>OV725079.1:9345777-9670777 GCA_928085145.1 Nezara viridula
AAATTTAGACACAACGTCGCAATAATATTTAGAAATCTTTTGTATGCGTTTTAGTATGATCAGGCCTTTTCTTTCGAAATGGCTGCCGAAAAAATGATTCGCATTAGACTGTAGCGCCAATACGGCTTCGACGATTTCAATGAAACTTGGCTAAAGTATTCCTCTTAAAACATTTATAATTTATGTATATAAAATACTTTCCCGAAAACAAGCTTCATAATTTTTTATGATGAATTAAGTATTTTATGTAAGTCAAAAAGTACACATTTTTTTATTGATAATACCAATATTTATTTGAAAGCTTTCTGAATTCCCTACAAAATAATAAAAATCATCGAAATCAAACTATTTGTTGCAGAGATATATCATTCTAAACATTTAGTATGCTTTATTTTGCAAAGTCGATTTCCATTATTTTTTTTTTTTGATAAATCGAAAATTTTACATTTAATAAAGTAATCTGGACTATTATTTGAAGATATGATACCATTGAATGTTATTGGAATGTTCTTAGTAAATTGTGCTCATTCTTAACTTGAATACTGCACAAGCATTAATTAATGAAACACGAATGAGAGAGAAGTACTAACGTGGGCTATTTTAAAGTAAAGAATTTTAATTCCAGGAATCAATTCAATATTTTCTGACTCAATACTTTCATTCGACTTTCAAAGAGCAACGTTCTTATTAATAGCTGTATTTACTATGACCATAATCAAATCGCAGGGTAAAAGTTTTGGAAAAATGTGTGTATTATTGCGACATCCAGTAATTACGCGTGAACAATTACATGTGGCAGCAATTAAAGCACGTTCAATTAAAATATTGAAATTCATATTTTCAATGGCAATGGACAAGGGTGTGAACTAAATAATAAAAGAATATTAAAAAAGAACACATCGTTTACAGAGAAGTTCTGAATAAAAATGGATTTAAAGTGAATTGAAATTGCTAATTTAAATTTATTTTTTACTTGCTTAATCATAACATTAATTTATTGTGATAACAACGCACATAAATTAAATATTTTTGAATGAGTCTATTTTGTATTACTTATAAATAATTTTAAGTAGTTCAAGCTCGGTTTTTAATTTAAATTGAAATTTTGTTTATATTAATAAATGAGGATTTTTGAATCTTGGTTTACTCTTTATTTATTTTTTATTTAATTATATGTTTTCCTCAAATTTGTAATGACTATGGTCGAATTTCGACCAATGGACGAACATTAGTCTTCTTAAATACATACATGCTTTTATACAATAATTATCGGTGTGGACTCCAGTACCTCTCATTCTCAAACACCTGATAAGGATTGTGTGTAAAAAATTCTTCAGTTGTCTCTTGTGTACCTGGTTCTTCAATGTTCTTTTGTGGTGATGTACCGGGCTGGATTTGACGATCTTCGGAGGTAACAGGTACCATTGGAGGCCTTTTGTTTGACAGAAGAAGATCGAGGTGTCGAGCGTACAGTGATGGACATTTTTATATTAAAAAATATAAATACAAATACCATTTATATTTATAGTAGTAATGAATATAAATATGAATATAATAAGAAATATGAATACAGAAAATACGTATTCACGGCAGTATTCACATTAACTAAAATGAATACGCTTAAATTTGAAATAGTAATAGAAATAGAAAATAACTTTATTCTGGGGCAAAGTCCCTTTAGAATAACAAAATAGAACATAATTAAAATACTACTTCTGGCCAAAATAAAACAATAATAAAAAAAGAGAAATTATATACAAAAAAACAAGCTATATACAAAAAAAAAAATAAAAAAATCTATATACAAAAACTTAAAACTATGATACAACACTTAAGACTATGTACAGTAAGAAAAATTATAATAATACTCTTTTAAAATGAGGTGGGTTTCTGCTAACAAAGAAAAGACAAAGCTGACAATATAAAATATCAGTGTCTTTAAATAATGATTAATATGTAGACTCATCATTGTCAAATGCTAGAGGTACAGATTTAATTATATACCAATAAAAAATAATAATAAAAATAAAAAAAGCAAACAATAGATGCGGTCAGTGGCATTAAGAGCCGGAAAATATTGTAACATCCCTAGTGAAGTTCACAATATAGAATAGCACTATCGTTTGATGATGACTAGAAATGTATAATATCGAAAGTTTAGCAAGTATCTGACTGTTTTTGGGATAGGAATTAAAATAGGAGGGATTTGAATGTGGACATGGAGGGGGAATGCCGAATTTTGATAGGTAGAGAATTCCAGAAATTGACAGCGCGAGCTATAAAGGAATTCTGAAATGAGGCAGATCTGTTCGAAGGGATGTCAGAAGGTCGATTTCTTGTTGAAAGGGAATGGACTGAGGACTTGAATTGGAGAAGGTTGTAGGCGTAAGAAGGACGATGGTTGTTGATGATTTGATAGAGGAACGTTCCAAGGAAATATTGTCTTCTACAGGAGGGTAAGAGCCACCTAAACTCAGTGTAGTGGTGAGAGACATGGGAGTACCTCGGGAATCTTTTCAGTCTATCACGGAGCTCCACCGAGAGGCCATCATACACCACACAGCTGTAGTCAAAGTGGGGGAAGATGAGAGAGGAAATTAGGAGTCTACGGGTATGTTGAGGTAGGAGATGGTGGAAGCGATCAAATAGTTTAAGGGTAGAAATTGTCCTACGGGAAATATGGTAGTTCCAGGAGAGGGTTTGATCTATGAATAATCCTAAATTTTTAACAGAGGAGTAGAAGGAAATTGGCTGATCATTAAGGTGTAATATGGAATTAAGGTATAAAATTACAGAAGTGAATGGACATATTTTCACACAAACTAATTAATGAATAAATACTCTTATTTATATAAAAAATTATTTATTTAAAAAAATATTTACTATATATACCTATATTCTATTTTTATATACATTATTATGTTCTTCGGGCATCGCCTCCCTCCCTCCCCCCAATAAAAATTCTGAGCAGGTGAGAATATTGAAATTTCTTAAAGAGTTGATTAAGTTCTGTCGTTTAATTTTGACGTGTGGACCCCAGGGCATCCTTCTGTCGAATATTAGTCCAAGGTAACGTACTGCGTTTGTCTGAGGAATTTAGTTCCCTCCTATATAAACTGGTGGGCACGTTTCTCATCGAAGTGTATGTTATATAACTTGTCATGATATAATCTTATTTTCTAAAGTGAGTACCACTTATGTAAAGTCAATAAATTATTTTATAAATTTATTGAGGCTGGTCTGGGAATATGGTGTTTTGTTAAAATTGTTGTATCATCAGCGTAGGTTGCGGTCAATGTTTCGGAGTTGATAGGTATGTCGTGCGCAAATATAATGTAGAGTAAATGAGCCAGTATTGATCCTTGAGGTACTCCTGGCAACACTGGTCGAATTGAGGAAATTTCTAGGCCTTGTCGGGCAGAGAAAAATCTTTCGAAAAGGAAAGATCGGAGAATGAGGTGGTAGTGTTTTGAGTTTAAAGAGAAGTCCCTGGGGCCAAAATTTATCGAATGCTTCGACAAAAAAAAAAAAAAAATAAATAAATTACAAAGTTAGTTATTCTGCATTCAACCTATATGATCACTAGTTACGTTTTCAATTATCACTCAGATTATTTATGTGTTTTTTTGTTTATGAACATCTAAGTTAATGTTACAAACACCTTTCTCATCATAATATCCAACTTTATTTTCAGATTTTTGTTCTGCTAGATTCTCAATCGGTTACACTATGTATTTGTACAAGTCCAAACAACTACTGTAAGATGAAAATAGAACACTCTATTGGGATCATTCTATAGTTACAGATTACACGGCTAGTAAACCGGACATTGTGTTATAAATAATATAAAATAGATCATAACATATAACATTCTTGATTTATAGTAAAAGGAAGAAGCCAGGATCTGCTTAAGGTATGATAATGAAATATACATAATTGTTAATAATAAATTATTTTGTATTTTATAAAAAAAAAATTGTGCTTTATGAAATTATATTCATTTTTCATTATTTACAATTAAAATATATCATGCCCTTCTTTCAACGTGTAACTTAGGGTGATTAGCTATTTCCGTTAAAAGACTGCTTCTATATTTCAAACTTTCAAAACGGAAATCTTTGTCAACTGGTCTAAGCTTTACTGTTCTTAATATTTTTGACAACGTGATTTTTATCAAAGTTGTTGCAAAATACATACCTGAAAAATAAACGAGTTTCAATTAGGTTTTAATAGCTAAAGTAAAAATTGTATTTATATAGAACTCTAACAAACCTGTATATCATTAAACATTTACTCAAACCTATAAAACATTATAAGAAACATTTCATTCACAAATAATACTGCTTTCTAAAGGCATGAACCTCCAGGCATCTTCAGACTCCTTTCGGGCTGATTTTTTTTCGAAATATATCATAACTTCAATACGACTTTAGCTATCTACAAGAAATTTATCAGGAATTCAGGTATAAACTATAAAAAATGACATCAACAAGATCTTCGTAAAAAAACTACAAATGGAGATAAAAAATAAAAACCTATAAGAAGTTTATGTTTATTTATTCTTTATGTAGGTATTAAATCAAAGAACCATTCGTACTGTTTGAATAGCAACAATTCAGCTTTCCAGCGGATATAATAACATCGAATTCGGCGAACATCCTCAAGAGTTATGAATGATCGGAAGGGTGTTCCACCCTGTTGTGTTCCACCAACCCAATGGCCCCACACATCATTGGTCAATCAATAATTGAGCCTTGGATAGAACCTTTTGCCCTCTCTATTCATCAGACCTAGCTCTGACTGACTACCACTTATTCCGGTCTCTGCAGAACTCCACGAATGGAAAGAGTTTGCTATGACACTATATGTATCACACCCAAGCGTAGAAAACCATTTGAAAAAGCTCGGTTATGTTTCCAGGCTTAATTTTTGGGTTCCTCACTCACTAACCGAAGTCAAGAACTGGCAACTCGGAAGGGTAATTGTGTTTCACCAACACAACGTTCCACACCTCATTGGTCACTTGCAATAAATTATTGAGCATTTTATGGGACCTTTTGCCCCTCCCTTTCTATTCACTAGTTTTAGCTCCGAGTGACTACCACTTATTTCGGTCTCTGCAGAACTCCACGATTGGAAAGAAATTCCAAAATTAAGAGGATATCAAAAACAACTTGCATCAGTTTTTTATCAATATGCTCCAGACATTATATGAACATGGCTTTATGCAGTTAGAGAAAAGAAGTGAAAAAGTCATATTAAATAACGGTCTATATACTGTAGATTAAAATTAATTTTATGTCTATAGTAGATTGAGTTTTATTTCACCCTGAAAAATCGAAAGGACTTATTTGTCAACTAAATAAATGTTGAGGGCTTTCATGCCTACGAAATATATACAAACTATATAATTTATTTGTATATTATATTTTTGTTATAAATATAGTTAAATTAGCCGAATCAAAAGCAATGAAAAGATAGTAAGCCCTTAAGTTGAATGCTACAGATACTACGAGTGAAAAATACGCCTTCGATTCCGTGAGCTTTAAAAGTCGCTTAACCTTCTCACATATTAACGGATAAACATAAAGTATATAGGAAATTTAATGGTCTTAAAAATTGAATAGAATGGATTTTATCCATACATACATATATTATGAGTTTTGGAGAGAAAACCGGCGAAAACCGCTAGTTCATGTGAAATAAGCGAATAGTAAACTTACTGTAACTCCCGCAGGCGGATCTACGGGGAGAGGGAAGATGGAAAGGGGGCTTTCGGGCTGAAGCCTCCCCCCCAAAAAATATTAAATCCTTCCAGTTTTTTAATAATAATTTCCAGATATTCTATGAACATGACATTATGCAGTTGAAGGAAACATGGGAAAAAGTCATATTATATAATGGTCAATATATTGTAGATTAAAATAAATTTTATGCCTATAGTAAATTGAGTTTTATTTCACCCTGAAAAACCGAAAGAAATTATTTGCTAACCCAATATGTCTCCCTTAAAAAGTTTGATGGCGCAGCTTGTGCCACAAAACCCCTTTTTGGGCACCCCTTCACTTTATATATATATATATATATATATAAATATTATTTACTTATCATATATTTATTAACATATTTACCTGGGCAGCTCCTGACACCTACTCCAAATGGTGTAAAAGTGTACTTCATTAAATCGCTTTCTTCAAGAAAGCGATCTGGTTCAAAAACGTTTGGATTCTGCCAGTATTTTGAGTCCATTGTAATAGAATTGAAGAGGTACACTACAATGGATCCCTTTGGTATTATCGTGCCATCTGAAAATAAAAGTATTGTTATTATAATCCCTTTTTTTAATTTATATTTTTAAAATATAATACATGAGATATTAAGCTGAATATTTAAACAATTACATTCTATCCTCTTTTCAAATTACAGTTGCAAGACTGAAAGGCTTATAATTGTATTAACTGCTAGAAGCTGTATAATATTCTAATCTGAGATCTTAAAAAAATGAGTATATCCAGTTAAGATGTGCTTGACCGAAACACTCAATAAAGTTAGAATAGGTTATTATTTATCCGACAAAATTGAGATTCGTTCTGGCTTAAAACAAGGTGATTCTCTTTCACCTGTCCTATTTAATTTGGCATTAGAACATGCCGTTAGAGAAGTGCCAAAAAAGGTTTGAACGTGGGTGGAACGATATCTTGCTTGTGTATGCTGATGATTTGATAGTGTTAATAGAAGACATTGAAACAATAAAACTAAATACAACAATGTTGATGGAAGCTGGTGAAGAACTAGGGCTCGAGATAAATGAGGATAAGACAGAATATATAGTTAGCTGCAAAAGCAGCGACAATTCGATGATATCGATATAGAAGGGAGTGTATTTGAACAAGTACAGAAAAAAGGAAATTGAAGAGAATTTTAAGGTTAGGTTGAAGGCGGGAAATGCTTGTTATTTTTCTTTGACAAAAACTATTTCGTTCTCGCCTCCTGTCCCGAAACCTAAAAAATAGAATTTACAAAATTATTATCCTTCCTACGGTTCTTCATGGATAAGAAACATGGCCGCTTAAATTAAGGGATGAGCAACGTCTGAAGATTTTTTAACATAAAGTATTGCGTAGAATATTCGGACCGAAAAAGGACGAGTCGACCGGAGAATTTAGGCAGCTAAACAACGCTGAATTGCGTGAATTGTATCCGGTTAATATAGTTGAGATGATTAATGGGCATGTGAACTCGCTGGGCTTAGTAACGAAAGAATTCCTAAATAGTTAATATGCGCTGAACCGACTGGCAAGCGTCCGTGGGGTCGACCAAAGTCAAGGTGGAAGATTGCGTTAAGGCAGGCTTAGACGGAGCCCGATTGGTGGTATCGGCATCGAACCTTCGGGTTCGCTTGGCCTTATTATTGTTTTGTAAGACTACCTAAACATGTTCTGTCAACTTTAAAAAAATAGCTAATCTAAAGAAAAATATTATAACAACAAAATAAATGACGTTTTAATTTAAATACTAGTATATAAAATTATATATATATAGTGTATAAAATTAATTTCAATTATAAATTATAATTATAGTATTTATGTTGTGGCTGTCTAATAGTTCATCTGCCTGCCCGCCACACCTATTACTCGTTTCCTCATTGATTTTCCCCTACTTTGACTATGGCTGTGTGGTATACGGTGGCCTCTCGTTGGAGCTTGAGGACAGACTGAAGAGAATCATGAACTGTTTTTTAAGATTCGTCTTCGGCACTTCGAGATGGTCTCATGTGTCCCACCTATATGCCGAGTCAAAGTGGCTCTTCCCATCTTCCCGCCGCCTATACTTCCTTGGAAATTTCTTATACCAAACGATCAACTCCCAGCACCCTTCCTATATCTGTTGTCTCCTCCAGCCTAAACCCTTAGTCCACTCAATAAAAACGAGATCCCGTGTTTCTGACCTCTATATTCCATTCCACAGGACAAAAACCTATGAACATTCCTTCTTAGCCCGTTCCGTCTCCTACTGGAATTCTTTGCCACATAACATCCGTCATGCCTCTTCCCTGTCAACATTCAAATACCTCCTTTTCCAATATCTCCTTACATCCCAAACAGAAGATTTACCACCATAAATTTCATTTTATGAACTGAATTTGCGTGAAGTAAATGGTGGTGCCTACTGTTTAAGTTTTAACATAAAACAGCAATGATCTTTGTCACTTAGTTTGACTATTATTTTTACTATTTATTTATTTTTCTCTTCTCCTCAGGTTGTGCTTTTTTTCGGATATATATGTTTATATTTTATATCTTTGTCTTTATGTGTGCCAATATGAGAATGTACGTATAAATAGTTCCTTTTATTTATTTATTTTTTTTTTCCATTACACCACAAGTATCGTAAGATTTTATTTTATCTTAGTGTCTTCATATTATTATATAAACCACTGTAGATATTATTACATTTTGTATTAAGTTAATTTTCTATTAGATAGCCTATTGTTTATAAATTGTGTAGTTATGTATATATATATATGTAATTCTCTTCTTTTTTTTTCATCACAATTAAGTAATTTTGAGAAGATTTTATGTTCATTTGTATATATATTTTATTTTTTATTTTTTACTGATTACATACTTTTTAAATAATGTATATAATATTAAAAAAATTTTAAGTTAGTTTTTGGCCAGATTTGTACTTTACTTTGTATTAACTCATCATTGTTATTCTAAAGGGACTTAGTCCCAGAATAAAGTTTAATTTTCTATTCTATTCTATTCTATTCTACTAAGGCCGGTCTATTAGTACACCTGCCCGCTACGTGGTAGCGCCATATGTACACACTAATTCATTATATCCAAAACATTTATTTTTATTTCTTATTATTTTGATGTAAAAAAAACTGAAGATCTATCTCATAAATATTTATAAAAATTGTGAATACATTTTACTAATAAATTTAAGTAGTAATAAAGTATGCTTTAAGATCAAAGCTTTTAAATTACAGCAACTGTAACGATTCTTGTAAGCCGATTCATTAATGCCGGAATGATTACCGCAGTCCTCAAAATGTTAGTTCAGATATTGGACTTGCATCCTTAGGGATATAGCAATAATTCATACATTATAGTGGATTGGAGGTTGACTGTAGTGAATAATTTAAAAGAAGTTTGGTGAGGATATTTAGTAAAAAAAAGTTATATTCATTTTTACCGACTTTTTGGCCTAAAGTTCAGGCTTTCTTCAAGGCTGGTCTAACGAAATGGTCTTAACGGATATCCATGGCCTTAGTGATGTCTATGTTCTTATGGAAATCTTTCGTTAGAAACAGCCTAAACGTTGGGTCGAACGTCGGTTTTTTTTTTTTTTATTGAGTATTATAACAATCTGTCAGTTCGACATTGGTTATAGTGAGGTAGGATGACATTCACACCATATGTACAAAAAAATAAAATAAATAGAACAAAATAATAATCAAAAGTATATACAATAGACAATAAAATAAAATAACCTAAAAAATAAGAAAATTAAAACTAAGGAAAAAAAAAAAAATAACATGCATACCTATATACAATCAGGCGAGGGAACTCCAGGAGAACCCTGCGCTACTCTTCCAACCGCGTCACTGGTACTAAAGCCAGCGGAGATTGGTCGAGAGCACTTTAGCCACATACACACATGTCTTGAGTGAAGAATCTGGCCATTGCCAGAACTCCAATTTATATAATTTACAAAAGGTCGCGAGGCCACTGCCGTTTCAACCTTCTTGGAGGATTATAGGGATGGGAGATGCTTGATAGGGATTGTGCAAGAGGATTTGGGTGGTAAGTAAGGTTCTGGTGAAATTTAGAGAACTTTTCTGGGATAAGGTCTAGGACAAATGGGATGTTAAGGTCATGATGTAGGGTTTTGTTGGATACATAGAAAGGAGCATCGACTATTGTTCGAAGGACTTTAGACTGGAAGGATTGGATGCGCTTGATGTTAGAAAATTTTGCTGATCCCCACAGTTCTAGTCCGTAAGTCCAAATAGGTTTCAGTATTGTCTTGTAGATCAGTAGCTTGTTTTCAATGGAAAGTTTAGATTTTCTGCTTAGTAGTCGGTATAGTTGGCCGTATCGTCGGTTGAGTTCTTGTCTTTTGAGTCTAGTATGCGGGTTCCAAGTTAGTCTTCGGTCTAAATGAAAGCCAAGATACCGGATTGTGTCTGAATAAGGAAGCTGGATGGAATTAAAGAGTACTGGTGGACAGGAATTGCGTCGGAGTGTAAAAGTAATGTGTTGGCATTTAGATTCATTAACTTTAATGCGCCAGTTATTACACCAGTGCTCAATCAAGGTGAGATGACTTTGGAGATTTAAGGATGCTATTTCGGGATCAGAGTTGGATGATAAGATTGCGGTGTCGTCAGCGAATGTTGCAAGAAAAGTATCGGGATGAACAGGGATGTCAGCAGTAAAGAGGATGTAAAGCACGGGACCCAAGACGCTGCCTTGGGGAACACCGGCTTTAACGGAGTAGATATTGGAAAATTCTGTTCCACAGCGAACTCGAAAGGAGCGGTCAGAGAGGTAGGATCGGAGGACTAGGTACAAGGACTGAGGTAAATGTATTTTAAGCTTGGAGAGCAGTCCGGAGTACCATACCCGGTCAAATGCCTGTGCAATGTCCAGAAAGGCTCCCGAACAGTATTCCTTGTTTTCTAGGGCTGAGGAAATATGATCAACGACTCGGAGTCCTTGTTGAACAGTAGAATGTTGAGAGCGAAAACCAAACTGATGGGAAGGGATATTTTGGGATTCTATAATGGGTAGGATTCGTTTCAAAAGGATCTTTTCAAAAATTTTTGAAAGGATTGGGAGTAGGCTGATTGGTCTATAGGATGTTGAGCTATTGAGAGGTTTTCCTGGTTTTGGGAAAAGGATAATAGTGGAGTGTTTCCATAACAGAGGGAAGTGGGTGGTGCGTAGGATACAATTGTAGATATATGTAAGGAATATGACTGCTTTGGATGGAAGTTGTCGAAGGATTTGAGGTGTAAGGAGATCATGTCCAGGAGCTTTACGGAGGATTAGTTTTTTTAATTGAAATTTTACTTCGGAAGGATGAATAGCTTTTGGGGGCAAGGAAAGTGGGATTGGTGATGTAAGGAGTTCTTCTACTGTTACGGTGTGGGCAGGATGGGATTCCGGATGTGAAATAAATGTATTGGATAGGTGAATGGCGAACTCCTCAGCTTTATCTTCGTCAGATGCTGCCCAGGAGCCATCACCTCGTCGGAGAGGATGGGAAATGCGGTGAGGATTTAGGATTTTTGTTGTGGTTTTCCAAAGGGAATTGTCGCGAGAAGAGAGGGAGGATAGGTAGGAGTTGAAGGATTGTGATCTGAAGGTGGCTAATTCCAGTTTCAATTGTTTGCAGTAGTAATTATAGGAGCAGCGGTCGGTAGGATGTCGGGATCGTTGCCATAATAATCTGGCACGGCGTTTGGTGCGGATTAGGTTAAGGAGGTGTTGGGGTAGAATGGTCTTTAAAGGAATTCTGGAGGAGTCTTTTGGAAAGGAGGCAGTCCAGGCGGCTTGTTGGATTGTGGTAGTAAAGGAATTTACGGCACTATCAAGGTCATCGGGAGTTTTGAGGGATATGTTGAGATCAATATTATCGGAGATTATTTGGCGGAAAAGGTCCCAGTTTACTGGGCCCCTAATGAATGACGGTGGAGAAGGTTTGGGAACAGGTTCAAGTGAAACATTAAGGATTAGAGGACTATGGTCAGAGGAAAGTTCATTTAGACGTGTAATGGAACAATTGAGGGGACTTAAGCCGCTGTGGATAAAGAAATCTAGAAGATCAGGATTACGGTTGGGATCTGTGGGCCAGTAGGTAGGAGAGTTGGGGGAAAGGAGGTGAAAACGTTGGGAATTGAGTGCAGACAGCAGGGTTCGGCCACGAGAATTCGTGGTTCTGGAACCCCATTGTTGGTGCTTGGCATTTAGGTCTGCACCCAAGATGAAGTGATGTCCTAAGGAGTCGAGGAGAGAACTGAATTGGGCATTGGATATGGATCGGTTAGGAGGGCAATACGCTGATGCAAGAGTGACCGGAAAGGAGAAGGTTTTTATCACGATAGCGGTGGACTGTAGGAAATCATGTATTGGTAATGGGAGTAGGTGATGGGAGAGGGATTGGTGTACAATTACAGCAGTACCGGCATGTGCTTTTCCGTCAGGGTGGTCAGTACGATATGTCAGGTATTGTGGTATATTGAAGTGCTGTTTAGTGGTTAGTCGAGTTTCAGTAATTAGTGCCACATCAATGTTCTTGTCAAGTAGTAAAGTAGATAGTTCGTCTGTATGATTTCTAACACCATTCGCATTCCAAAGGAGAATGGATATGGGTTTAGGGATGTGAGTCATTTAAGGATTTTTTCAAAGGAGGGATGAGGTGAGATACGAGATTCGTGAGGAGTGATATCAGTGGAGTAACAAGGGATTTGAAATCGGTGAGGAAAGATGCTAACAAACTTGTGAGATCTGTTGCATTTGAAGGAGGAGGAATATGAGGAATTTGTTGTTGGTGGTTAGGTATATTAGGATGAAGAGGATTTTGAGGTTGGGTTTGAGGTTGTTGTTGTGGCAGGGCTTGACATTTATCGGTTAAAGTCTTACCTCTAAGTAGTTGGGAGAATGATACATCATTGTTTACAATTCTGGAAGGCTCTCTCTCTCTTCTTGTTCTTAGTGCTTCATCTTGAATCCGGTTTTTCTGGTGTCTGGTTTTGAGATTCTTGTAAATTTGGCAGCCTTTGTAGTTGGCCGGGTGTCCCTCCAAGCATAGGGCACATACTGCTGGATCTTGTATAGGTTTGGTGCACTCTACAGATTTGTGCTGTTCACCGCACTTCACGCAACGCGGCAGATGGTGGCAATATGTCTTCGTGTGGCCATAGGTCTGACAATTATGGCACTGCACGATGTCTCTCTTGGGATATGGCTTCTCAACTTTCACCATTGTATAGTATATTCTTGTGATATCATATATTTTTTCGATACCTGGTGATGGCTCCAAGTCCACGAAAAACAATGGTAGTGGGATCCTATTTCGTAATCCTGGCTGTTCCCTGTCCTCCTTCAAAACGTTTGTTACCTGGCGTACGTTGAAACCAAGCGTCGTTAGTTCTTCTTTAATAACTTCTGTGGGGGTTGAGGAATGTAAATTTCTTATCACCACTCGTAAAGCTCTTTCCTGCCTCAGCTGGTAAGTGTGAAAATTCGCATTTGTTTCTGATAAGTACTTCACTATTTTTCGGTAGGCTTCTGCAGAATCAGGTGTTATCTTGGTGTCATTGGTCCTGTTAAGGCATGAATAACTGCCAGAGCAGATTTTATTTAGTTGGGTGCAGAACATCTGGAAATTTTTTATATTTTTCACAAATATCGGAGGAGGCTTTGGTTCTCTGGGTATTGCTGCAGACTCCATTACTTCTTTGTCATTTTGAAGCACTTGGTAGGGGTTTGGAGTAAAGAAAGGTGATTCTTCAATCGTTTCTTGTGCAGACGTACCTGGTTGGGGCTGAGGTTCTGGTTCTGAAGTGTTCATTTTGGTCACTGGAGGTATTTCTCGTAGGCAGCGACGAGTCCTTTGTTTGGCTGGTGAGCTAACTCCGTCTGACCGAGACCTCTTGGGCACCTTACTGGCCATCACTTGCTGATCATACCGCATATCATAAGAGAAAAATAAATAAATAAATAAAAAAGAAAAGAAAAAAAAAAATTTTTTTTTTTTTTTTTTTTTTTTTTTCCTTAAAATAACAAAAAAAAAGATGCCAACAGTAAATATCAACTGCTCTGATATACACTTTAACTGTATCACGTGAATAATCAGAGAGATTCCGCTATAAAATTGGTAAAAACTGAGAGAGGAGTTGAGGAGACAACCCTCTCATCATCTGATTTGTGAATCACGAACGTCGGTAAAAATTAATATTATTTATCAATAAAAATAAAAACCCTGTACCACTAACAACCCATGAAGGAATATATGGGTTCAGTACAATGTGTGGAAGTACTGTTACCAATCGATTATAACTTTATTGCAAAAATATTACACACTTTTTTTTTTAATGTTAGAGGACATTATTGTTTTTATTAAAACAATTTTTTTTTTCAAACATTAAACCGTCACAAAATAAGTGGAATATTTGTAACTATTTATGTTAATGGACTTATTAATTTAAACCTGGAATTATATTAAAAAATATATTTATTGATATTTAATATTTAGCTTTATTATAAGAGGTATCAAAGAAATTTACTCACCTAAATTTATGTCAGCAGTTGCCTTCCTTCCACTGAATGGAGGACCAAGAAATCTTAAGCATTCTTTTATAAACCTTAAACAAAATTTATACTTAAATAATTTTGATTGATAAATAAGTAAATATGTATTAGTAAATAAATAAACATTTATTTAAAAATTAATAAATCTCCATTTCAACTCTAAAGGTGACCTGATTATATAAAAAGATAGAGGTTATGAATTATCATGATAGCAATAATTTAGCCTCAATTCTTCCATGTAGTTATTGAGAATGTTATCTTGATCAATACGTAGTAAATGACCCAATGATTAGATTTAAATATGTGTTCCACAAATTCATGAAACTAGATATCAATGAGAATGTAATTTTGTACTTATATAGTACTCTTTGTTAAATCATGGCTAGAGGCGGCCTAGTGGAGATGAGTGAAAAGCTATAGCCCTGGAGCCATGGCCCAAAAATCGACCTGATCGTCAGATAATTTCGCTATTTTTTTTGTTTTTTCATCTATAACTCGAGTTAGAGTGGCTCTTCTCCTCCATTCGAAGACAATATTTCCTAGGTACTTCCCTCTATCATATCATCAACAATCATCGTCCTTTCTACGCCTACAACCTTCTCCAATTCAAGTCCTCAGCCCACTCCCTCTCCACAAGATCTCGACCTTCCGACCTTTACATCCCTTCTCACAGATCTGCCTCGTTCCAAAACTCCTTTATTGCCCGTTCTGTTAGTTTCTGGAATTCCCTTCCTATCGAAATTCGACATTCTTCATCCTTATCTACATTCAAAACCCTCCTATTATAATTCCTGTCCCAAAAACAGTCAGATACCAGATAACCTTTTATGTAAAATTACATATTATTTATAATAATATATTCACATATAGCTCATAACCTAAATACTTATTATAGATTCGACTTTCTTTTTTTCTTTTTTTTTTCAACAGAAACAGATTTTACTGTTAAGAAGAATTTACATTTATTTTTTCTGTATTTTTTTATTTTTTCTAAAAGGGTTTATTTATATTTTAACATAGTACATAGTTTTAATTATCTTAGTATCGTTTTAAGAGTTTTTTATATAGATTTTTTTTTAATTTTATTTTGTATATAGTATGTATAACCAATATTTTTTTTTCTTAATGATATATCTTTATCTTAACTTTTTATGTTTGTTTTTATCTGGCCAGATATAAAATTTTAATTTCTGTACTTTTTTGTTATTCTGAAGGGATTTCGTCTCAGAATAAAATTATTTTTCTATTCTATTTCTATTCTATTCTATAACTCCTCAACTATGCATCGAACCGAAAAATGTACTTGTTAATAGATTAAAGAAGGTTAAATTGTGCGTCGAAGGCTTACCTAAATAATTTGGTAAAGTAGTATGGTAGAAAACCACGGGCAACCAACGTTGTAAAAAACCGAGTCAAATTACTATAAATGGCCCTATAGCTTGGAAATGAGTTCTCTAAGAGGAATAATCCATATAATCAAAGTTGTAGAGCATCAAATTGTGCGTTCAATGAGTACCAAACTCGAAGCCACTCGTGAAATGATTAAATATGAAAGGGAAGGTGTCCTTTACCAGAGCACTGGGCGACGTTTGTTTGAAAAATCTAGCAGTGGAGATACGACTATGGAAAGAAAGAAAGGCTCCGGTCGACTATTAATGGATATTGATGAGGTTTGCAGGAAGCTGTTGAGTAAAATCCCTCCACGAGTACTTGGAACTAGCCAGGGAATGTGGTGTGTCAAAAGATACTGTTGGTAGCCGTGTACTCTCTATCAGAAAGGGAAAAAAGTTCAGTAGATGAGTCCCATTCGGCCACCCCGTCCAATGAGTACTCGAGAACTTGCCAGGGAGTGTGTTTTGTCGAAAGATCCTGTTAGTCGCCATCAACCATCCATGGGGAAGATGGAAAAGAGCAGTGGACTTGTCCCTTACGAACTCATTCCTCAGCAATTCGCGAAGAGATTAAAACTTTGTGAATGTACTTTGTGAACTTTATACCGTATACCGTATATGGTACTCCAAAAGACATAAGACAAAGAGGCACCGATGGTTGGATGATCGAGGAGGATTGAGATCGGAAATTGGAAGAACATTGGTATGACCTGCGAGGAGTACAGAAAATTGGTGGCAGAGACCCAGGTACTACAAGGACTGTAGCAACCATTAAATAATTTTTTTTTTAAATTTATATTATTATAACCTTAAATCAATTTATTTTTTTTAAAAACATGAAATGAGCATATTAACACATATAAGTATTTTTTAACCATTAAATATCGCCATAAATTACAGAATGGAGTTGCAATACTTCTATCGTTAGCTTATTGCAAAAAAATACAACTATATTTTCCAACTTCTGTTTTCACAAAGACAAAATTCATTAATGTTCTAAGTTATTTAAGGCAATGAAAAGTCACTTAACAACTTTTTGTTTAAAATTAAATCGACGATATATTTCTTAAGTACCTCAACAATTTCATTTTGGTATCGATTTCATTTGATATAGGCGATATCGATATTTTTGATCAGGTAATATATTAATATCGATATCAAAGACTGATATCGATATTTATAAGGAATATAAGCAGCCTTGTTAAAAATAGTAGAAAAGAGTATAGCATTACTTAGTTCGTAAATACTCCAATTGTTATGTTGACAAAGACCCCTACTCTAAATTATTGGTCTTTAATTTTTGGCCCTAATTTAAATTCTTGATAACCATGAAAAAGACCTATAAATTTTAACCCTTGTTACAGATAAACATATTGAATAAATACCCCTAAGTAATGTACATTGGGATATACCTGCCAAGAAACTCCATGCGTTCTACGTCGTCAATTGTTGGATCTCTGCTATCATTACCAAATATTTCACATTGCTCCTTAAAAGCTCTTTCTTGCATATCAGGTTGAACTGCTAAAAGAATTATAGTGTTTGATAAAGCAGAAGCAACAGTGTGGGCAGACTGAAAAAAAAAATTAAAATAAAATGCATTAATAAAAATTGATTTGCACACATTTCAAAATGGCGACATCAGGACTTTAAAAGATATAATATTTGTGATTATTATTCAGTTTTATTTCGGTTCTATTTTATTTTATTTATTCATTTATTCTGTAAATATGGTGTGATGTATTCTCCAGATTGAATACTCCTCAATTCCATCATAATTCGATGAAAAGGGAGCTTTAGCCCGGACTATCAATGTAACCTGAAAGTAACATCATTCTGACTGACATTCATGTTAGTGATTCGCATAACTTTTTATTCGGATTCTAATTTTACAATTTAGGATCCAGATAGATAAAACTTATAAGTTACATTATTTTATTTCCTTTTACCAGATAAATAAAAAATATGTTAAGGAAACACTTTAACATTCTCGAGTCTAGCGTCGCATGTTCGAATCCGGCCTGAGCCATGGGAAATTGAATTTGTTTTGTGGTAGGCCTTTGATTAGTATAGGAACCCATCCCGTACCCATATACCATAAATGGTGAGGTAGGGGATAAATTAAAAAAAATTTTTTTTTAAATAAATCTTTTTTTAGCATTATAGTGTATGAATATTTTATATTTCTTCGTCGTATTCAAGCCTCTATCTTAACAGATAAGATGATTATCTATTATATACTAGCTGATTTACCCATCGTTGACAGGTGTATAGTTAAAATTTGAGAAACTTTTTTTGAGGTGGATATTGTATTATGGGGGGAGAAGGAGGTTAATTTCATAACATTGGGTGAGGGGAGAAAGGTAATTTTAATTTTCAGAAGTTTTTCTTCCGATTTCCGGCTAATCCATTTGGTTAATCCTAAAAATGTATACGACAACATTTGTTAGGCTCGAGACGTTGAATCGAATGTTAGGTATTTCGGATTTTTCTCGTTGAGTTGTGATAATTTTTTCTATCAGTTAAAATAGTACAACTGTTAAATATGGCTCGCGGTAGAGTAGGTTGGGATGAGAATCGAAGTAACTGCCTAACCGGGATCTCTAGACAAATTACCCAAGAATTCAAAACTCTGGTTCTATTCAATATTTTGTTTTCATTTAAAGCCTATGTTTTAAGTCAAGTAAACCTTAATATAATGTCAACATTTCAAAAGTCAACAATAAGCCATTGCTGAGCTTACCCTTGACAAAATTTCGTTGCAATGCGGACATACAGACAGACAAAAAAATGTTTTGAAAGTGGATTTGGTTTCTGTAATGTATGAAACGGAAAGATATCATGAAACGGGTTGATTCAATTCAATGTACAGACAAAACCTTTATTTCATTTATATAGATGTTCTTTAACCAACAAACATATGTTTATTATTAACATTAACCGAGATCTCTAGACATATTACTGAAGAATTCATAACTTTGGTTATACTGAATATTTTGTTTTCATTTAAAGCCTATGTTGTAAGTCGAGTATACCTTAATATAATGTCAAAATTTGAAAAGTTTACAATAAGTCATTGTTAAGCTTCCCACTGACAAAATTTCGTTGGAATGCGGACATACAGACAGACAAAAGTTTTTTTTAAAAGTGGATTTGGTGTCTGCAATGTATGATTCGGAAAGATGTCATAAAACGGGTTGATTCTATTCAATGTACAGACAAAATCTTTATTTTATTTACATAAATTATTTTTATAAGTATTAATAATATCCAAATTTAGATACATACTGTAAAGAGCACTTCCTGCATAAGCTGTAGTAGTGTTCTTTTACTCTCATTAGATTCTATACTTTTTGCTGCTACATTCATTGCTAATCTTGGTTCTTAAAAAATATATATATTACTAACAGAAATTATAAAAGTTCTCAATATTATAAGGAATACGAAAAAGAATGACTACTCTTACCTGAAAGAGGTTCCTTTTTCGATACTATCGTTTTATATATCTTTTGGAATATCTAAAGCAATATAGAATTATATTAGATAAAGGCACCTTATAGACTTTTCTGAATATATAATTAAGAATAATTTAATTACCGTTTTCCGAATTACTACTGCTTTCCCACTGACTTTTTCTGCTATTGGTCGCACTATGGGAGCTATCGCTCTCGCTATATTTGTGTTGGCTCCAAGCATTGCTCCCATTTCGATCAATCTAAAAGATTCTCATATTATTTGCGGTTTATTGGATCTGGTTTGTAAGTTTTCAATTAATCTCATCATAATACAAAGCTTCATGTATACTATTCGATATGTTTGTAGATTGAGAAGTCTCCGTTCATGTTTTTGATAACAACATAACCTTTACAGACAGTCAGAGTTTTTTTTGATAAGAGCTCTGTCATTTGTTTATACAATTTTATACCTCAAACACAACTGAAGGGATAGGGTGAATGCACCAGTGATGAACAAGGGATCCAGTTATGGACAAGTTGGACTTCAAATGTAAATAATAAGCTTCATTGTCTATTTAAAGGTTTAATTTTTTTTTTATATTGAAGAACAATTCCTTCTATTGACAACTGTATGAACAAAGTTCCCAAAAGTAAATTTTAGAGTGCCTATCACTGTTGTTTCTGTAGTGCTGTTGAGATAAGTATGTTTCATACTTTCCTACTAACAGTTTTGCTAAGAATAAGTTGAATATTTACGTTATGTTATCATTATCTTTATCTTCATAGTTAAATAAAGATTTTAGATTTTTCTGATGTATGTCCATTACCGGTACCGAACAATCCATTACTAGAAGAATTGAATTACTGTGTGTCGCATTAATAGTGCGAAAAAGTGTTTTTCTAAAATGTTGATTATACTTGAATAACTGAATATGTTTTCAATTTTAAAGTGTTAAATAGAAAAAGAAATCCTAGAGATTCTAAATGTCTAACAGAGAAGCTTATAACTATAATAATTACGTTGTCATAAGCCAACAAAGACAAAACATTCCTTACTCATATCCTTTACTGGTGCGCTTACCATAAAGGGTAGATGTAAAAAAAACTTATGTAGAAAAAAATACCAAACAAGAGAATGACAATTTGCACTTTGGGTCTCGATATATAATTAAATATATAGACAGATATATTAGATGGATGTCATACTCCGTTGTTGGTTTCTTGATTTAGTATAAAACACGTTCAGGTTAGGAGATACAGCCGATAATAGTTTCAGCAGATCACTGCATACTTCAGAGCTCAGCTCAGAAGAAATAGAAACTGAAATCGGGGAGGGGAAAGTGGGTGTCGGCTCGTTGCCAATCCCCAAGCTTAGTAAGGTAGCATTACAATTATTACCACAGTGCAATAATTGCGAAATAGCCGGTAATGAACTGGCTGATCGAGCATCCAAAAAATCCATTAGTGATGGAATACCTTATCGGGGAGTACCTGCAGAGGATTTTATAACCGACATCAAACAGAAAATGAAGACAAAATAGGAACATAATTAGTCGAATGTAACCGAAAATAAATTGAGGAAGTAATTCTTACGCGCCTGCGTATAGGTCATACACGCCTTACTCATGGATACCTGATAGCCCCTGATTCTTCGCCAACAAACCAAAATTGTGGGACTCCTCTGAAAGTAAAATACATTTTAACAGAATGCAGAGCTTACGAAACATTTAGACTATCTTATGAATTGACAAACGAGCTACACTTCATTTTACAGGACAATACCAATGAAATTGATATATTATTTCTTTTTTGAAATGTTCTAAACTTGAAAATGCAATCTAATTCTCAATGAAAATAAGTCAATAATGACCCTAGTGGTTGAAGTCTTAAAATAAAAAAGAATAAAAAAAAAAGACTACAACACAGTGAAGAGGCTATCTCTCCGTCCATTTTTAGCTTCGGCACCATTAGTGGTCACCATTCCTAACCTAAAACGTGTTTTATATAAAACCGAGGATCGAATCACCGAGTATGACATCCTTGGTTTGTATCAAATACTAAATATACGCACAAAGCGCAGAGCATCTTCTCTGGCGTGGCAACCGTTTAGCTTCCAATCATCATAAGGCTTACAGCCCAAGTATGTATTGATCTTTTTTGAATAGTTAGTGGTTGTCATTCCTAACCTGAACGCATTTTATACAAATTCGCGGAGCGAAGAACCTAGTATGATATCAATGCTTTTCAAAATATAATAAATCTAGGAGTAAAGCCTCCTTTCCTGGCGTGGCAACCTTTTCTATATCATTTATTATTTTTACTCTTTTCACCATTGTTAAAGTTTTTACAACGCAGTTTATTAAAATTATAATGCTCATTATAAATCTAGAGAATAAGCGGTTTTTGGATTAATGACTAATAAATACAAAATTTAAGTGAAAGAAGTTAACGATATTTAATCATATCGGTATTGGATTAGGTCAACCCTTACAATTCCTGAATATTTCATCAAATCGAATTAAAGTTTAACATTAACTTTTCCTATTTATTTCACAGCCACATAAATAGAAATATAATTGAAGGCTTTAAACGTTAAACGTTAATCGAATGTTACTGTTAGATCGGGTACAATATATCTTGAATATATTAAATAAGTCACATATCGCGAAAATCTACATACAAAATTTGTCTTAAGACAAGATGAATATCGACTTTATACGACTTGACCAAGCGATGTGATATAAAAAATGAGGTTTCGTGTCAATTAATCGTGAGTTAGTCATCAAGTAAGGCGCAAGATATAACTAAATAAATGCAAAACAAAGATTTATCTTAGTTACAAGATAGTTCACAAAAAGTTTTAAGATACTCAAACTAGACTAACTATTTTCGTAACAGAAAAATTGCTTATTGCTCGGAGGTATTTAGAATTAAAACCTGTTTAATCGCAAAATCTTATTAGATTGATGGTGCAGACAAGGTTGGTATTTCGGTATATACAAGTATCTCAATAAAAATTTAATATTAATTGGGTGAATTAATTTTATCGTCCCCTACCTAATGGACTCATACGATGCGAGCCTTATAAGACAATTATAATATGTCACTTATTTTTTTTTTTACTTCATTTATTTACCCACACGTATAAGCAATGACAATTAGCAGGTCTGCTGTCGGTAAGTGTACAGGTATTGGCTTGAACGGCGTGATGGAGAGGAGTGCCCAGCGACATCCCGTTCTGTCTTGATTTTAGCATATTTTTAAGCGAGGAAATCTCTCATCCAGCTCCTTTTGAGCATGTTAAATGTAGCCATTTACACTTTGTATAAGTGTGTTAGTATGTCCATGTAAGTTATTGTGAAATCGCTTGTAGTGTGTCCGTATGTGATCGTTAACTGTTGGCATGTGAAGGTCTTTATGTAATGTAATGTAATGTTTGTGACGTACCATGGAGCTTTGGTTATGGTTCTGAAAGTTTTAGACTGAAAAGTTTGTAGTTTTCGTATGTGAGTCGTTTTGGCTGTTTCGTAAATTTATGAAGCGTAGGTCCATATGGGCTTAAGTAGATAATTGTATGTGTTCAGTTTTTGTTTTAAGTTTAATTTAAAGCTTCTTGAGAGAAGTGAGTATAACAGTCATAGTCTGAGGTTTAAAGTTTTTCTTTTTTTGTTAATATGTGGACCCCATATCCTTCATCTTTCGAATGTCAGTCCAAGATATTGTATTTTATCTGTTTGAGGAAATTCGGCATTGTCTAGGTAAATAGGATGGCATGTTCCATGTCGAAGAGTGAAAGTCACTTATGACTTCAGATAATTATCTCATTGCTCTAATGTAAACCCAGCCTTAGAAAATTCAATTCAAACATTACAATGACGGTGAAAATAAAGAATCATCGTTTCTTATTAATTATATATCATACCTGGTCAATACTTTTATAATCTCTTTATTATATACTAAATCTGTCTCAACACCAAACAAGGTTCCTGCAAAAGAGACAATACAATTAACAAATTTAACATAATGTCTTTACTACATTGATCTATATGTTGTTACTTACTCATGGTAACGTTCTGTGTTAAAGCTATGGATGCACCATATGCACTGGTAGAATCCAACATCATATTAACTAGTGTTTCGGCAGATGTAATATAAGTATTAAAATAATCGTTGTCTACACATGACCTCTTCAAAAAAATGTTGTATTCCTTTCTCCACATTTTCCATTTTTCGTCTGAACCTACAAAGATAAGTTAAAAGTTTAAAAAAAGTTAAAAGTAAACAGATTGAGATAAAAGAAATTAACTTACGTGCTATATTCTCCTCTATTTTCTATTTTTATTTATACTTATTTAACATTTTTGTTTGTACCTTCTACATATAATACTTGATATTTTAACTAAATTGTCACCCACTATATCTCTGATATAATCTTTTTATTTCTGTATCAGACAACTTATTCTTATTTTATATCTACTTATATTAATTTATTTTATTTTCACCATGTTTTGCATCTTTTGTAGCTCTGATGAAGACCTGCAAAGTTGGTCGAAACGTCGGCAAAAATTAAATAATTCTACTTGTTTAATTTAGTATTAATTTGAACCCACCCCCCGATCAACTCCTTCTCACAATAATTTTTCAAAACTTATTTGCTATGTTCAATACATAGCAGTTTAAAACATAGATTTTAAAAAACTGGACCGTTCACTGAGGTGAAACATATATAGCAATTTTCAATAATAAAATGTGATCTGTTCTCAATTTTATTGTGATAATATTAGTTTGTTTTATTATAAACGATGATTAAAACAATAAAATAAAGAAAATTTATTTTTAAAAAATCCATCTGCTACTTACGTGGTCTGCTAAAAGGTCCTCTCATATAATCGAGAAATCCTCCGTACATTTCATAAGACTTATCGATCAGGTTTGGATGAAATGATATTTTCTGAATAATGAAAAAAAATAAAAATATTAATATTACATCACTGTTAGTTATCGGAGTTATATTAAATAAAAATAATTAAATATAGGTCCATATATCTTATCATACTTTATTTTGAGAAAAAATAAAAGAAACTTTGCTAATATCATGTGTATTAACAGTCCATTTTTCAATCCAGTTTTTCAAGCAAGAACACAATTTTCTAGCTGATTTTTTTGTCTTGGTGGTGCCGATTCTTTGTTGAGGTGAAGTTAAGGTTATCCTGAATGCCTGATAGTATATCACAGCAGGTGGTATGTGTTATCAATCCTTATTTATTTATATTAAATGTATAGTTTGTATATTTTTAAATACATCAGTCAACTTATGGAATCTATTGAAATTAAAATGTGTATAGTAGCTGTATGTGAACTAGGACTCGAATTAAATAAAATATATGGTTAGCTGCAAAAATGGTGATACTACTGGTGATATCGATTTAGATGGTAATATGTTTGAACAGGTAGAGAAATTTAGGTATCTAGGGTCTACGATAACTAGAAAAAACGAAATTGAAGAAGAGATTAAGCTTAGACTGAAGGCGGGAAATGCTTGTTATTTTTCTGTGACAAAACTACTTAGCTCGCGCCTCTTGTCCCGAAACTTAAAAATTAGAATCTATAAAACCATTATCTTACCAAGAGTTCTTTATGGATGCGAAACTTGGCCGCTTACATTAAGGGATGAGCAGCTTAAGATTTTTAAGCTTTTTCTAACAGCTTAAGATTTTTGAAAATAATGTATTGAGTAGAATATTCGGACCGAAGAAGGATGAGTTAACTCGGGAGTTCAGACGGTTACACAACGTCGAATTACGTGAACTGTATCCGGGTTCGCTAAGCCTTTTATTATTACAATTATTACTATAGTAAAAGTATATTAACTCAATGTAGATAAACGGATAATCAGAAAGGTAAAACATCCTCTTCCCTCCTTAAATCCTTCCCAGGATAACCTTACCTTACCTTGAACAACACTTCAATCTCATTTCATACCTCTGTTACAAACCTTGGAATCACCTTTGGCCAAACCCTCTCATAGAAACAAAAAATCTCCCACCGCACCATATCAACCCTCAAACAATTCACCTACGTTATCTCCTCCTTCGACACACCCTACAACTCCTAGCTTCGACCTTTGTGTTCCTCACTTTTACTAAGGCTGTATGGTGTACGGCGGACTCTATGGCGAACTTGAATCAAGACAAGACTTAAACAGCTTATTAATTGCTTAGTTAGATTTTTTTCGGGATCGCCAGAAGTACGCGAATTATCCAGTATTATATCGAGCTAAAGGGGCACTTAAGGTAGCCAAATAATGGTATATCCCTAGAGTCAGCATATTTCCCCTGACTCTGTATAAATACCCCTCCCTTACCCGCCTAGCAAGTAGTCAGACATTGTCACTCATAGTGGATAGTTAGATACCATAGTTAGTGTAGTTGTAACATATATATTTTGTTCATTGTATACTTTTTGCCAAATAAACTTTTTTTTTAAGTCCGAGTGAGTATCGAAGATTTAATTGGCGCCCGAATGTAGGGACCTGTGTTAACTTGAAGAAAGAAGAGTGAAGAAATTACTTTAAAGTAACAGCTCTAAGTGTCAGGTCAAGAAGATTCGAAGAAATAGTCATTGGACAACAGAATCTGGAACTGGCTGCTTCAAGGTGTGTTCAACACTTCAAACAGGTTCAAGAACTTACATTGGATCGGAGGTACTTCGGAAGGACTTAAAAGAATACTTGAGGTACAAATCTGTAATTTTTTTTTTTTGTTTTGTTAAATTTTTTTTTTGTATAACAATTTTAGCTTTGAAATTTATATAATTTTGTTTTATGCCATTAAAATTAAGACATAGTAAATTAACAGTATATAAACCAAAAATGTCTGATTCAGAATTAGAAATTGAACAAACACAACAACAACATCTTCAACAAGCACAATAACAACATCTTCAACAAGCACAACAACAACAACAACAAATTCAACAACAACAACAAATTCAACAACAACAACAAATACAACAAGTAACACAACAACCACAAATGATTACTTATAAAATGACTACTATGGACTATGACCATATTCAAGATTTTTACGGTGACTCTAGGGAAGTTTACGAATTTTTATCTGAAGTTAGGGATGTTTTCCATTATGTTTGCAAAGCTAATAATACTTTAGCACTAGAAAATCACGCAGCTCTTTTAAATAAAGTAAAATCAAAAATTAAGGGAGAAGCGAAAAATCACATCCGAACTCAACATTTCGTGAATTTAGATGACCTATTAATTTTTATTGAAAATAATTATAGGGACCAGAAGACTATATGTCAACTAGACCATGAACTTATGTCTATGCGTCCATTTAAGTACGAAAACCCTATAGAGTTCATTAATAGAGTAGAATCCGCACTATCAGTATTAATTTCGAGAATAAGGATTGATAGTGATATTACATTTCAAGATGGTCATATCAAATACATTAAAGAAAGAATTACACATCATGTAATTAGTTGCTTGCCAATAGAATTGGGAAATTACATGAGAATTTTTGATCCTAAGGACCTTATTAGGTTAAGGATTAAGTTACAAAATGAAGGTTTACCTTTATTACAACAACTTTTTCCTAAAAAAGGTTATAATAATCATAATAAAAATGATAAAAATCCTCATAAGCAAGACTATAATAAAAATGATAAGCCACATTATAACCAAAAATCAGATTATAACAGGTATGAAGAAAGAAATTATAATAAATACCAAAATGACAGACAAAGATACGAACAGCAAAAAAAACACTACCAAGACGAAGGTAGATATAGAGAAAATAAGCCACAAGCATGGCATGAAAAAGACAATTGGAAACAAAACGACAAAACAAATAATGAAGAATTCCCCTCAAGACCGTTTAAACCAGATTCCCAAAATACGGTTTCTATGAAATCAGTGGATAATGTTAGATGTTTTCAAGAACATTCTACTGAAGACTTACTTGAAAAAAATAAGAAATTAGAAAAAGAGGTAGAAGAAATAAAAATTAAGTTAGATCGTTTTTTAGTACTTGGCGAGGGTTCCCCAAATATAACTTAAATTTATTAAATAATAAAAAGGATGCCTACTTTACGGACAAACGCGGCAAGAAATGGCTTATTGACACCGGAGCAGAAATCAATTGTATAAATCCAAATTCTTTACCCGAGGGAATTAAAATACAATCGGAAGAATTCATTATTTCAACACCAGCCGGCAACAAGAGAGGTCATGGAAATGTAACCTTGGATATAGGACCGAAGCTTGGATTGAAAGATGAAATATTTGTTACTTTTAAAATTTATGATTTTTGCGAAGGATATGATTTTTTATTAGGTATGAATTCTATGAAAAAAATAGGCGTAAACATAGATATTGGGGAAGATATTGAATTAAAAATAGGAGGAAAACTAATTATCAATGGAAAAATAATCGAAGATGATTATAATATAAACTTAATAAAGGATATAAGTGTTATTGATGATATGGTAAGAACAAACCATATTGACGAAAAAACAAAGGAAAACTTATTAACTTTAATTGGAAAATATCCTAAAATAATTAAAACCAGTGAAGAAAAACTACCTTCTACAAATTTATTAAAATGCAACGTTAATTTAAAAACAGATAAACCTGTTTATTCAAGAAGTTATAGAGTAGCACCTCAACTTAGAGAGGAAATGAATAATCAAATTAAAAAGTTGTTAAATCAAAACATAATAAGGGAAAGCAATTCACCATATAATTCACCGTCAATGTTAGTGCCAAAAAAACTAGATGCTAGCGGCCAGAGGAAATATAGATTGGTGATAGATTATAGAAAATTAAATGACCAAACAATTAAAGATAAATTTCCTCTCCCTAACATTGAAGATTTACTGAATAAATTACAAGGTTCTAAAATATTTTCTACAATCGATTTAGACTCACGGTTTCACCAGATAGAGATGGCAAATGATTCCATAGAGAAGACTGCATTCTCAACAGAAAACGGACACTATGAGTACGTCAGAATGCCCTTCGGTCTTTGCAATGCTCCACCGACATTTCAAAGAGCGATGAATTCAATGATTGCTAATATTCCGAATACCTTAGTCTACGTTGATGATATTATAATATATTCAAAAACCGTTGAAGAACATCTACAACATTTAGAAAATATTTTTGAAACCCTTTCTAAACACAACCTTGTTATTCAGTTAGATAAAACGGAATTTTTTAAGAGTGAGCTTCCATTTTTAGGTTATATTTTAACTCCAGATGGTATAAAAACGGATCCATCAAAATTAGAGGCAATTTCTAAATTCCCCTTACCAACGACAGAAAAAGAAATTAGGCAATTTCTTGGTTTAACGGGATACTATAGAAAATTTATCCACAATTATGCAAATATAGCAAAACCTTTAACACAGCAACTTAAAGATAAAGAAAACATTATACCAGAAAATTATAAGCATGCCTTTGAAAAATTAAAGATTCATTTAATGAATGCACCCATATTAACATATCCAAATTTCGAAATACCAATGATAGTCACAACAGATGCAAGTAATGTAGCAATTGGAGCTGTACTTTCCCAAGTTACAGAAGGGAGGGAACACCCCATAGCGTTCGCCTCAAGAACTCTAAATGCCACGGAACAACAATATTCCACCATCGAAAAGGAGCTTTTGGCAGTCGTATACGCTACAAAACATTTTAGACCCTACTTATATGGAGCAAAATTTACAATTCAGACGGACCATAAACCCTTGCAGTGGCTATTCAATATGAAAAATAATAATACCAGGATAATGAAATGGATATTTTTTTTACATGAATACGATTTTGAAATAAAATATATTGAAGGCAAAACTAACTTCGTTGCAGACGCTCTCAGCAGAATAACGATTAACGCAATGACAAATCTTGATTTAGATGAAGATTCAGCATCGCAACTTGATAGAATACTCGGAGAAACCTCTGAAATGCCATTGACATCTCCAGATGTTTTTGATTTTGATGAAAATATGTTAGAAGACAACAACATGGAAATAGAAGAAGAAAATATCATTGACTTAGAAAATAATAATGCTCAATTAGAAAATGAATTAAATAATCCCAACTTCGATAATGAAAGTTTAAATACCCAACATTCTCAAGAAAGCAGTAATGAACAAATATTTATTGTTGATGAATCAAAACCGATCAACATAGAAAAAAATCAAATTTTTTTCCAAAGAGGAAAAAACCAAATACGACTAGAAAAAACATTCGGTAAAAATATATATTTTATAGACACCGCATACCCTTGGAGTAATGACTTAGAAGAATCTTTAATTGAAATACTAAAACCGAACAAAATTTATGGAATCTATTGTGAACCTAACGTAGAAACGGTTAGAAGTGATTATGAAGGAATATTCCTAAAGATATCTTCAATAATTATGGAGAAATTCCCTAATGTCAAATTTAAAAGGTATAAAACCAAAGTGTTAAATGTAGAAACAAAAGAAGAACAAACAGAATTGATAAATAATTATCATACAGGTAAATCATTCCACAGAGGAGTTTTAGAAACTTTCGAAAAAATGAAAAGGACTTATTATTTTCCTAGGATGAAAGAAGAAATTAACCAGTTTATAAATTTATGTAATATCTGCAGAAAGACTAAATATGATAGGAAACCTATCAAATCAAAATTTCAAGTAACACCAACACCTCTGAGACCATTCGAAGAGTTGATGATAGATACTCTACACTTCGAGCAGAAGTATATTGTAACTATTATAGATACTTTTTCAAAAAAAATGTATGCTGAACTCACCACAGCATGTAATGCTATTAATATATTTAAAATAATTACAAAATATTTAAGTTTATTCCCAAATCCAATAAGAATAAAAATGGACAATGGAAAAGAATATAAAAACAACTTAGTTCAAAACTTATTAGAAAGCTTAGGAATCGAAGCTTATTATACAACTCCTAATCATCCTAATTCTCTTGGACTCATGAACAGAGCTCATTCTACATTGATAGAAATCATTAGAACTTACAAAAATAATGATGAAAAACGAGATTTAAACACAAATTTAAATTTAGCCCTAATCACTTATAATAATTCTTTAAATCAAAAACTGAAATTATCGCCAAATGAAATCACCTTTGGTGCTATAAAAGACCCTGAAAAGAAATTATCAATCATTCACGAAGACTTAATCAATCAATATCATACAGAATTAAATTTAGTTCATGAGCAAATAAAGAATAAAATTGAAAAAGAAAAAGAAGTACGAACTGAATCCTTAAATAAGGACAGAGAAAATGAAGTGATTGAAGATGAACCTTATATAAAGGTTAGAACTAGAAATAAACATGAAAATCCATTTAGACAAGTGTATAAATTTAAGAATAAAAATAAAAACCTTAAGGTGCATGCAGATAATATCCAAAGAAAACGAAAAACTAAAAGAAACTATCATATTCCAGATGATGAAGATAATTTGGATATTGATTCTGATGATTCAGACATCGCGACAATATGAAATAATCAATCCAGAACATTCTTCAGGACTGGTTACGTTTAAATTATCTGATTCCAAGGTAATACAAAAATACAAAACAATCATACATTATTTAAATTTTTCTAATTTCATAAATGAAATATCCGTATTAGAAAGAGATTTAAGTAATTTTAAGCAACATAGCCAATATGATTTAATTTCCAAACAGTTAATATTTCTAAAAGATAAAGTTGGTTATATTATTGATGCTCCACGTAATAGAAGAAAAAGAGGCCTGATAAACGGCATAGGAAGTGCAATCAACTGGCTTACTGGAAACCTAGACTCTGATGTGATGACAAGGCGCATTATGATAAGGTCATTACTACTCTAGAAGAAAACAACTATCGTATGGAACACAATATAGCTCAAGAAATTCAAATTAATAAAGATTTAGTAAAAACGTTTCAAAAAGACATTAGATTAATTAATACTAATAGTAATAAATTAGCCAATTTAATAAATACTGTCGACAAGACCACATTAACAAACCACTTAAATGAATTATACGACATTCTAAATTATATCACTATTGTAATCATGGACATTGAAAATTCATTAGAAATGTGTAAACTTGGAATAACACATTCCAGTATTTTAAAAAATATTGATATAAATAATAATTCAGAATTTGTTAGCTCTGATCTTGAGACATTATGGCTCACAAGTAAAATATCTTGTATGATTAAAAATAATATTATCCATTATATGATACAGTTATCTACTAAAGCTAAAACTTTTAGTACTTTGTATTTATTATCTGTTCCAGTCAGAAAGAATAATCATATTATAACAACTATTGTAAATAACCAAATCGTATTATATAATAACGCAGAAGTGTATAAAGGAGAGTGTAATCTTATAAAAACTAATTATTATTGTAATAAAATTTATAAAATTAATGATACATGTATAAATAATTCTATTCACAATAATTTAAGTAATTGTTTAACCACAACTATTAGCAATTTAGAACCTTATATATCTTATGTAGAAACTATTGATGTTTTTGTTAGTTTTAAGATTAAACATATTACTATACAAAATAATTCATCCTATCCAGTAATTTTACCAGAAACAGCTATTATTAAATTAAGTGATAAGGAAGAAATTTTTAACCATACTAGAGATAATTATGTATTTACGGAGGTATTGTCTTCATTTCATGTAATTTCTGATTATAAACATTTGAATTTAACTTTTAATCAACTAAACATACCTACTTTCAGCAATGAAATGTTTGAAAGTCTTAATTATGAAAATGATTTTAACATTAATTATTATTTACTAGCATTAACTATTATTGTTTTATATCTGTTATTTGTTAACTTTTATAATTGTTATACAATGTTTAAACCCTCAAGTATTCTTAGCCAACAAAGGCAAGTAGATAGTACATCAAGTCCGAAGGAAGAACTTGTACTCCAGCCATCTACATCTGCCAACACTGTTCATCCACTTCTTCTCTCACGGAGCTCGAGAACTTCAGAAGGGAGGACTTAAGGTAGCCAAATAATGGTATATCCCTAGAGTCAGCATATTTCTCCTGACTCTGTATAAATACCCCTCCCTTACCCGCCTAGCAAGTAGTCAGACATTGTCACTCATAGTAGATAGTTAGATACCATAGTTAGTGTAGTTGTTGTAACATATATATTTTGTTCATTGTATACTTTTTGCCAAATAAACTTTTTTTTTAAGTCCGAGTGAGTATCGAAGATTTAATTGGCTATAACCATCTCACAAGTGGCGATATTTCCTTGCTCCCCTCTTCAATATTTCCTTGAGTTCCTTTGGTTGTCAGAAATTAGTGTCCATCCAACATACTGTAGAGCCTGCGATTTAATCCTTATATCAAATCCAGACTCTGCCCATCCGATCTCGTTCTTCTGACTTCTACTCTCCTCCACAACGAGATACAAATCCTTGTGTTTGACAAATCTTCCTCTAGCTGTTTTCTTTGGAAACTCCATCACGCATATCATCTACCATGCTTCGACGGTCTCCTCTTCAACGACCTTCTTCTCGCCCAATCTAATTTATATAATTTTAAGCTAAACCACTTTTTCTGATATTTCTAATATTTCCCATGGTTCATTTTAGTGTTATTCTCCACATACTTATTATCGTTATCATTTTCGTTAATTTAATTTTTTTTTTTATTCATTTTATTTAATGGAGTTTTTTTTTTTTTATAAATTTCCTTTTCCTTTGCGAAGTGTTTTCAATTATTTTATATTTATTTTTCATTTAATATTTTTTTATAAATTTGACGTTGATTGGAGCGCTCTTTCTCCATATTTCCTGTCATTCCTTGTTAGAATTTTCTTTCAACGGACGTGAAAGAATTTATGGTATCCCTTTTGTTGTTCATCGGCCTTTTCCATCCTCTTGTTACTGTTATGATCAGGTACCTATATGTAATCATCTGACTTCTCATCATCATTCTTAGATTTCCCTATGTCCATAATTCATTAGATTTCAAGATTTTTAACTCCTTTAAATCACTTAAGAAGTCTGGAAAAATTACTGCTTTCCTGATATATTCGGATGATGTTAGTAAAACAATTAAACACTTGATGTTAGTAAAACAGTTAAAAATTTAATGTTAAATGAAACGGTTAACAATTACATATTTTTTATTGGAATTTAATATATTGTATCCGAGGCGTCTGAAAAGAAGATGGCCCCGTGATCTCCTAATGTAGTCATATCATTAGAGTGCTACCATTGGGTAGTTACTCAGCAAGTGTATTCATGTCATTATATCAATTATGTCCAAATTTACTTGATTTATTTATGTAATACAGTTGTAAATGTCATAAAGAAATAAAAAAAAATATATATATATTGTAGTTTAACAAGGAGTACTTCTTAATGTAAACAAGAGTGTTCAAAAACATTTTAAAAGTAAAAAAAAAAAAAATCAACATAATTTTAATTAAATAATTACAAATATATTACCTTAATAATCTCAGGATTTGTTATTATCGCTGTTATCTTGTAACCATAACTTATATGGAAGCAAAACCCGTTCTTTCCATGTTTTTCAGTAACTTCCTTCAAATGGTTTTCCAGACCTGAACAAAAAAATATTTTTCTTTATGTATTAGAATAGAGTATTCACTTCCAAAACCAGCCATGTCCATTTTACAGGCACTTTTCGAAAAATAAATATAATTTATGTTTTCTATTATAAATAAATATAAATTATACTTTTCTAGAATGGAAGATAGGAATATCTGTTACATGAAATCCTCAAGCAAGATTTTGAAAAAAATTCTCACTCTTTGATTTAGACAATTCCAATATTCACTTACAGGATGTATCAAACATTAAATTTATAACAAAAAGTTTACACATATTTCCATTTCACATATCAAGTCTATTTGCTAAGTTGGGCTTTGGGATTCCTTAGATACATCTGAATCCTTCTATATCCAATCCTTGAAATCTCAAATCTTTCGAAGTATTCTTCTTTCTACTTATTAGTGTTGCCCAAAATAGGTCTTGCTCTTGCAAAGTGCCTAATTATTGCAAGACCAAAACTGATAAAAAAAAAATTGTTTGTGAATAAAAATTAAGGCAAAATAGTTATTAATACTAGACCATTTTAGTAAATCTATGTAAAGAATTGGTAGAACTAATATACTTTTGTATTTAATTCTACAAATTTTTCATTAATATATGTTATTTTGAAGGAATGTATTCAAAATTGCAAAAAAAAAAAAAAAAAAAAAATGCTTAAAATCGGTATCTTTCTTGACACTGCTTTTAACTTATTGACAAGTTAATTTTAGTCGTTTGGATTTTCCTGTGTTTATGTCCATATCTAAATGTACATATTATATAGTGTTTTTTAAGATCAAAAGTAACATGTTTTATAAATATTTATGAGAAGGAGTTAGTCGAGGGTGCAGTCAAATAAATAAAAAAAAATTAAAATATATAAATTATTTTAATTTTTGCCGACGTTTCGACCCACTTTGCAGGTCGTCTTCAGGGCTACAAAAGATACAAAACATGTTGAAAATAAAAAATAAATATAAGTATATATAAAATACGAAGAAGTTGTCAGATACAGAAATAAAAGATGCTATCAGAGATATAGTGGGTGACAATGTATCTTTCTGTATCTGACAACTTCTTCGTATTTTATATATACTTATATTTATTTTTATTTTCAACATGTTTTGTATCTTTTGCAGCCCTGAAGACGACCTGCAAAGCGGGTCGAAACGTCGACAAAAATTAAAATAATTTATATATTTTAATTTTTTTTATTTATTTGACCGCACCCTCGACTAACTCCTTCTCATATTATATCAACGGTCAACCATCTCTACATCATTATAAATATTTATGTTTTATAAGACTTGAACTCTTGCGCAAGACACAGATCAAGACTGAGTGTGCAAGACCAAGATTCGTCTTTGTCTTGTATTTAGGCATCACTAATTCTTATTTTGTAACAAATCTAATTGTCCATGTAGATCTCAATATTTCATTTGTTTCAGATTTGGCCTAGATAGTTATCTCTAACCTTCCATTCAAATAATTAAATAAATACCTAATTCTAATCTCGACAAATCTCTGAGTCGCCTGAAGATGTCTACTAGACTTCCTATCCTCGGCTTAATATTAAAGTCCTAACAGTAGATAGCTTACCAACAGCAATACTCTTTTTCATACCGAATATGGTTGCATTCTTCTGTTTTCTTCCAGCTGGTAATGATCAACAATCTTATGTTTTTGTTTTATGATTATTATAAAATAAGATATTTAATTATTCTTATTAAAATTGTCATTAAAATTTATATTATTGATATTAATCTCTTATACTTACTATCAGCGGTGATCAAAAATAGTGTTTTGTAGAAGTAAAAGAGATTTCCGATAACAGGTACTCCCAAGAATCCAGGAAAAGAACATAGCTTCCGCACACGAAGCCAAAGAATCACACCAAAGACGAGATTCGCCAACAAAATTGTCAGAAGAACTTTATAAATCCCATCCATTTTCCTAAAAATATAATAATAATATAAACAATCAGCAATTAGATGTCAATTGAGGCTCCTAGAAGCAAAGAGTCCAAGCGACAAAAACTATGTTCGAGCAAACGATGGTTAAATTTAAGCCTCTCCTCTAATAGTGATTTTTCTTTTTCTTACTCTAACAGTTGAAAAAGATTTTTATCACAATTGAAAGTGTTTTAAATAGTTTTAGAATTATTACCAGTTGTGGACAGGGGCTCCTGTGATGAAGAGGTTGTGCTTTAAATGTGAATAATAAGCTTCCTTGTTCATTCAAAGGTTACAGTTTTTTTTTAAGTTAAAGCACAATGCCCTCTATTGACAACTGTATGAACGAAGTTCCAAAAAGAAAATTTTAATATGTCTATTATTTTTGTTACTATAGTGCTCTTGAGATATGTGTGTTTTATACCTTCCTACTAACAATTTTGCTAAGAGTAAGTTGAACATTTATGTTATCTTTATATATGTCCATCAAGCGACCCTTACACGATCTTTCGTAAATAAAAGTCACAAGAAAGGCAAAGATTGCTCAGGATCGCTTTGATCATGAAGACCCCTACACGTTCAATTATTACTGACCGTTTTAGCTCAGTCGACATTGAGATAACAGGCAGAATGGATCTGCTGGATTGTCCACTTATAACAATGTGTTTAATTTGGACATTGTCCTCTACAGTATTGGTCATCAAGAGAAAAAATGGAGATATAATAATTACTTCCTAGTGTCTGAAAATGGTTTAGACCAAAGTTAGAAAAAATTTAGTCAACTACTTATAACAATCTAGGAAAAGTATTGCGAAAATAATCAATTTGTTAAGAAAATGGAAAAATTAATGACAAATAAACACAACAGTTAAAGATTTTTTTTTTCCTATAAGTAAATTATGAACTTTTTTTTTAATTTATTACCCACTTGACTATTTACAGAAAAAATAGTTGAAAATGGTTTATAAAAATATAAACTAGACAAATGTATACTGACAAATATACACAACAATTAAAGCTTTTTTTTTTTCTTTAAGTAAATTAAGAAGTTTTCACTTTTTTTTTTTTTAATTTGTTGTCCACTTGACTATAAAAAAAAAATTAGTTGAAGATAGTTTATAAAATATAAACAAGGGATATGAAAAACTATTTAATTATTAACTTTTAATGAAAATCAGGAATTTATAATGGTTGTGAGGCCTAGGTAAAAACTAACCTATCTAGTATAATGGTTAGTCTCCCCACTAATTTTAACTCAGTCTCCCCTCCACTTCTCGTGAATGAATCTTTGATTTCCGTCCATCAGTACCTCGGAATGCAATTCCGAATGACCGTATAGGGCTCGCTTTACTGGTACCGACCCCCTATCCTTTACTAAAACCAGAGGTGCCCATCTCCACCAATGTCGATGATGCAAGAATCTACTCCCAATCCCCCTCCCAAAATATTTTATTGCTCATCTTTTCTTAAAAACAGAGCAAGATATATTAAAAAAACCGATAATATGCAATCACACTCATTGGGTTATGTTAAATGTTTTCCGCCTCGTCTCTTAGTTTGAAAATTAATAATTCCATCGAAATTTGGCACCATAAAAAATTCAAAAACTCGTAAAATATGCCCTCCCCAAAAATTTTGAATGAAATGAAATGAAATGAAATTTAGGCACCCCTGACTAAAACAATTGAAGATCGGGGTGTCCATCACTAGTACAAAAAGTTTTTTTTTTTTTAAATGGATATTATGTGTGCACTGCTGAATATTTTTTTCAATTTCAAAGTGCTAAATAGAAAGAGGAGAACCTACAGATTCTAAATGTCCAACGGAGAAGTTTATATTATGGCGGCCCCTTAACCTAGTTTCACTAAAATATCCACGACGGTGTAAAGTAATCACCAGCTTATCGGATTTCTTCAGAAGTGAGGTTCTTTATTTGGTTATCGAAGGAGCTTTTTAAGAAAAATACTATCGATGTTTAAATATCTTCAATGTCAATCGATTTATTGTTACTTTTAAGATTTATTTGTTATGAGAGTCCATGATTATATTATTGGAGGCGCTTTTTACTAGAATACTGAAGATTTCAAGAATAAACATTTACACGCAATCTTTCTATTGACTTTCAAATATATTCTGCCTCATTGAATATTCAATAGTTGACCGTTGCATTATAAAGGAAGGAGATGGTCCGGGGTGGCGGTCATAAATAGGCTAAATAGTGGCAAAACTATTTCATTAAAAGCCAACGTTTCGACCCGACTTTGCAGGTCTTCTTCAGTGAGGTGTGTTCAGCTAGGAGTTTCATTTAGAACTCTAAGTGAATCTCTAACCCTAGTTCTAAATCATTTGATTATCGACACTATATTTTTCCTTTTTGCCTCTCCAATATGGCGTCACGTTACAATAAAATTTTTAATAATAGCTCATTACAAAGAGGATGAAACGATGAACATTTCCTTTGCTTAAAGTATGCATGTCCGATTTTTAGTTTCTGAGATATTTCAATCCATATCTTCAATAAAACTCGTTATAATTTGGTTTTCGACACTATTATTTTTCTTTTCGCCTCTCTAACACAGTTAAGGTACAATTTTGAATAATTGCTCATTACAAAGAGGATGAAATGATGAACATCTACCTTACTGGCAATATGCAGGCCCGATTTTTAGTTTTTGAGATATTTTAATTCTTATACAAAAATACTTCAATTATTTGATGTCACCCGAGCGTTACATATCGAAAATATGACGGCTCGATCTAATTTACTCTCCACAAAAATGTCCAAAGCGCGCCTAAAGAAATTTTCACTTAAAAAATTGTAGTTTACGATAAGATGAAGTTTTAGATTATGTTAATAATTTTATAAAAAGGTTTCGTGTACCGCGACCTATTTCATAACACATTTTTCTTTGTCGCCACTCTATAAATATTTAATTAAATACAACAACTAAGATTAATTTAATCATGTCCCTAGAATAATTCAAAGACTCATTGATGAGATAGTCTTTTCCAAACAACCTTTAACCTTAAATTATAATTTTTAATTTGTTTTTAACAGTCTTATATGGATCTGATTAACGTTTGCGAATTTGTGGATGACCAGTAGAAATTAGTTGGGAGTTCCTCTTGGATTCGATGGTCTCGCTGACCAATCAGTCAATAGACATACTATTATTTTTAGTTTAAAAATTACCAAATACGTGGTACGGTTATTAAATAACGAGACTGATCCTGTAAATCATTTAGTCCTGGTTTCATACATATTTACTTATTATCTCTTGTAATTTACCCCGTTCCTCTGTCCCCATGCAAATCTTCTATTGTCTGGAAGAATGCTGGAAGTCTTCTTCTCTCAACTCCTTCAAGACGCTTTCTCATTCAGTAGGAATGTGAATGTAGTAAGATTGATTAATAATTTGATCTTCAGGAACCCACGGACGGTGCATAATCCAATGAATATCGAAAAATCAGCATTGTTTTGAATTTTGATTTTCTCATTTCAGCTTTTTCTTGGACCTCGGTAAAGTTTTGGCGCTTCGTTTAAAGATTGTAAATAAAAAAATCTGGTGTGCACAACACACAACTTTCATTCACCGTTCCACTTTGAATAAAAATTCTTTTCTATTAATTTTGAGTTGTTATACATTTTTTGCAGTGCATTTTTAACGGAGCTACAGCTTAAAGCTTACAGATAACAAATCATTTGAGCATTAATTTCAGCACAAAATACTTAAAGCATATTATATTAAGTGTGCCCTTTAGTAGTTATTTACTACTGATTAGTAATTATTTATATTTATATTTAGTTATATTTCATTGTGGGTATTTTTATTTGTTTAAGTATCCTTATATATAAAAGTTTTAAGGAAGATATGGATTAAAATATTTAAAAAACTAAAAATCGGACCTGTGTACAGTAAGCGAGGAAAATATTCAGCATTTTATTCTCTTTATAATGAGCTATTATTTATAATTTATATTACATATTACTAATCTCACATTATTGATGTTTTCACTTATATTGTGTGGTCTAAAGCACACACCTTATTTTTTTATATTTACGAAATCTCTCGGAAATGGGGCGTTTTAAATATGGAGATTGGTAAACTTTATCAATTTAACGAGTTATTAAAAACTCATGAACACTCATTTGCTTTTCACTTTAATCGTAAGTTAATTTGATAAAAAAAAAATCGAGAAAAATGTGGATCATAAAAATATTTGACCGTTTTGCGTGACCTCCGCCCAATATATTTGCAAGCTATCATTTTTTACTTTTACTTACTTATATGTGAAATATATAGTAAGGAACAGTATTGCGATCCTGAAAATTTTCGAATCTGAGTTTTCAACGGAAATACATGTTTTGAGGTGTCCTGAGACTCAGGACCTGAATCCAAATAACCGCAAATAATCCAAATAAGTCCCGTAAAATGGTCTGTGTGTATGTATGTGACAGATCTAGCTCGAACGAAAAGTCGTATGAAAGTGAAATTGCATATTAAAGATTTGTATATACCAAATCTTACAATATGCAATTTCAACTCAAATGTTACAGCAACTTTTTCGTCAAAATCGGCTTACCGAAAATACTTTATATCATCGCTCAAACACATTTTTTTATTTTCTCGAAAATGGTTGCAACGATTTTGATTAAATTCATTATACTAGTGTTAAATTAAGCAGTTTTTAATATTATGTAGGTTTTATTCTGATTAATGTTCTATAACAGGGCTTAAATGGCTAATTTTCAAAATTAGCTTCTTTTAAAATACCTTTAATTTTGTATATGAAACAATTAACCATTTCACATTGATCTATAATATAAAAAAAAATATTTAAATATAAAATATGAAACAATTCTATAATTAACTATAGGAGAAATAAGATATCTTAACGGATAATAGTTGTAATGAAGGAACCAAAGAAATACGAGCGCGCCCGAGCTCACCCGAGCTGGCCCGAAGATTAGAACAGGCTTCCATGCGTTAAGTATGGAGATATGAATGGCATATTTATATTTATGGCACTTTTGAATATAAATATGAATATATTTAATAGGACACAGAGCGTGATAAAATACATATATATATATATATGTATGTACTATACATATTATATATATATATATATATATATATATATATATATATATATATATATATATATATATATATATATATATGTACTAGACATTAGCTAAATCATCTAGTTGACTTTTCATTAATCGACTTTAGTTTACATAACTAAGATCCTCGTAAGACCTTAACATATTCATAATTATAATTTATGTTTAATAAAATTAAATGTTTATGTATACATCATTTCGAGTTAGCAAATACCAACTTTTTAAAATTATTCCAACATTTTTTAAGAGATTTATTTAATCAACCCCTTACTATCCAGAACTTTATTTTAATTTTTTTGTTTTATTTTGGAAAATATTTAAAGTAAGAAATAAATTAATATTTATTGTATAAATAAGATATATTTATAACTTTTTTAGAGTTTTCATTCATAAGGTTGTGTGAAAATATTTTCATTCACTTCTGCCAATTTAAGCATATTTATTTTAATAAACGTGAATACAGCGTATTCACTTTTAATGTGGTGAATACGGTCGTATTCATATTTACAACTGTGAATATTTTTCTTTATGAATATAAATATATTCATATTTGTATTCAAAAGTGCCATAAATATAAATATTATTCGTATTTATATTTATGAATATAAATATGCCCATTTCATATGATACATAACATAATAAAATATGGACTCCGACAATATTATGTACATATACATTACGGTTTTCCTAAGTGTTTTCGTGGATATTATTTAATATTCAATTGATTACAGCGATATAAATATTACAATTTGTATATATAAGGGTACTTAAACAAATAAAAATTCCCACAATATTCAATTATTGAAATATAAATCAATATAGAGTTTATAATTTTTACTTTAACTTCCCCTTTGTCTGAAAATACTTATTTCTGATAAAAAGAGGGTGGTAAGTGAAAATTTTGTGATTTCTGTTCACCGCACCAGGTTTGTTTATCTATTACAGTAAATGGACCTAATCAAAATTAATTTTAAAAAAAGTTTTAAGAAAATATAATAAGTGACATTTTAGTCAAAATTTTATTCTTTTTATAATAATCAGTTATTTTGAAAATATTTCTTAATATGTCATATAAATTCTTGTTTTAGTTTTTGTTCTGACAGATTGCTAAAACAGCCCACTTTGCGTTGGATTTAAAAGAGTTGTAACTAATTTTAAAAAATAATAATTAATTTCAGAATATATTAACTTTATGTTTTTAAATCATTGAATATGACTATTTTTAACAGAGAAAGTAATCTATTGTTTCTTGCCAAGACATGCGTATTACCTATTAGCTTCAGTTTTTGACTTAATCGCTTTTGAATTTGATGCCTCATTTAATTATTTAATCGCGGCTAAAGCAATCAAAGAGAATTTTTTTTTCAATTCTCAAAAACTTAATATTTTGAGCGAAATGCAATACTTCACGCATTCTCACGAAAGCAGGATAAGATAATTTTCGAAAAACATAACTTCGGATAAGTCAAACGAAAAATAATTGTAAAAGTTTCCATGGAAAAATTTAGTTTCCATTAAATAATTTAGTTTTCAGAAACTATTAGTCATAAGTTTTTCGTCAATTTCATTGCTTTTTAAGACATTATACCTTATATAATTAATTCTCCAAAAAAAAAAATTAATTTTCTTTCAATATATAATACTAGTCTTATTTCCATAATTTTTTTTTTTTATCTTTTATTATGATATTTACAACTGTATTAGTATGAATACATCAAATAAATTTGTACAGAGAAATATTATTACATGAAACACGCTTGTTGAGAAACTACCCACTGGTAGCACTCTAATAATTTGTCTACATGAGAAGATCACGAGGCCATCTTCTTTTCAGACGCCTCGGAGGGTTATCAGGAATCGAAGAGGAAGCAAGGTTAGAAACAAGAGGATTCGGATGGTTATGAAGTTTATTATGGAAGGATAGGTATCTGGATTTGGCCAAATCGGAAACATATGGAACATTGAGGTCTTTATGGATTATTTTATTAGTGACAAAGTAAGGAGCATTGAGGATTTTACGAAGGATTATGGATTGTAAGGATTGGATGCGAGAGGTTTTCCATAAATTATTTTTCAATCTACAAAAATATTTTCTCCTCGAGTTAATTATTAATTTCTTAATATTTTAGAACTGATTCATTTAAAATTATTTCTAATAAAAAGAGACGGTTAAATATTTCAAATAAATCATATTAAAGTTATTTTTAGTGTTGCCCAAATGCGAGATCGAGAGGAGTCTTGGTCTTGCAAACTCAGTCTTGGTCATGGTCTTGGTCTTGCGAAAGAGTCTCAGAACACTCTTGCAGTTACTTATTAACTTGTTACAGTAGAGATATTACTGTCATTTTTTAGATAGGAGAAACCTAACTAAGCCCGATCCGATGAAAAATTAGAGGATTTAAATGCAAAAGTATATTGGTTATACCAATTATTTACAAATAGTAACTAAGATTTTCAAGTATTAGTAACTATTTCGCCTTAATTTTTATTTAAAAAATCGATTTTTTTTTACCAGTCCTGGTCTTAGTCTTGCAACGGTTAGTCGGCCTTGGTCTTGGTCTTGCAAAGTGCTAAACCATGACCGATTTTGGGCAACACTAGGTATTTTATTCAAAATAATTTTTAAAATTAGTTTTTTGTAATGTTTTTATGCCCTGTCAGAAGGTTTCACTGAGAAAGAGACTTACCGAACATTAAATCATTCAAATGTGTAAAATCGATAGTGTCACTTCCAGTATGTCGATTTTAATCAAAAGTTGCTTTAACATCCCTGTTAACTATTTCAACTGTAATAACTACCTTAAATATGCAATTTAAATTCCGAAATACATAGTCCGTGGTTCAGACCCCTTTTTATCAAATTATTAACATCCCCTGAAACTTCGTAAATAGTTTCATCTCATCGTAACCTACAAATATTTTATTTACGAAAATTCTCGGTATTGAAACGTTTTCAATCTGGAGGTCGGAAAACTTTGTATGTTTAATAAGGCAATAAAAACTCGTAAATACCCATTTGCTTTCTACTTGGATCGTAAGATAATTTGATCACAAAGTCGAAAAAAAATGTGGCCTTCAAAAATACCAAGCCGTTTGGCGTGACCTACACTCATAAATTGTCAAAATAATGAGATTATATAGGTCAAACGGTCCAAAGTTTTTGTAGGCCACCTTTTTTATCAATTTTGTGATTAAATCATCTTCAGATCCAAATGGACAACAAATGGGTATTTACGAGTTTTTATTACCTAATTAAATAGACAAAGTTTGGTGAACTCCAGATTGAATATTCAATATCTCCAATTCCGAGAATATTCGCGAATAAATAAATATTTTTAGGTTGCGATGAGATGAAGCTATTTACGAAGTTTCAGGCAGATGTTAATAATTTGATAAAAAACGGACTAATAACTTTTCTTTTTCGAGCTATATTGTTTACACAGAAACACTCAGAACGTTTTACGAGCCATGGTTATTTAGACTACAGCTGTTAAAAACATAGATCTAAAACTCATCAGTTTATAAGAAAAAAAAAAAGAATTTATTAGAAAAAAAGTATTTAAAACTTACCCAACCAATTGTTGACGCCGATAATGTAATTGAGGTGGGATTTATTGTATCAATTTCGAAAATCAAACTTAAACAGCTTAAGAGCCTACAGTTTAGCATTCATATTTAAACTAAACCGTTGTCACTAGCAATGTAATATAATATAGGTGATAATGCTTTCTATGTTAATTAACTGATTTAATGAAACTAGATGGCGCTCGAGAATGATTCGCATAGTATATCGGTCATTGGTCAGCGAACGAATGACAAAAAATATAAAAATAAGTTGATGGAATTTACTATAGGCTGTATATTTACTAATAGTGCCCTATAGTTAATAATGCCTTTTTTTGAATTATAGTTCTTAAGAACTGGGTAATAATGTCCGCGTCAAAATATTTAAAATACAATTCGATCCTTTGACTTTTGAAACCATCTATTTTGAAAGCTCCTAAATTTTTTTAAATAACTTTTTTGTAATTCCAGTATTGTTTTAAATTTTGGAATAATGATAATGTCATTTATCCATGATGTTCCCCTTTGATTGATCATAAATAGAAATATTTTAACTATTTACTCAAGATATTTACAACTGTATCACAATATAAATACATCAAGTAAATGTATCAAGTAAATCTGAAAAGATTAATGAATAGCTGCGTAAGATTTGTTATCGGTGCCCCGAGGTACTCCCATGTCTCTCACCACAACACTGAGTTAATGTGGCTCTTCCCCTCCTTTAGAAGACAATATTTCCTAGGTACGTTCCTTTATCAAATCATTAATAACCATCGTCCTTCTTACGCCTACAACCTTCTCCAATTCAAGTCCTCAGTCCATTCCCTTTCAACAAGATCTCGACCTTCTGACCTCTACATCCCTTCGCACAGATCTCCCTCATTTCAGAATTCCTTTATAGCTCCCGCTGTCAATTTCTGGAATTCTCTACCTATCAAAATTCGGCATTCCTCCTCCATATCCACATTCAAATCCCTCCTATTCCAATTCCTATCCCAAAAATAGTCAGATACTTGCTAAACTTTCGATATTATACATTTCTATTCATCATCAAACGACAGTGCTATTCTATACTGACAACTTCACTAGGGATATTACAATATTTTCCGGCTCTTAATGCCACTGACCGCATCTATTGTTTCCTTTTTTTATTTATTTTTTTATTTTATTTTTTTTAATTTATTTTTTATTTATTTATTTTTTTTTTTATTTTTTTTTTTTTTTATTGGTGGGAGTGGGGTAGCTCAGTGGTAGGGCACTGAGCTTCCAATGCAAAGGTCCCGAGTTCGAACCCCGGCTCATGGCAGAAAATTTATTTATCTGTTTCATTGGCCGTGGGGCGACCTTGGGTCAAAAGTCCCTCCTGGGGCACACCCAGCCTCTATAAAGTGGGTACCCTTAATTAAATAATTAATTAAGGGGAAAAACCTGGCGGTTGAGCGTGATCTCGGTCAAATCACCTCCTTGCACAACCGTTGACCTAGAAACACTGCTTTCCCTAAATAGTACTGAACCCCAGACCCTTCATGGGTTGTAGTGGTACAGGTTTTTTTTTTTTTTTTTTTTTTTTTTATTGGTATATAATTAAACCTGTACCTCTAGCATGTGACAATGACGAGTCTACATAGTAATCATTATTTAAAGACACTGATATTTTATATTGTCAGCTTTGTTTTTTCTTTGTTAGCAGAAACACACATCATTTTAAAGAAGAACTCAATATATTTTTTATTATTTTATTTTTTAAAAGAGTATAATTATATCTTTCCTACTGTACATAGTCTTAAGTGTTTTATCATAGTTTTAAGTGTTTTGTATATAGATTTTTTTTTTATATATATAGCTTGTTTAACTAATATTTTCTTTACTTTCTCTTTTTTATTATTGTTTTATTTTGGCCAGATGTAGTATTTTAATTATGTTCTATTTTGTTATTCTAAAGGGACTTTGTCCCAGAATAAAGTTATTTTCTATTTCTATTTCTATTTCTATAAATGTGTACACAGGAATATAATCACATGAAAACGCTTGTTGAGAAACTAACCACTGGAAGCACTCTAATAATATGTATATATTAGGAGATCATGATGCCATCTTCTTTTCAGACGCCTCGAAGGGTTATCAGGAATCAAAGAGGGAGCAAGGGTAGTAACAAGAGGATCCGGATGGTTATAAAGTGTATTATGGAAGGGTAGGTATCTGGATTGGGCCTAAACGGAAATATATGGAACATTCATGTCATTATGGATTATTTTATTTTTTACAAAGTAAGTAGCGTTGAGGATATTACGAAGGATTTTGGATTGTAAAGATTGGATACGAGAGGAAATCTTGTCGTTTCAGTCTTGTATAAGGATTTCAAGTGAGACGTTTGTACAGGTGGAGTCCTAGATATCCGATTTGTTCAACAGGGATAAGTGGTTATCTGTTAGATAACTTTTAGATGTATTTTAGACATTGATGCTGCGTGGCTAAGCCGCTTAAACACGTTTATAATAATTTTAACAAAAAACAATTCAACTTGTGCTTGAAGGAAATTTAGTCAGTTTACTATGAACTATTGTTAATTACCTTATTTTTCTTTAGCTATCTCTTCCTTTTCAACAAATATTCAACTTACTTTAAAAAAATATAGTAAATTTCCCGATTTTACCGGTGGAAAATCTGACCTAAATCTAATTATATCTTAACTAATTCTAAAATGATGCACGTGTTGTGACTTAGCATCACAAGGAGGAAAAGTGACAAGAACAATGAAATGAGAATGAATTCTTTGAATGATCAATGACTTGAAAATAATATTATTTATATATATATATATATATATATATATATATATATATATATATATATATATATATATATATAAATTATATCTATTAAAAATATATAAATATAATTAAACACACACACACATAAATATATATATATATATATATATATATATATATATATATATATATATATATATATATAGAGAGAGAGAGAGAGAGAGAGATTTATAATTATATCTATAGTCTATAACAAATATATATAATTAAAACATATAGATATTTATATATATTTATATTTACTCTCAATCCTTTAAATATTGCTTTAATTGTTACTTTGTATTTGCTTAGTGATATGCTATTCGTATTTTACACATTTGCTGAGAACATCAATTTTGTACATTGAAGCAATTCTTCCAAAGGTTGAAATACAATAAATATATTCTCAAAAATATCTCCATAACCATTGATTTTTGTTTTAAAAAAATGTATAGGGTCATTTTTATAAAGATTTTAAGGCATGTTAATATTTTACTGAACAATCTTTGCTGAAAACCTCATATTTTTTAAAATATTCTCAGAAAATAACATTTTTCTGTTCCGCTCTCCTCATGAAAACGCGACGCAGGATTCTTCAGGACTTTTTACCAGTTATTATGATTAGGGTAATAAACAATTTTTCTCAAATTTCATCTTTATTTTATGAATGTTTGGGTCCATTCCTAATTATACTGGACTATTAGTGTAGTATACATTCCCCTCTTGAATTTCTACCATCACCAAACTTTAGATACCCTCCTGTATCTGATGAACTGTCTTCCAAACGGTTCTATTCTAGTAAGTGGCATTTTTGACTTATTCGTAATAATGTACCCTATGCATCCTTACTTCTTATGTAAAAATATTTCTATTATTTCAATAGTTCAATATTATTTTATTTGTTTTTATAAATTTTAATTTTACTTCACAAATGACCAGAAGTTGATATTTACTACTCTTGAAGAGGTTTTTGAAGAAATGCACTGCCAAGAAGAGGAATCTGATGGCACAGGGAATGCATTTTTTTATGGTTTTGGGCTTAGAGAAAGAAGAATGGTCCGTACCAAATGATGAATTATTTGAAGTAGACTAATAAGAAGAAATAAAACACAAAAAGAAAGAGCATACCCCAAGGAGTTTGAATGTTATGTACAACTTTGTCATAATGTAACAAAAAAAGAAAAACTCGCTGGTGGTTCATGCTGTATTTTTTTGCTGTTCTTGATATTACTGTTGTGAACAGTTTTGTCTTATTCAATTGGAATAAAAATGAACTTACTTATTCAAACAGAGCCAAATCTCAGTTTCTAAAATACCTAGCGTTTTCGATTACAAAATAGTTATTTATCTATACATTTATGGCCAAGAAGCTCTTTCGTAAATTTCTCCCAACAGAGCTTCTGAGTACCATTATGAAACTATCGAGTACAGAACTACTTTTGAAAGAACTGCCACTAGGAAAAAGCTAAGGAGGTGACAACCTTTGTGACAAGAATTGAGAAAGGCAAGCCATTTTGAAAAAAAAAAAAAAAATACCACAGATAAATATGTAGAGAGCAAAAAATGTTTGTATGCACATATTATTATTACAAAGAATAAATTATGTGATATTTTATTATTCCGTTATATATTTTTTATGATTGTTTCATTAGTATATTATGTTAATATTTATATATGTTGTACTACAAAATTTTTGTTATTGTTCAGAAATGTTTTCAGAACATTACTTAAGTAATAAATGTTATAGGATATATATTATGATGTTATTTATCCCAAAAATTATAAAATAGCACAAATATGAAAGGCAATTATTGCCGGGTCAGATTAACCCAGCGTTACTGTTACTGTTTCACTATCAAGCGTTACTATTACAGGTTTAAGAAAAATACCAACCGAGTATACACACCAGGGAGAACTCTTCCATTAAAGAGATGGCTATCCGTCTCAGTAGTTTATTTAATGTACAGCCAACATCAGTAAAACATGTTAATTCCTATATACAATTAATAATTTATGGAATATTTTCATGTACCTATTATCACATATACCATTATCCTCATATAGAATGGAATATAAAAGAAAAATAATTTTATTCTTGGAAAATGTCCGTTAAGAATAACAGCTGTGCACAGGAAAATAAATTTTATTTCTGGTCAAAAGAGCTATAATATAGAATAAATAAAAAAAAAAAAAGATTATAAAAATATTTAGAATAAAATAGAATGGTAAATAAAAATGCATATATTTGCTCAAAAAAAAAAAAAATAATAAAAAATAATAACAATAATAAGTTTCCTCTATTAGGTAGGTTGGAAAAACCTGTTGTTAAAAAAATAATAATAATAAACAAATAGTAATAATACCAAAAAGTTAGAATTATTTTGATTATTTAAATAAATAAACATAATCGTACATTAAAAAGAAGAAATAAAAAAAAAATGTTCATTAGAAATAAGTAAAACGTGCATCATATTTATTATCGAAATAGCCTATCAATGACTTCAATTTAACTATTTTTACTTATTTGTCATTAAAAATACAAAAACCAAAAATTATTTTCAAGGAAATAATCAAATATCACTGTTTTGAATATTTCAGTTAAATAACTTTTAAAATATTAGGAACTTTCTCTACACAATTTAAATTCTATATTGTTACAGACATGCTTATGCATGAACACAACCCATAATTTTAGCTCTCATAATTAATCCTTTAGAAATGTTTTTGTTCCTACTGTCTATGTCTATGTTTACTTTGACTAATCCTTTAATTCCTTGCGACTTCCTAGCTTTATTCATTTACATTTTTAAAATGCACGTACCATGTCAGAAGAAAAAACAGTCTAGAGGTCTAAGCAAAAGAAAGGCAGCCACCAAAGAAATTTATACCATAGAAGGAGTTATCCCACCAAAATACTGCTGCACTTTGGTTTAGACATTTCAGCAAACATCAGCAGTGGGTAGGGCCAGGTGAAGCTGGGCAACTGGAGGTATTTTGAATTTAAGCTTGTTCCTGATGATTGAACAGTGGACTCAAACCTTTACTATTAACAGCTAGACAGGTTTTATGCAATTTTAAGAGCTAAGTACTCCACGTTGGCCAACAGGAACCAAGCCATTTCGTAAGGTGACAATGCCACTGCAGATTGTTCTCATTTAACCAAGAAAACATTATTGAAACTACAAACAAAAGTAAACATTTTTCCTCATCCTGTGAATAGCCCAAATATTGCACCATCAGATTATGATTTGTTTAGATCATGGTCTCATTTTTTAAAAGGTCGAATCTTTGATAATTATGAAGATGTAAAGAATTCTTTGAATCAAAAACAAAGGAATGGTGCCGGCACCAAATCCAATTAATGGCAGATAGATGGGTGAAAGTAGTTAAAAACAATAGACTTTACTTTGAAATTTTATTCAATGTTTAAACTATGTAATATGAAATAAAGCTGTATTTATGCAATAGGACTTTTATAATAACCTAGTTCATTCATTATTGACACAACAGGCACATGTAGCAGTATTTGGCCTTCTCAATTTCCATTGCCCCAGTCATTACTGTTGGCTGCACACCTCATGGATATTCCATTTTTCTTAAATCCTCATTTATACAATCCGTCAAGCTTACCTTCGTTCTTCTCCTGGACCTAATATCCTCTAGCTTCTGATGATAAAACATTCTCACTTCATTCATTCTGAGTAAATGTCCAAACCATTTTATTTGCTGGAATCAAATAAATCAGGATAGACAGCTCACTGTACCTTGAGTGTACCTCCTTGTTTGTTCACAGGCGAGGAACTCCTTTCTCTAGTTTAGGTACTTTAGTCGTCTTAGGATTTTCATTTCAAACTGATCTATTCATTCTGTAGATGCCTTCATCTATCTAAGATCCATGTCTCACACGCATATGTAGCAACTGACTGAATAATCATCTTGTATAGCCTAAACTTGGTTGTACGACCCAACAATCTACTTACTTAGCAAAAAGACTTGCTAGAGAAAAGTAATTTTTGTTAGCAGCTATTATTCTAGCTTCTATATCCTCTTCTTTATTATTGCTATAGATAATTTTGGACTTGAGGTAGTTGAAGCTTGATAATTAAGGTTTCCAATGACATAGTGCTGTGGTAGATCGATAAGTTTTCTCTTCCTTAAAACAAGGAGTTTGGTTTTGCTTTCGTTGACGCAGAGCCTCATTTTATAATCCACAGAATGCATCTGTTATTGCTTGAAGTGATCGCCCTATGATGACCACATCATTTGCATATGCAAGCAGTTGAGGCATTCTGTGGATTATTGTTCCTCCGTTATTAAATCTTGCCCTTCTTATGATGGTCAAGATATGAGTCACCCTCACCCAGCTTGAGGCATGAACAAACAGCAAAGGAGTCGCCAATTCTTTCTTTCACCTTTACTATATTGACGGTGACTTCAATGGTAGCTGTTTTTGATGCCATCGTTAAAAAAATAAACTTTGTTGGTATGCCCAATTCATACATTTCATTCTAACCACCGTGTCATACACAACCCTAAATTCAATGAAGATCATCCACATCGAGTCATTTTACTCTTTCAACTTAGTACAACATTGAATTAAAAACATATTATTTAATTACTTAGTTTTCCCTTTTAGAACTTTTAGTTAATCAATGGTAGCATTTTACAATCTTACTAATTTCAACCTAAAACAATTTTACACATGAAACCAGACCATTGTTTTAATTATTGATTTTTTAAATGGAAAGACAAAAAACTAAAGGTACAGGAAAGTATTAGTTTACATGTCGAGCTCTAAATTACATTATATAATGAATTTCTAATGTTAACAAGATAAGTATGGTGCTTAGGATATCGAATACTCCTCAAATATTAAAACGTATATAAAATATGCTGAAAAAAAAGACTGCTGAATTGAATATTTAATCAAATATCTTTTTTGATTCCTTTTGTAAAGTAAGGACCATAGACCTCCTCTAGGCATTGCATTAAAAAAATTTGTTTTTCGATTACCTAAACTTATTTTTTGCTTGTAGTAATTATTGATTATTATAATGCAAAACCAACAAATTACATCAACACAATAGATACTAGAGATCAACAAAACATTACTTTTATAGTGCTTGTAATAATAGTTATATATATTAAGATAGTCTGTACAATAAAATAAGCAAATATAAATGAATTGATGGTCTCATTTTATTTTATTTTATTTTTTTTTTATTCATTCATGATATTTACAACTTTATTAAAAAAATAAATAAATGCGCACTCAGGAATATAACATTAAATCTCTTGTAAAGAAACTACCCACTGGAAGCACTAATAATTAATTTACACGAGAAGATCATGACCACCTTCTTTTCAGATGCCTCAGATGGTTATCATGGATCGAGGAGGAAGCAAGATTTGAAACGAGAGGGTTCAGATAGTTCTGAAGTTTGTTATGGAAGGATAGCTATCTGGATTGGGCCAATTTGGAAACATATGGAACATTAAGATTGTTATGAATGATTTTATTTGTGACAAAGTATGGAGGATTTTGGATTTTAGGTCTAAATTTAAGTTTCATTTTCTTAATTTGTAGAGGAACTTTTCAGTTTTTATTTTTTGAGTATCAACATGACAAGCAGTGCTTTTCTTCTCATTCTCCTCAAAGGACACTGGATCCTGAATATCCTGAATTCACATCGCAGGAACCAGGTATATCCTTAAAAGAGTTTTTACCAAAAAGAAAAAGGAGCCAAGATATGAGAGACTTGGAACACCTTACAAGTGCTGTTAGTAATGTGCTAATATCGGCTTCTTCTGTAAGTAGATTTATTTTTAAATACAACCAAACATTACATAACAATATTTATAATAATTTTCATTTTTTAATCACTAGATAAAAACTATGAGCAAGAAAAAAAAAATAGTTTTCAAAATAATGAATCAATATTTAGCAACCCAGTTGCCAAATGTATATTTTCCTAAAAGAAAAAAAAATCATCTTAAAAAAAAAAATATTGAAGACATGTAATTTGAAGCTTACATAGAAGAAGAAAATTTATAAATAAAGTAAAATTTATTTAATAACCTCACAATGATTTCATATTATTCCAATAGTAATCCTATTCCAAAAAAGTACAATAAAAAAGGTCAGTAAATAAAAAGAAGAGGCATGATTTTTCTTTTAAAATTAAAGATAGATACAAATTTTAAATATGATGAAAAAGTCTGTTTATGATTATTGAATAATTTTTAACATATTTTGGTTGAAATAATGGCTCAGTTCCTCCCTCATAATTTTGGCTGCTGTTGGAGAATTATGTCCAACCTCTGGAGATAAGTCAGTCAGTTTTGACTCCAAATAATCTGGAAAGATTAAATACATAGATCAGTAGGAATATTTTTAATTATGTTCATACTTTTTATTGTTTTTGTGTACCTGAATCTATGATATGTTTGGCATTTTTTGTCGCAAGGAAATTGTGAAGGGCAATACATGTGAGAATGATTAATTCAACTTTTTCTGGTGGCAAATTGATAGTAGTAAAAAAAATTCTAAACTGATTGCTCAATATGGCGAAGGCCTTTGCGGCAACTATTATTGCCTGAGAAAGTCTGGAATTAAAAGCTCCATTATCTGGAGTTACATTTCTTAAAGGCTAAGGTTTCATAAGAAATGGACTCAAGGATAACATCATTCCCAATAAAATGATAAGGAATAGGTTTTTCCCGTCCTGGGAGTGTTATACATCGAGGAATATTCAATTTTCCTTCCTGCAGTGCTCTAAAAAATGATGATCTCCTAAAAACTCCACCATCACCATTCTGGCCATTTACCTCTGCATCAGCATAAATAAATCTGTAGTTGCTGTCAACTATGGCCAGAAGGACTAAGGAATGAAACCCTTTATAATTATTATAATATGACTCCACACTACTTGGAGGTCTGAACGCGATGTGTTTGCCATCAACAGCACCTGAAAATTATAAAATTTAACATTAACAACAAATAATCAAAACAATAATATAAAAAAAAAAATTAAAGATTGACATATCAAACCTAGACACAGAGGATAATTCCAGGTTTTCTCAAAATTATAAGCAATTTCTTTCCACTCTTCCTCTGTTTTGGGAAACTACAAACATAAAATTAAATTTTTATCTTAAAGCCAAAAAAGTACATAAAAAAAAAAACTAAATTAGAAAAAGCAATTAAAATATTGAATTCCTTATGAATAGTATGTATATTACAAAAAAAAAAAAAAAAAATCAAATAGAACGAATATATACAAAGACTTGAATCATGATATATCAGGAAACAATTATTTCAATGAGAAATATAATGAAACAATAATAAAATGGATATTTAAGGCCAGAGGAGAATTAATAAAATTAAACTATAGGGTATATTACGAAACAAATAATAAATTATGTTCATTATGTAATATGACTGAAATAGAAAATATTGTGCATTTCCTTGGTGTATGTCCTGTTCTGACGAAACTTTTTTTTTTTTTTTTTTCTTATGCCAGTCGTTGGTCATTTGGCCATCCGACATCTTGCTGCCCAGTATAATTTAGACTTTCTGATATGTATATCTGAAAATATTTTATCTCTTATGTCCCTCAAGGCAGGACATGCGTCTAGATGGTCTGCATCCATTGTTCCTAGATGACACAATTTACAGGTAGGATCCTCAGCGACGCGGAACTTAGGAGAAGATATTTTGGAAAAGATAGCCAGACATTTGGGGAAATAATTGCACATTTGAACAGAATAAATTGGTTACATCTATCCTATAAAGTAGTAAAGCAGTATAAAGTAAAGCAGCCTGGCAATACAGATATGTCTTATGCCAAGAATTTAATTATTAATTGATGAATAATGTTTTAAGCCAAAAAAATTATTTATGTAATTATATTACAATATCTATATTAAAAAATTTGTATGTATGTATATATTAAAATTTTATTGGGTATTTATAATTGTGATATTAAAATTTGATATATTTTGTTTCTGTGTTTATTGGCATTTACATTGTATTTATTAACATTAACATAGTAGATTTTAGTTTATATTATTGTATCAATAATACTTGTTTTGTTGACGGTTTTAAGAACCAAGCCGTAAATATTTTTTATTGAGCTGAGATACTTTTGTTGTTTGTTATTGTATAAATACTCAATAAAAAATTCATTCATTCATGTATATTACATATTAATATGTTTGTACACTGTAAAGTTCATGTATTTTAATTTTTGAAATCATGAAAAATTACTTTCAGATAACCACGTTTTTTCAAGTTACTGTAAATGCTTCTGTAAATCTCAGGAATTATTTTTGATATTGTACTATAGTGGATCATTGTGGAGTGCATAAGTGATTTATATGACTCTCCAGTCGCTAAGAAGCGAAGAGTAAGGATGAGTCTGAAGTTAAAGAAATCAAACACCATGTAATAAAATGTAAAGTGGATATTATCATAGCAAATATTTTACCTATCTTTGGGAGAAATGGCAGCAGGCATATGAGTGTTGGTTTTAGAAATGTCATCAGAATAAAAATCTAACAAGTTCATCAAAGTTTTCTTTGGTCATTGTTAAATCATTGATAAACGTTGATTCATCTTGCTCTCTGTGCTCATTCTCCACAATATTAAAAATCCCTTGTTCTTGACTCTGAGAATTCCTGGTTTTCATCCAAACTCTTCGACGTTTTCTCCTATTTAATTTTTGTACAAAAATAAAACTTGGAACAGAACCCAAGACAACAGATGTCGCAGACATCAATAAAAACTCTTTTCGGTCCATTATAAAAAATGAGTAGGAAAAATTATAAACAAACTTATAAAAAATGAGTGAACGACTATCACAACAAAACGTATAATATTTTTAGATATAATTTTTTTTTTTTGGTAAGACAGGATATATTTTAACATTTTGGGGAGGAGCTTCAGCTCGAAAGTTCCTCCCTTCCCGTACATCCTCATGTGGCTAGATTTGAATGAAGTTATGATAAAATATATCCTGTCTTAAGAAAAAAACTTATCTCTAAAAATATTGTTTATTAATTACATTTAATAGGACTTCAATAAACACTTAAATACAATTTTTTATAGGTAGTTAGTTTCTTTCTTTTTCTTCCAAAGTAATTATCGTTTTATAGAGAGAAAAAAAAAAGCTTTCGGGCTGAAGCCCTCCCCCCCCCCAAATTAATTCCTGAATCCGCTTGTGATTCTAGCTCAACAGACAGACATAAGTATTACGGATACATAGCTTATCGATGAGGAAAAATGTTGAATACAGAACCAAGTCAACCTTGAGTTCCTTCTCAACACTTTCCTGGTATGTTTCGTTCTTGTAACGGCATCTGGCGGGATTCCCTCAAACAGTGACATCAACGCAAGGAACCAGTTTGGTTTAGCTGCGGTGTTGTTGTAGTGCTATTGGAGTCAACAAAACTTAAGGTACCTGTGCATACGTTTCAGTCGTTTTTGAATTCTATTTCTTTACAAGTTCATAAATCTGCAGATCTTTAAAGTTAAATATTTCGGTAATTAATTTTATTTTAATTTCTGTGTTATTTTTTTATCAAATTATTGGCATTTACCATCAACTTGTAGAAGATCTTAGGTTGTGAAATTTGAATTGCCGATTAATTCTTATTAATTTTTTTTTCTGTAGCGTTATTTTTTATTTAATATTTTATTATAATGTACATAAAAAAATGGATTAATTCATGTTTTTTAAGTCTTATTCTAAATACTTATACGTACTTATTTTTTGTTTATTGCTGTTTAAACAAAGGTTGAAGCATGAACAAATACTTCTCTAGATTTCTCTTTGTTTTCAGTATAGAGTTCCAATTCAGTAATTTTAAATAAAAGAAATCAATATTTTATATTTATATATATTATTAACCTGCAATTCGGATATTTAAGGAAATTTGAATCGATTCGTTATAGAAAATATTCGAGCCTTTGTTTTGATCTCTCTTATCGAATATATATGTATACCATATTGTGATTAAAAGAAATGGGCTGATTATCGTATCTTCTTTTGACCTTTATAAATGAAGACAATGTATTTTATTTTTTGGAAGCTGTTTTAGAAAATTTAAATGAATATTGTCATTTTTCTAATCATTGAGAAATTATAATTCAAATATGAAAATCACATAAAATATTAAATAGGATCAACAATATTAAATAATCTGTACATTACTAAATAGTATACCCAAAGTTAAGCATTTATCTTAAGTAAAGTGTGGAAGTTATTTTGAATTAATTTCTAGGTTATTAAACATCAACCTATTTCATTTTTTTCGTGAATTAAGAAAAAAAATAATGCCGGTAGTATTAAATGAATTCAAATGTATCAGTAATGACAAAAACAAAATACGCTTCCTGTAAAGCAGACCAAGAAAATATTTATTATGAAAAAACAAGTTAAATTCGTTTTTAGTGACCTTTGAAACACCTGAACAAGATTTTTTTTTAAATAAAAAAAAATATATTAATTTTAGAATTTTTTTTCCAGCTGTTAACTAAATGATTTGTAACTCCTCAGGATTTTCTCCTACCTTAAGATTTTCTTCTTATACTTTTAAGATTTTATTTTAGAAAAAAATATTCCTCAAAAGTGTTTATTTTATACCTTCGTTTCTAATTTGTTTGCAGAAGTATTGTTTATGCCATACCCTTTAGTCTATTTATTCATAATTGTCTTGTGGTTTTTATTTATGTATGGAATTTTGTTTGGAGGTGTATTCCTCTTAAATTTACCACACTTTTGTAGCTAACCAAGAAAAAAAAAATCTAATGCTTAATATAACCTTAGCGAAGATTATGACGACTTTTTTTTCCATAGCTATGAAAGTTTTTGTGTAGTAAGTGTTTTTTGGTCGGTCCAATTTATCTGTACCTACCATGATAACAATACTGAAATAAACTGGAATGATGGACATAGCAATGTGGGGTAAATATTTTATAAGGAGAAATAAACTCGATATTAGAATTGTTTTCTTGAATTTAAAAAATACCTTAAATAAGAATTTACTTCGAATTGTGCAGAAGCAGCTATGTTAATTTTAAATTGTCTCGAAAATCTATTATTCTAAGATATTTCTCTTATCGTTTGGTTCTCTGCTTATTATTCTATATTAAGAAAACTCATTGAGGAAAAAAATGGAAAGTCAGTGTAAGATACCAGTTCGACCTCGAGACTTGTGTTTCACAGAATTCGAGCAATCAATCCTAATTGGTATAATCCCAGAACCATGAACCTATTATGGCTTAAAGATTTTCTTGGATCAACTTATAAACTCGTGGAAGAATTATTTGTCAATGTTGAAGTACAATAAATTTTATTTTGTATTAAATAAATATTAATGTAGTATAAATAACCTTCTGTCTATGTTACGCCAGGTTAAGACATTTCAAAAACACAAAATAATGAACAGAGTGGTAAGACATTTGCCTATTTCCAGAGAAACAAATATGAAGCACATTGGGAATCGCAGTGGCCCTAACCAATTACATTATTAAAAATCTTGAGCGCGCAACACACAACCTTCACTTACCGCTCAATTTCGAAAATAAATTATTTTCTGGCCATGTTGGGCTATTTTAAAATTTTTTAATTGCATTTTTAACCGAGTTAAAGCTTCAAGCTTACAGCTAACAAATAATAAATACCATTAAAATCACAAAAATTTTATTTGTTATATTACCACAGTTGATTATGGATTGTACGATCCGTCGATTATTGATTGTACGACTGTTGAGGTCAAATGTTGTAAGTGGATACTGTTGGGATATCACAAAGTGAAAATTCATTAAATGTATTCAATAATTTAATTTTCCAATAGGTTACATGATGATTTTTTGGAAAAACGGCCGATTCATACCTAATTAATTAAATATAATATCTGATATAGATTATTAAACTGCAGTAAATGTATGTAAGGTTATAATCATATCCGTGAAATATTTTTATATTTCACTTCTTCTTTCAGACAAGTACTATGAAATAGTATTTTAAACGATGTCATTGGCTTGGTTCGATGAATTTTAAATGTTTTTTTTTCAAACATTAAAAAAAGTAAGAAAATTTCATTTAATTTACTTGTAAACATATGATTTACGTTAAATAATGTTAGTTTTCAGAAATTACTATTTATATTTCTTTCATCACTCTCCTTTACCTTCTATAACTTTATTTATTTGATATTATTTTTCTAAAATTATCCGCTTTGCAACGATATATTATACCTATACCTTTTGACTGTAATTTCCGAAGATTTATTTTTAACCTAGATAAACATTTTTTCTTTTGTCTCTAGTTTCCAATTATTATATTATTTCAAAGTTCATATTTAGCTATTTTCTATAGTTATAGTCAATAAAAGAGAGTTTTTTTTTTTTTTAAATAAACCATATTCAAGGTACTTTAAAGGAAGGCGTATATGAACATTGGGCATTTAAGCCCTATAAAATGACATCAATGGGGATAAGACCTCAATGATATTAATGATCACTTAATTATACAATGATACATCGAGTTTATTCAAAATCGTTGGAGCCGTATAAGATTGAATAATCTTATCATTTATATATTAATGAAAAATAACCAAATTTAACAATTAAATAGTACAATTTTTATATTCTGAGTGTTGAAATAGTGTTTATGGTATAACCTCCCTATATTTAGATTGCGATTTACGTCATACGACAACTGCAAATTCGTCTTTTCAGTTAAAATCCTTAGCTTTAATTACATCTAGAGAAATATTCAGCATTTTTTCCTCTTTGTAATAAACTATTATTCAAAATTAACGCGACGACGCTGTGTAGGAGAGGCAAAATGGGAAAAAGATAGTGCCGAAAACCAAATGATAACGAGTTTTGTTGAGTTATGGATTAAAATATCGTAGAAACTAAATATCAGACCCGTATACTATACATGAGAGAAATTTTCAGAATTTCAATCTTTTTGTAATGAGCTATTATTCAAAATTTTATCTTAACGCGACGCCGTATTAGAGAGGCAAAAAGGGAAAAACATAGTGTCGAAAACCAAAGGATAACAAGTTTTTTGAATATTTGGATTAAAATATCTCAATATTTAATTGCCATGGAGAATCCAGAAACCAATTTGTGGAAGTCAACAATATAGATATATATATTTTTTAATTAGAAATCATAAATAGAAATAAAAATGAGATATTTGTTTCTATTCTGTTCCACTCGACAGAGTTTTGACCAATTACTTACCCACGTTATAGAAGTTATATTAAAAAAAGTACGCAGTTTTTGTTAGATATTTATTTATTAATGATATTTACAACTATATTGAATAAATACATCTAGTAAATTTGAACATAATGGATATAATGACATGAAAACACTTGCTGGGTAACTACCCAATGGTAGCACTCTAATGATATGTCTACATTAGGAGAGCACGGGGCCATCTTCTTTTCAGACGCCTCGGAGGGTTATCAGGAATCGAAGAGGAAGCAAGGTTAGAAACGAGAGGGTTGGGATGATTCTGAAGTTTATTATGGAAAGATAAGTATCTGGATTGGGCCAGATCTGAAACATAAGAAACATTAAGGTCAATATTGATGGTTTTATTTGTTACAATGTAGGGAGCATTGAGGATTTTACGAAGGATTTTGGATTGTGAGGATTGGATACGAGAGAATTCGATGGTTTTAGATATTTAACAAATCAATCAAAAGTGTTCCTTACATATTTTAGGTATCATAAACCTATTTCACCATTTTTAGAGTATAATACTAATTACGATCAGTCCGAAACAATTTTACTAGAGTAATTCATACACATTTATAATTGTATATATCGTAACTGTTATTACTGTGTGAATATAGAACAAAAACGCTGCAAATTATTTCACAATGGTTTATTATTTCCAAACAATTATACATCTAAAGTAACATTACCTTCCTAATTACAAAGACAATAAATAAAAGGTGATTCCAATTATTGGACTAAACTTTATTTTTTTTGATCATTAGTAGTATGTCAAAAAAAAGATAGCATTACACATTCAAAGCATTCAGTAACACATTCAAAATTTAAAAACCAAACAAACGATATAACATTTGGAGTAGAACATATAAAAAAGAACTGAAAACCACATCTTTGCTCCTAATTGTCTGATTTTAACAATTTTTATTTTATTTTTTAGGAAATTCCGTAAACTTTTAAAAATCTTATACAATATCAACGAAAAAGTTTATACTTTTTGAGTTATTGTGAATCAAATTTTACCATCTCTCGTAACTTTTTTTCTAGTTTCTTTTTGTTGAAGCATGTTATATAGATAAATTTAAAGGGCATCAAGAAGAAGACTTTAGCCAAATTTCATTGAAATTGGTACATTCGTTTAGGACCTACAGTCTATAGTAACGCAGTTTTTTTAGCCACCATTTTGAAAGTAAAAGGCGAATAGTGATGTCGATGAAGGAGGATCATCCTCGGGTGACCGCTGATTTTATATCAAAATTTGAAAAAAAAAATCGGTCCAGTAGTTTCGGAGAAAATGCGCGGACGGCGGACGGACAAAGGAATTTTTATTCGTTTTTCGAATTCTAAGCATCCCGAAACGTGAAACCTCAAATTTTGAGTGGGGGTTAACATTTTTAATTTTTTGATCGATCACAATGGTTGGTTATTGAAAATAATATACCAAAAATAGTTTATAAACAAATATAATTGTATATATTGTAAATGTTATTACTTTGTGAATATAGAATTAAAAAAATTATATTTCATATTATTAATCTCGCCTTGTTGGAGTTTTCACTTCCATCGTGTAATCTAAAGCACTCACCCTTTTTTTTATTGGTATATTAGTGGTTCATAATTTAAATTAATAAACCAAAAAATTAAAGGGAGTATCTTTTCATCATTGCTCATTTAATGACCAGTCGTCTTATGTTAATTTTCATGATTTTTTAAAACTACTTTCCTAATTTTTGAGAGGATGTGTTATAGATTAAAAGATGTAGATCACCTCCTAATCACAATTTTAATTTTTTATATCTGTAAAATTACCAGAGTTAGGTACGTTTTCCATATAAAATTAGTGGAAAGAAAAATTCGAAATCTTGAAAAAAAATGTTAGCATGGTTTTGAACTCATTAATAATATGAAATAATCTACTCCCTGATTATTGAATGTTCTTTTAAGATTTTATAGTTCGATTAGGTGTTAGTCTGAGGGCTGAAACATAGGTTACGAAGCTGAAACTCACAACTTAGTTTTGTTACCTAAACCTCCGATATTACTTTAACATTATTTACAATCACGATGAAAGATAATTTCTTGATATTCTAATTAAATAGTTACATTTGCAACTATTTTAAAGTAATATCGGAGAGTTAAGAAGGACATAATTTGAGTTTCATCTTTGTACTGTATCAGTTCTCGCCCTCGGGCTGATTATAATCGATCTATAGTTGCAGTATTTAATTTATTTGCTTTGCAGGAGGTCATTGCTCGCTGGAAAAACCTGCCTCATAGATTGCTATGGGCAGATTGCTTTTACTTCTGGCCTTCTTCCTCGTTGGAGAATCAGAGGCGGTGAGTTAACATCTATCCATTTAACTTATTATATAGTTATTTTTTATTTTGTATTATTCTCTAATATATTAACAACATTTAAATTATAGAATAATAGTATAAACAGAAGTCAGTATTTAGTTTGTTTTTTTTTCGAAAATCTATTTATTGAATAATAATACAATCAGCCACTGCTGGAGGGCTATAAGTATTAGGGCTAAAAGTTCTCATTCATACAATACATACAAATAATAGAGAAATAAATATAAATTTAAAAAGTAAATAAATTATACTGGTGAAGAAAGTAAATAAAAAAAAATAAAATAAACAATTAAAATGAAATCTAAACTTCTAAACACAATCATACCTATATTTTCATACAGGCTTTTTTCCCAAATGTGGAAGGCAAAGCAAGACTCCAGGAGATCCCAGTGCCACTTTTCCATGCGTATCACTAGTATTAGAAGCCAGTGGAGACTGAAAGAGGGCACTAGATAATAATTAGTAGGGATCGGATTTGAAGATTTCTTCTTTTTGTCAATTTGATGCAAAAGGGTTTTGAAAGGTCTATTCTGATCTTGGATAATTGGTTTAAAATGAGTCGTTTATTTTCAAAGTGAATCATAATCAATGTTTTGGAAATCTCGATACTTATAGATTTCTAAGTAACAATATGTTTTGTTACAGAAATCGTTGCAAATTATTTCTCAATGGTTTATTATTTTCAAACAATTGTACATCTAAAATAACATTACCTTGCTAGTAACAAAAGGAAATGAAACGGTGATTTCTATTATTGGCCTAAACAACTTTTTTTTCATCATTAGTAATTTGTTGAAAAAACAAATAGCATTACTTCTGTAAAACTTTCAAAAATCAAAATCCAAAACGAAAAATAAAGCCTTTGCAGTAGAACATAAAACAATATCTAGAGACCACATCTTTGCTCCACATTGCCCGATCTTGACGATTTTTTTTTTGTTTAGGTAATTTTGTAAACTTTTAAAAAACTACAGACAGTAAAGTGTATACTTTTTGAGTTATCATGAATCTAATTTTACCATCCTTTCGTAACTTTTTTTCCAACGTTTTTCCGTTGAAGTATGTTATATAGATAAATTTAAAGGGCATCAAGAAGAAGACGTTGGCAAAGTTTCATCGAAATCCGTACATGCGTTTAGGCGCTACAGTCAACAGCAATACTGGGTTTTCGGCCGCCATTTTGAAAGTAAAAGGAGGATAGTAATGTCGATGAAGGAGGATCATCCTCGGGTGACCCCCGAATATAAATCCAAATTTGCAAAAAATCGGCGTGGTAGTGTTGGAGAAAATAAGTAGACGGCGGATGGACAACAAAATTTTATTCGTTTTTGGAATTCTACTTGTCCTGAAACGTGAACCTCAAATTCTGGAAGGGGTTGAAGTTCTAGAATTTTTTGTTCGATTGCAATGTTTCATTATTGAAAATAGTAAACCAAAAATTATTTAATTCAAGTAATTAAATTTTTTGGAAATTTCGTATAGTTTTAAATAACCATATACAATATGGACAAACAACTGTATACTTTTTTAGTTAATTTTACCAATAGTTAATTAATCTAATTTTACCACCCCTCGTAACTTTTTTTCCAGCTTCTTTTCGTTGATGTATATTGTATAAATAAATAAATTTAAACTGCATCGAGAAGAAAACTTTAGCTAAGTTTCATTAAAATTTTTACATTCGTTAAAGCGCTACAGCCTATAAAAACACAGATTTTTCGTCTACCATATTGAAAAGAAAAGGCGGATAGTAATGTCGAAGTATGAGGATCATCCTTGGGTGACCTCTGACTTTAATTCCAAATTTGAAAAAAATCACTTAAAACCTCAAATTTTGAGTGGAGATTAAGTTTTTGAAATCTTGGGTCGGTTACAATGGTTCATTATTGAAAATAATTAATCAATAAATATGTAATGATACCTAATTGTTATTTTATTTTTATTTTTATTGATTCATCATTATAGTTTGAATGTGATATTTCCTCACTATAACCGATGTTCAAGTGACAGAAAGTTATAATATTCAATAAATAAAAACAAAAATAATTAATCAAAAGATTTTCATTGCTTAATTCGAATGAAAATTACAAATTGAAGAGAAGGATAGTTGGGGGTTTCAGTCAAATTGAAATGCTAAAAAATAAATAATTTTATTTATTTTTACATTCACCGACGTTTCTGACCCAAGTTCAGACCTTCATCACGGCTGCTGTACAAGAAGTAAAATCAGACACTTAAATAGCAATCACACTACTTTATTATTACATGTGTAAGGTAATGTTGTTATAAGCATACCACCATTATTATGACTTATTGTGTTATATATGTTAAGGGTAAATGGCACAGAATCAAAACTTTCCCAATTGCAAGAGGAATCAGACAGGGAGATAGTTTAAGCTCTCTAATGTTTATAAACTTTATGGACAAGATCCATAAAATCTGCAAGCGTCGGACTGTATCGACTACAATAGGAAACTGGAATATGAGAACTGTCCTCGTACAGAGCTTTTTGTATGCGGATGACATTGTGCTCACCGCCGATTCCAAGACCAAACTACAGCAAGCACTGGTAGAATGGGAAGAAGAGCTGCTGAGGAAAGCTATGCAAATAAATGCCTCCAAAAGTAAAGTGATGATTATGGCGAGCGAAGAAGAGGAAGACGTCCAGTAGGTTTGCAACGGAGAGATTTTTGAGGTAGTAAAGGAGTACACCTACTTAGGTACCATAATTACTAACTCTGGTAAGACAGATGCTGAGATCTCGTATAGAATATCTAAGGCAAAACAAGCAAACTACCAGATCACTAACAGTATCCTCAGTTACCGTGAAGTGGATAAAAATACCAAGATTCACGTCTATAAGTCTGTATACCTTCCTATTCTCACCTACGGCGGAGAAAGTTGGACTATGTTGGACAAACATTATAATCGCATAACAGCAGCGGGAATGCGGTTTCTATGTAGATCCTTGTGGAAAACAAGGAGGGATCGCACTATAAATGAAACTATAAGAGAACAGCTGGAAGTGCCTGAACTCAAAACTACCTTGGAGAACAGGCAATTAAGGTGGTTTGGACATGTCGCATGAACGAGGACATGGACCCTATAAAGATATTAGAGGCTCGACCCACAGGGAAGAGGCCACGAGGGCGTCCCAGAGTCTTATATCAGGAGTTCATGGAGAGGATCGGAGGTAGAAGAGGCAAATCCTTCAACCAAATGAAGCAGAGACCGGGAAGAGTGGCTGCGTTGGATAGAGACTCCTCGACGCTAGAAATGGCATTGTGAGGAAGGCAAAGAAGAAGAAGTGTTGTATATGACTTATATATGTTGTAAATAAAATAATTTTTGATTTTGATTTTTGAGTTACATTATTAAACTGTTTCTCCGCTTCATGACTAGTTTTTTTTTTTCTTTTCCTGCTCTTCTCTACCTCGTCTTTTAGACTATACGGGATTTTCCCGGGCCGGAGGGTGAGGGCGGGGATTTTAAAATTCCCTCAGGCGTCGGAACACGAATAGTATTTTTCTTCAAACTCAAAAATTTGTTATCTGGTTGCCGGGCAACTCGCGGTGCTGTGCACACATGTTAGCCCATTAGCCCACTTAGACTTTACTTCAGTGCACTGCAGCCCTGATGTTGCCCTGAACTTCGGGCCGAAACCTAGGCGAATGTAAAAATAAATAAAATGATTTATTTTTTACCATTTCAATTTGACTGAACACCCCAACTATCCTTCTCTTCAATTATTCACTACAGTCAACCATAAATCCACAATTATAAAAATCACAAATATTTTATCATCAAGGATGAAACAAAATTTGACAGGAATTTTAGTCATTCTTGATTGTCTCATCCTTATAACTGGTCAATCATTTCTGGGTACTGATTTATAAAGAATAAAATGTCGATTGTGAATTACTCGTGAAATTCTTGTTTAATGATATAGATTAATAAGAGCCAATGGCCGGAAACAGCTTTGACATATTACGCAGCTTCAAACCCCAGGAGACAAAAATTCAGGAAACGAGACAATCCATGAGATCAGCAGAAGAATATCGACGGCAACCCGGTGATACTTTGGGCTTACAATATACTTCATGAGCGAATTTCTTTCTAGCAGAACTAAGCTTACCCTTTATAAGAACCTCGTCTTTGCAGTTTTGACTTAATGGACAGACGGATGTTCATTTACATAAACGGATGAGGATAGACTTCTTGTAAAGAAAATCTCAAGAAATATTGTTGGTTCTATTAGATAAGATGATGCCTGGAGAAGATGTAAGAATGCGGAACTCACAACACTTTTTAATAATTTCCACCTAACGAAGTTCGTCAGACTAGAGCGACTTCGTCGTGCGACATTCCTATTGCAGCGATTTGTCGTACCAACTGGCAGAGACTCAAGGCCTAATCTCTGTGGCGGGCGTAGCGGTAAAGTTTCGCACGTCCTATGTTTCCCAGTTACAAGACAACTTACTAACAATAAATGGTGGAACATTGGCTTCTATTCATTTACAAAAGCAAATGAATTTATTAACATAAAACTCTAATCCATCGAACTGTACCCCTAAGATCATTTAAGTTTACGAGGTTTTATTCAAGGAGGTGTTAATAATTGAACCAAAGGTTCTTTCGAAAGCATCCTGAAGAAGCTTAGAAATCCTTAAAGATATGAAACTATTAAAGAATCAAATATTCATCGAAGAACTTTTTCATAATGTCAGAGAGACGAGATTGGGTTTGAAATAAGTTTCTGTCAATTTTAGACCATTGAAATAAACACCCAAATTTACCCATAGAACAGAGAATATATTGACTGTTCCTGATTTAGCACTGAGGAGTTATTGTAATATTTTATTTTTGTAAAGTTTTTAATGAATGATAAGCAATTCTTTCAGGTTCTACTAATAGTAAATTCTTCGAAACTTTCAAACAAAAATTTGATATGGTTAGTTATCAAGATTAAAGAGTGTTAGTTGTTAATTCTCATTTGAAAAAGAAGCTAGAATTAAAACCACGAATGATTGTTTTACTTTTAATATTTTTCAGATAGAAGTGAAGGAGCTGCAACTAAAAACACCAGAAGGCGAGGTTCATTTGCTAGAAGGATACAATTCACACGAACAACTCGCTTCTACTGTCCTAGATCTCCTAGGGAATAAACTTAGAACGGCGGTAGAGATCTTCCTTCATTATTCTAAGACTGAATCCGGAAACTTCCTTACCTCCATCGATGTTAACCAGTACACTTTGATCCACATTGTGCAGTCCCTTATTTCAAACGATACATCGCTTTCCAATCAATTATTGGAAGCTGCTTCCTATTTGAAAACTAATAATGAAGCCTTAGTCGGAGATTGGCTGAAGGATAACTTACAATTTCCGCCAGATAAAATGTCCATAGCGCTCGAGTCGATCGTGGAAAGGCGAAATAAGGGCATAGCGCTGCCAAATTCGTTAGTTGATGAGGTTATTCGGATGACAAATCTACCCGAAGTCGTCATTGACATTGCTAAGAATGGGAACGCTGAAACACTTCAGTGGATCTTAAAATACAGAACAAATTCAAATTTGAGTAAAGCTTTAATGGTTGCTTGGGAAAATGAAAATTGGGATGCTGTCAAAATACTAATGAGAAATAATGCATTGAAATCAGTAAAAGATGTAAGGAACATAGCTCGTCTTTTAAATAAAAACAACGAAACAATTCTCCATTATGCAGCTGTTTCGGGTTCTATTGATTCGGTTCAAATGCTATTGAACTCAGGTGCTATCGTGAATGCATTGGATCATGAGGGTTCATCTCCGTTGTTCTGGGCAGTTGAAGATGACAATTATGAAATCTGCAAACTATTGGTCGATAAGGGAGCAAACGTAAACTCGGATAAATATAACGGAGAAATTGCTCTTCATGCTGCAGTCGAGAACGGGAATTTCGCTATTGTTAGATTGCTTGTGGAATCAGGAAGTATTATAGATAAGAGTAACAGATATGGGCTGACACCTCTTAACATAGCTGAGCAGTTTGGTATCAGTGGCGTCATAAAATGGATGTTAAAAAATAAAATTAAAGTCCCAACAGATGGTTTCGAAAGTTTGTCTTTTATATTTTCCAATGTATTTTTTAAAGAGGAAAAAGAACATGCTCATGCAGAAATGGAACGATTGAAATCTATTTCCATAATCACAGAGTTCCTCACAAATAGTGGTGGTAAATCAATAATAAGTTCTGACTTTAAATCGAAATTGTTGTGGTTGGCAATGGAGGAAGGAAACAATGAAGTTTCGCAAATAATTTTAACCTTAGGCTCAAGTATTTCTCACACTAACGATAAAGGGGAGACATTGTTGTTTGTGGCAGTTCTGAGTGGCAAATATGATACGGTTAGATTTCTGCTTAAAGAAGGGATACCTGTAAATACTAAGGCTCGAGATGGAACAACGCCATTACACTTGGCTGCAAAGCAAGGGAATCTCGGCATTGTACAACTTTTAGTGAATCGAGGCGCTAATATAAATGAAAGGAATATCGAAAACCGAACGGCGTTGCATGAAGCAGCAGATTCAGGTGCGACTTCTGTCTCCAGATTCCTTCTCTCCAAAGGTGCAGAAGTCAACGCCGCAGATTTTCAAGGAAAAACACCTTTGAATGTAGCGGTCGACTCTGGAAAAGATCCAGTTTCTAAAGTATTAATTAGTAGCGGAGCGAATACTACGAAGCCGATGAAAACCAACAACCAAAACATTCATGAAGCAGTAAACCGTGCTGACATTAGGGAAATCAATAAATTACTAGACGGCGGAGCGAATGTTGATTCCATCGACTCAGACCATCGAACACCTCTGTTTTTAGCTTCAGGTTCTGGACAAGTCAATGTCGTTAAACTTTTGTTAGACAGAGGAGCGAACGTTAACGCTAGAACTAAAGCTGATGGGTGGACCGCTTTACATTCCGCGGCTAGGGAAGGGAAGGTTGCAGTTGTGAAACTTCTTCTTGACAAGGGTTCTGATGTTGATTTAAGAAGTTACGATGATAAAACTCCGTTATTTGAAGCATCTTACTGGGGTAGAAACGACGTAGTGGAACTTCTACTTCAAAAAGGTGCGAATGTCAGCGTAAAAACGAAGGAAGTTGGTTATATGGCAATCCATACAGCTGCATCTCGTGGTAACAAAAATACAGTCGAATTATTATTAAAAGCAGGAGCCAGTGTTGATGCCAAGAACAACGATGACAGAACTCCGTTATTTGAAGCTGCTCAAGGCGGATATAATGATGTCATATCGCTTCTTCTACAAAATGGAGCTAACATTCTCGCAAGAACGAAGACTGAAGGATGGAGTCCAATTCACGTCGCAGTTCAAAACGGCCATATTTCCACTGTTGAGCTCTTACTCCAGAAAGGAGCCGATGTGAATTCTAAGACATTCGACAATAGAACGCCATTGTACGAATCCTCATTTAGTGGGGCATATGAAATTACTCTTCTTTTGGTCGAAAAAGGTGCAGATCTTAAGCAGCAATCCACAGCTAACGGTTTTTATCCTGTACACCTTGCGGCTGCGAGAGGACATCTTTCTATAGTGAAACTGTTTCTCGATAAAGGAGTGGACATTAACGTGAAAAGTTATGATGATAAAACTCCGATGTTCGAAGCTGCGGTTTGGGGTCAGGACGATATAATTAAATCATTAATCGATCTAGGGGCGAGTATCAATACTAAAACAAAGTCCGATGGATGGTTTCCTATCCACGGGGCTGCTTCAAGAGGCCACGATTCAACAGTTAAACTTTTGGTGAGCAAGGGTGCAAGTATCGAAAGCAAAAACATCGAAGATAAGACTCCGTTATATGAAGCATCATATTGGGGTCATGATAGTATTGTGCTATTTCTAATAGAAAAAGGTGCTGAGATCGGTGCAAAAACTAAAACGGGATCCACAGCTATCCACATAGCAGCCTCAAGAGGCCATGATTCTATCGTAGCTCTTTTAATAGAAAAGGGTGCAGATGTGAATATTATGAATAAGGAAAATAAAACACCGCTTTTTGAAGCCGTTTATTGGGGGCACGACAGTTTAGTGTCTTTATTGATCGAAAAAGGAGCAAATATGAACATCTTATCTGCCGACGGCTACGCTCCAATACATGTAGCGTCATCACAAGGCCACGAATCAACGGTAATGTTACTTCTCAACAAAGGAGTCGACGTCAATTCCAAGACATCATCTGGCATGACACCTCTCTTCGCCGCTTCTTATTGGGGTCACTTAAAAGTAGTGAAGTTGCTAGTAAATAAGGGGGCAAATGTCATGATGAAGACGAACGACGTGGGTTGGACTGCTTTGCATACAGCTGCTTCCAGAGGCCATATTGTGATTGTAGAATACTTGTTAGAAAATGGAGCTTTAGTTGATGCCAAGACTGATGAAGGGAAGACCCCATTGTATGAAGCCGTTTACTGGGGACACATTGATGTAATTAAAGCTCTCGTCAACAAAGGAGCAGACATTAATGCTAAAACTTCAACTGGTGAAACGATCAGAGATTTAGCAACATGGAGAGGCCATACGGAAATACTGAAACTTCTTTATGGTTAGTTGATTTTTATGTGAGTGATAATCAATACTATGCGTTACTTATTTATATATTTTACTGATTTATAAATCTCCTACTCAAAAGTGGTATGATTGAGGACGACCCAGATTTATTTTCAAAGCTACATCTTTTTTATTTTTGGAATGTTTTGTTTTATTAAACTTTAATGAACCCCTACACACCCTTCAAGATTTGTATTTTTAAACAGCTAAAGTTGGAATGATAACTAAAAATTGTATAAATAATCATTTGTATTTATAATTTATTTATTGTTAATAAAGAACGAGAAATCGAAATATAAATTATGATTATACTTCTTTTTTATGATTTCCCTGATTCTAGTAAACAACTTCATAAAGAGCCTTTGAAAGCGCAAGTGCCTAGTGATAACCTTTCGTTATTGAAATAAAAACCAAATTAAGAATTATTATACGTATTTTTTTCTACAATCGAATGAATGTAAAACAAATGAAAGTGTTAAAAAAAAAAAAAACAACATTCTTTGTTGTTGGCAATGATGACTTCCAATCAGTGTTGCCGTTTCTACGAGGATCCTCGTATTTGTACGAGGTTATGACGTAATGTACGAGGTACGAGGATAGATCAGCCTCGTACCTCGTACATAAGTTTTGCTGACGTTTGCAATGCAAGGTTATATTTTTATGAATGAAGTTTAGAATTGTTTTACGGTTACTTTGACTGTATTATTATTTGTGTTGATATGAAATACTGAACTTCTGTTGCTTTATAGACAAATAAATTACAATTATATCTTCTTTAATTAGAGTATGATTATTATTTCCTTCATAAAACCATGATTGTATATATATGTTGTTTTTTTATTTCCTAGGAATAAAAAAATTAAAAAAAAAATATTTTAGATTTTATTTAGTATAAAATAAAATATAAGAAACCATATCCATTATTTCCTTCATAAAACTTATTTTATAAATACATATTTTTTTTAAATGTGTTGTAAAAGAAAATTAAACAGAAATTTTTACCGTCATTTTTATCTATCATAAAATAAAATACGAGAAAATATATCCATTATTTCCTTCGTAATTATGGTTTCTTTCATAAAACTGCAATTGTAAATATATTCGAGATCAATTTTTTTTTTTAAATGATTACCGTAATTTAAAAAAATTTGTTTCTATTTTTAATCGAGTAAAGTAATCAATTGAAAAATTAACTAGTATTCATAATGAACCCATCGTAAATAATAATAAAAAAAGTATTTTTTCAGAGGTCCACATTCATTTTGTGCAAGATCTAATTGTAAGCTAAATACTGAAACAATCACAATCTATTTTTTTTTTTTTTTGTATTATAATGGATATCTCTAAACCACTAACGTCCTTTCATAAAAGTAGTTGTTTTGTTTTTAGAAAAAAGAAAAAAAATTAGTCCTTCCCCAAATTAAATCTTGGATCTACGGATGAATACTTATGAAGAGTACTTTAAGAAGTTTATTTAGCTATTTTAATTTTTATATAACGTTTTTAGTAGTTTATAAAAATATATTAACTTTTTTATATATTTTATTAAGCTAATTTTACTTCTTGACCCATTAACTTTTAAAAAAAAGTAATGTAAAAAGGCTTTACAATATATGAATGGAGGTAAAATTAAAAAACTCTGATCTAATTTTACTATTAAAAAAAAAACAATAACACTGGCATTATAACAGTGGAAGTTATGAATGAGCAAGCGTACGAGGATGTACGAGGCTTGAGTACGAGGTTTTGTCACAGAGCGCGCGGTAACACTGCTTCCAATTAAACAACAATTGATTTATTTGTTGTATTTCCAAATTACATGTTTACATGTGAACGTTTCGGGATATTTACTCCCATCATCAGAAGTAAAATCCCAATGTTTTAAAATTGAGTCAAAATATAATGCATGTTACAACATATGTCAGAATTAGATTGTTACGTTAAATTTGTAATTAACTTAAATTTAATGTGCTCCTTTGTCAGGTTCTAAATTCATGTTATAACAAATTAAAGTATATAATATCCAGAGCATTATCATGCTTTTAGGCCAATTATTGGGTCCATGGTGAATACAATTGACCTTTGGATATGACTGTTTATTTTTTTACTATTGTTGTTAAATGTTTATTTTTTATGTAGCTACAATTTCATTTTTATTAAATTTTAATTTTGTTTAATATGTCAGCATAATGTGTCCCTTAATGATTAGTGCCTGCTTTATAATTTACTGTTGTTCTATTGTTTTTTGTGATATATATGGCTTCAAGTAAGAAACGTTAACATGTAATTTGGAAATACAACAAATAAATCAATTGTTGTTTAATTGGAAGTCATCATTGCCAATAACAAAGAATAACATACAACTTCCCGGAAAAAAGAAAATAGAACAAAAAACATGATAGTATAATTAAAATTCTCTTCCTTGAGTGTGTTTGAGTGTTGAATGTAACTCCAGACCTTATCTCTCCCACAAGATTCTTCCTTACGTTGTTTGCACATAGAATAGTTCTGTAAAATTATTAATATTTAGGTAATCAATCATTATTAGGGACTGGATTTTCATGAAGAATAAAATGCTAAATATGTAACTATAGACGCAAATACCGGCGGGGTAGGAAGGTATTCTCTGCCCTTCTTCTTATATTTCTTTAAGGATACCCCCTCCTCCTGTATTTTGCGTCTATTTAAAAATAACTCTGACAAAGTTTAATAAAAAAATAATTTTATTCTGGGACTAAAGTCCCCTAAGAATAATAACAGAATTCGAAAAATTACTCACATTATTCTGGCTTGACGTAATACAAAAATGTGCTTGTCATTTAAATGTTAATTGCAATTGCAATTATAATGCGCACAAAGACAATTAAAATTCATATATATACAAAAAACAAAACAAATTAAATGGCACTTTCGATTAATTGATAATGCAAAATTTAATTGCATAATCTAATAAATCTTACATAGATGCGAGAGTTCGAATGTGAAGTAGGTGGTTGAATAGAAGTTGTTTAAAGGAATAATTTAATAAACAATAATAATTGGATGAGGATCGACGTATAGAGATAGGTTAAGAGTTCCAAAAGAAAGTAACAGGAAGAATTTGATAAATCAATAGGTTAAGTCTGGTATTGGGTCACCATAACTGACCCAATTTTTCGGGTAATCTGGGAGATATTCCAGAAGATGTTCTGATCAAAGGTTACTCTTAGGTTTTTGAACGAAATAAAGTAATAATTGTACATTTCAATATATTTTTGTTTTGTTTCTCCTTCCTTGCCTTTTAGGTACACGGAGTTTTTCCCTAGATAGGGGAGATGGCTAGGGAATTATACCATAAAGTCCCACCGGGTACCGGGATTTGAACTCTTATTTGTTTTGTTTTTATCATAAATTTCTTTTATCAGGTTGCTGTGCACATGTGTTAGCCCGTTATGCCACATCGCTCCCATATTACAATAACCTTATAATGATATTATTTTTAAGATAAGTGATGATGACCGCTATAAGATATGTATGACCGCTCCCGTTCATTGAATACTGTTATGTTACACTAATATTCGTCCTCTTCTTCTCTCCAAGTGCCGGCACCTATGGTTTTTTATGTGCTTATATTTTCACAAATAAGAAACCTAATGTGAAACTTATATAAATCCTAAAATTTGATGAAAAAAAATAAAAGTTTGATTTTTTTTACTGACAAAAAATTCTGATTCATAGCTACATAAGGTTTTTAGAGGCATGGATAGGTATTTAATCGTTAGCTATTTTTCAATTTCAATCATTTGCTAAGAATTGAGTAGATTTGTTTTAAACTTCTGTTTAGACGTAAAGGTTCCTGTTTCACATTTGGGCCGAACTGTATTAGACATCCTCCGGTATTTACTCCTTTATATGACATTGTGTAAGGGAATGAGAAGGAATATATAATATATAGGAATGTGAGGTTGCACTGTGAATTGTACTCAATTTGTTCAGTGGACAAATTATTCATGGAAAAGTCTCATATCGATAAACAATCGATGAAGAAGGACGCTGGAAAAAGGACAGCAGGTAGCAACAGCTGGAAGAGGACGCTAGAGAGAAGAGAGAAGGCAATTGAGGCCTGGACACGAAGACGTCATCTGGGAAGAGAAGCTTACTACATTGAAGACTAAGAATATCAAGCCTACACTTATAAGACTTTTATACATTAATTTATTACAGTTTTAAAAATAAATTGTTTTATTATACAGGAGTGAAAAGTCATTTCATTTAGTTGTCCTATAGGCCTCACAATTGAAGAATAAACCAGATGAGTCAATTCATTCAAAGTGTTTACTAAGTCCCACATTTCAAATATATATTCTTATTGTTTCTTCTCACTCAGTGTCACAAAAGTTATTAGATTCCCGAATTCCCAACGACAGTTAAACACCCTCCTGTTAAACACCACCGCAGGGGTTTTGTTTTAATATTCAGGAGTGTAAATAACCAAGTTCCCCGATAAAAGCGGAAGGGTATTCACCTATTCCCGCCAAAAATCAATTTTTTACAATTAACTTCATTAGGTTATTTACAGACTGTATTCTTCTATCGTAAGTCCGAATTAAACAACTGTGTTACTATGTTGAATAGGTTCATTGTCTATATGAACTGGGGGTCAGATGTTGTAGGTGAGGGTTAATGTGTGCGCTGAGATTTTTCAATGTTGAGATTTATATTCCGTTGTTCAAAATAAATCTGTAATTATAGTAAATAATTTTATAAAGTCAGTGAAGACTGAATAAAATAGCTACACCGTCTACACGGATTACTATTATTGCGTTGGATAAACTGAAATATCATGTTTGTATACAAAGTACAGCAGCACAGGTGTAAGAATTGTTGAATTGTTGAAGAGACCTATGTTCCTAGGCAGACAGAAAGGAATGGAGTATGAGACTGTGTAAGATGAAGGAAAATATGTTTTTATTCATTGATATTTACAACTGTATTATAAAACAAACATACAACTAGTAAATGCGCAGTTGGGAATATAATAACATGAAATTTCTTGTTTAAAAACTACTCAAATAATAATAAATTTACATTAGGAAGATCACGAGGCCACCTTCTTTTCAGACTCCTCAGAGGGTTATCAGGGATCCAGGAGGAAGCAAGGTTTGAAACGAGAGGGTTCGGATGGTTCTGCAGTTTGTTATGGAAGGATAGGTATCTGGTTTGGGCCAAATCATATGGAACATTAAGGTCTTTATGGATGATTTTATTTGTGACGAGCGTTGAGGATTTTACGAAGGATTTTGGATTTTAAGGATTTGATACGAGAGGAATTCGATGGTTTAGTGGAGCCCCAAAGCACAATTCCGTAAGTCCAAATAAGTCTTATTATTGTCATATATATGAGTCGTTTGTAATTGATTGAAAGCTTAGAGCGTTTGTCTAGTAAGTGTTGGAGTAGTCGAAAACGTCGAGCGGTTTCTTGTCGTTTTAGTCTGGTATGAGGATTCCATGTGAGTCGTTTGTCCAGGTGGAGTCCTAGTTAACGACTTTGTTCAACTGGGATAAGTGGAGAATCGCTAAAGGATACTGTAGGATATGTCATAGGTTTGCGCCGCAGAATAAATGTAATTTGATGGGATGAAAAAATATTTTGCGAGATGAAAAATAGTCTGTTGTGCCAGACTCGGTCGAATTCTTGAGCTTCATCTAAGAACACTACAGTAGGATAATTAAAATGAAGTCCGTGGAGAGACAATTAATTATTTTTAAATAAACAAAATTGAAGAAACTTTGGATGAAGAAATTGTAAAAACATTGTAAAAAAAACAAAGAAATTTATGATCTGTTTAAATGAGTTAAACTAAGTCAGGACTATTTAAATGAGCATAAGACTTATATTAGCTCATATTAAAGTTAATTAAATTGAACACTGATATCTCGATTAAAACCAAAATCGATTGAGTCGTTTTTAATAAAATAAAAATGTAAAATCGATTATATTAATTGTCACTTCTGGTTTGTCGATTTGAACAACCAAGATCTCATTCTTTTCATTCTATCTCACTTTTTTTACTTTATATAAAGAAACATATGAAGATTCCACTTTTGGTTTTGATTTATAATCGAGAATTATACAAAATTACACGAATAAACTGAGGACATTAAAATGTCTATTATATTCTTATTTCTATTAACCAATCTTTGTACATTTAGTTTTAACTATTTTTTCTCTAAAATCATTATTTTATTTTATTTTTATTATGAGTCCTTATGGTGGCATTCATCGTCTGAAAAAAACGATAACGGAACTTTTTATTTCGTAACTTTATTAATCTCTTTGACTGGTCTCCTGATTAAAAACCATTGAGCACCTTTTATATTTTATATTCAACTACCAGCCAATATTGAATTCAACATGTCTTACATAATATGTAATTATTGCTATGAAACGAATTAGAGAATAATAATGAATGATTAAAATACAATTCCACTTGCATATGTTTTCTTGATTAAAAATAAAATCAGGACAAAATATAATTCGATAACCTTCTGATCTCAAGATTGTGCTTGTTATTGTACTAGGTCATCTTCGTTATGTTGAGTGAAATCTGCATGTTTTGAAAGTGTATTAACGATGTATTTTTTTTTACTGTGCGGTAGTTTAGTTATTGTAATATTGATGTTTAAATTATACGTTTCGTAATATATAACCCAAATGTTATTAATTTTTTTTTTCTTAAAGACATTTACAACTGTATTAAATAAATACATCTAGTAAATTAGAACATAATGTATATAATGATATGAAAAACACTTGCTGAGTAACTACCCAATGGTAGCACTCTAATGATATGTTTACATTAGGAGATCACGGGGCCATCTTCTTTTCAGACGCCTCGGAGGGTTATCAGGAATTGAAGAGGAAGCAAGGTTAGAAACGAGAGGGTTGGGATGATTCTGAAGTTTATTATGGAATGATAGGTATCTGGATTGGGCCAGATCTGAAACAAAAGGAACATTAAGGTCATTATGGATGGTTTTATTTGTAACAAAGTAGGGAGGATTGAGGATTTTACGAAGAATTTTGGATTGTAAGGATTGGATACGAGAGCAATTCGATGATTTAGTGGAGCCCCATAGCTCAACTCCGTAAGTCCAAATAGGCCTTATTATAGTCAAGTATATGAGTCTTTTGTAATTAACTGGAAGATTAGAACGTTTGTCTAGTAAGTGCTGAAGTAATCGGAAACGTCGAGCGGTTTCTTGTCGTTTCAGTCTAGTATGAGGATTCCAAGTTAGTCGTTTGTCCAGGTGGAGTCCTAGGTATCGGGTTTGCTCAACAGGGATAAGTGGAGTATTGTTAAAGGAAACTGTAGGACAGGAAGTTGTTGGTTTATGACGAATTAATATTTTAAATGCGAAAGTAGAAACATGATGGATTGCAATATTTTATGATCTTAAAAAAATCTCTTAAAACCAATAACCTTTATATATATATATATATATATATATATATATAATAGGCTAAAATAAAAGTAAATATTTTCTGGTAGATCCGCTTGTTCTGTCTTGTACCGCAATCTTCTTGTAGAAGAATAATTTTATTTCCGTGGCGCTGCCTGGTGCTCTCTGTTGTAATCCTTATCTCAAACATTGTGCATAACCTGTTTTTTTACTAGACTCATATATTAGTGCGTCTTCGTTAATGGGTTGAAAGAAGAAGATGGTTATATTATAATAAAAATTATAAGTAAAACATAAAATATGGCCGAAAGAGTATCAAAAGCCGACTAGTGCCTTATATTACCGTCTCATGAGACACATTCCTATAAGCTCTGGTGACTTGCTACTAAGAAGTTGTATTCTTAAAACAACTTAAAAATAACCTTAAACTTGTGCAATTACTGGATTACCATTTGATCAACAGCTATCGAATATGCATGACATATCGAACAGTTAAACCGCAATATAGTATTTCACCCTCATCTTGCAGTAATAGTCCGGGAACCCGTGGTAAAAAAAGGTTTCAAATCTCATACTAGGTTTTACAATATCCACAGGCCGGATGAGAAAAATGCACGTCTGCCAGTATATAGCCGCTGGAATACAAAATGGCGGTCAGGTGAAGATAGATAGAGACACTATATAGATAGTAAACGTATATACAGAGAGGGCTTATAGATATAGAAAACTATCAACCCTTTCGATTTATAGCATTTACAGTCTTAAGACATGAAATAATAGCCAGTTGCCCCACATATTCGGGAATTTAAAGTCGAAAAATTGAATTTACGAACCAAAAATTTTACTTATTTCGGTTTTTCGCTTATATCAGTAAAACTATAATAATGTAATATGTGAAATTAAAGCTGATTAAATTTGCAATAGAAACGGTTATATTAGTTTTTTCGCTATATTATAGTTTCCGTGATATACTTCCTCGTAATTCACGAAATTCCAGAAAAAAAAAAAACGTTTTTACCTCGCATCTTTATCTTTATTATTTGACTTGCCAATCCTTTATCTTCTCATTTTACGAAATAGTCATGAGGAAGAAAGTTGTTTAATATTTTTCATTTATTTAGAAATATAACAATCTGTCACCTGGACAATAATTATAGTGATATATGAACATATTCATACCATATATACAGAAAATACAAAATTAATAAAAGTAAAATAATAATCAAAAACTATGTACAACAAAAAATAAAATAACCTAAAGATAAGTAAATTAAAAACATAAAAACACAGTCATACCTATATACAATATATATACTATAAAATCTCAACTTTCAACTGACAATAATTACTAATCTACAAAACAATTCTGAAACCTAAGGACCTAAGGACTAGAACTTTGGGAGACAGCAAAATTTTCTAATGCATCCAATCCTTTCAATCCAAAGTCCTCCGAACAATAGTCGATGCTCCGTTCTATGTAACCAACGAAACCCTACATCATGACCTTAATATTCCATTTGTCCTAGACCTTATCCCTGATTTTTTTTTCCAAATTCCATCAGAACCTTGTAAATCATCTAAATCCACTAGCACAATCCCTATCTAGTTCCACTCATCCCTACAATCCTCCTTGAAGGTTGAAGCGGCAGTGGCCTAGAGATCTTTTGTAGTATATATCTTGGAGTTCTGGCAATGGCCAGATTTTCCACTCAATACATGTTTAATATTAAATTTTCTTTCAGAATATATATTACTTTATTATATTATCTTCAATCATTCAAAAGGTTCGTATTTGCCTCTCTCCTGTGTTGTGTCTCGCTGCCTTATGTTGTGTACCCAAAAGAGCTGTGTCCTTTCTAGTCAAGCACCTGGACTTCGTTGGTAGATAAAATACTCCGTCCTCGAGAGGACAAGATGAGAGCGGAGGGGGGCGTGTTATTTATAAAAATTCATAACAAATATCTGGTATACAATGCCAATATTAAATATAATAAAATTCATGGATAAAAATCCAACAAGTTTAGATACAGAAAATATTTATGCATTGTATTTTCTGCATAAAGCGGTAATGAGAACCTTGTAAGTAGATTATTTTATATATTACATTACTTTGAAATTAATTGTATATATTAACGAGTTGGCCCATGCGAATAATTCGCAGACAAGAAATAGCAAAACAATATGGAAATAAGGAGAACCTATATATTGTGCAAGGAAGGAATTAGCATGTTTTCCTTGGTCGATTACAATATTCCATTTAACATAATAGACCAAAATATTTTGACAAATTGCTTTACTAAGACCAATTTTTAAACGCTGACTGGAAAGATAATAAAAGTAATAAAGAAAAAAAAATTGTATTTTCTAAATTATTAAAAAAAAATAAACTTTAAGAACAAACAAATGCCTTTAAGAAATAATAAAGTTAATATATCAACCAGAAAAAAAAAGTGTAGTAGACTATTCTACTCCTAAATGCAATATCTTTAAAGAGGAAGACATTATTAAGTATACCAAAACTAATGGACTGGATCTTTGATAAGAATTTTTCGATTTTTTTTTTTTGTTTTGTAGGTAATTTAGTAATCCTTCTAATTATCATGGGTACAATCAAGAAAAAAATGTATACTTTTTGAGTTATTTGCAAATAAAGTTTCTTTTCCTTCATAAGTTTTTTTCCAGAAAATTCAGAGGATTAGGACTACTTTTCGCATGTGAAGGAGAAGAATATCTTCAAAATGAGTGATCTAGCATTGGATTTGATGAAGAATTTACAACCTTATTGCGTACTGACAAAAAAAAAACCTTTTAGAAATAATATATAGGATAATTAATTAATAGAAATTGTATTCAAAATTAATATATTTTTTTGTTTTTAGGTTAATATTGAGCTGACTATTAAAACACCCCAAGGAGAAGACCACCTCTTGGATGGATATGCTGCTCATGAACAATTCTTTACTGGTTTGGGTCAGGTGATTGGAAACAAGGTCCAATCAGGAACAAAAGCTCTTTTGGGCTATTCTCAACTTAGTATCAGTCAGTTACTTCCAAACTTTGATGTATCGGAATATACCTTTTTACAGCTTCTCCATTCTCTCAGTACACGTGATATTATGTTTTCTGGTCAACTCATCGAAGCAGATTCTTACATTAAGAATAACATCCAATCTCCGAGAGAATTTATAAGAACTCAGGATACAAATATAACAACAGCCCCAATCATGAGTGAATGGTTGAAATCCAACTTGCAGTTTCCTCCAGACAAGATGTATCACATCGCTAAATCAGTTTTAAATGCTGAAAGTGATGGATTAAAGATCATTCCTCAAGCAATAGTAAATGAAATATTAGCAATTATGAATAAATCTTCTGTTTTTCTGTATGCTTCTCACAAAGGGGATAGTCAAGTTATCAATTGGATAATCAATACAGGTGCAACTTTAGATCTTTGTAAGGCTTTAGAAGATGCATGGAAACAAGAGACCTATGATATTGTTACTCTCCTGATTAAAAATGGAGCTCTTTTGGATGGGATCAAATGTTTAAATAAAATAAAGTCCTTAAATGGCACTAATGGAAGTCTGCTCCATTTAGCAGCTAATTCAAACTCACCACAATCTGTGAAGTATTTACTCGGAACAGGTATCTCAATAAATGATCTTGATAAAAATGGTTCTTCTCCTCTTTATATAGCTGTAAAAAACAATGATGTTGAAACGACAAAACTATTACTGGAGAAAGGAGCTAATGTGGATTTAGAAAATTCAAACGGAAACATTCCTTTACACGCGGCTGCAGAAAATGGAAATAAAGATATTGTAAAGCTGCTGATTGAAGCAGACTCATCGGTAGACAAAAAGAACAAACAGGGTGTGACGCCATTATTGATTTCAGAACAGTATGCGCTAATAGGTATAATTAATCATCTCATCGAAGAAAACATAATAATTCCCGATGATCAGAACAGAGAATTTATTCTTCTTTCTTCTATCAGTCATGGTCCAAAAACTTTGAAATCACAAAGATTGGATGGACTGGATTTAAACCTCTTAAAAAGTAATTCTGAAATAGTCCAACTATTAATAAGGAGAGGGGGAAAAACTTTTTTCCCTGATCGCATAAAATCTAAATTATTAAAAATAACAATTAAAAAGGGGATGGGTACTTTATCACAGTGTTTAATCAATTTGTCAACTGCCGTGACTTCAGATATCGGAGATAAGCCGACATTATTATTTGATGCTGTTGAAGCAGAAAGTGATGAGCTTGTTACTCTCCTCTTGAATGAAGGAGTTCCTGCAAATGCAAAAAATAAAAATGGAGATACAGCTTTGTATTTGGCAGCGTCTAAAGGAAATGTGGACATTTTTCATCTCTTATTGAAGAGAGGTGCTGAAATGAATGCCTTGAATATAGGAGGTTCTTCAATTTTACATGGCGCTAGTATAGGAGGCAATGTTCCGTTAGTTAATTATGTTCTTCAGAAGAATGTTATTAATATTAATTTAAAAGATAAAGAAGGTAAAACTCCATTGTATGTGGCAGCTGATGCTGGCCATATCAAGGTAGTTGATGTTCTATTAAAAAAAGGTGCAATGATTGATGCAGAGACGAATGAAGGGAAAACTCCATTGTATCAAGCAGCATATGTGGGCAATGTAGAAATAGTAAAATTGCTTATTGAAAAAGGAGCTAACACATATCACATTAGCCGTTATGGCTATACAGCATTACATGCTGCAGCTATCGCAGGGCGTATCGAAATTGTAGATGTTCTTTTAGGTAAAGGCATGAATATTAATGCTAACAGCACTGATGGACAAACTCCACTCTTCGAAGCTGCTTTTAAAGGGCATTTAGAAATGACTAAATACTTACTTGACAAAGGGGCGGACGTTGTAGTAAACAAGAAAAATGGTAACACTGTACTTCATGTTGCTGCCATAAAAGGCTTTGTAGATATCGTTAATTATTTACTCGACAGAGGAATAAATTCGAATGTACGAAACTACAATGAGAAAACACCATTATTTGAGGCAGTGTATGCTGGTCAGATAGCTGTAATAGATGCTCTTCTCAAGAGAGGTGCAGATATGAATGGAAAAATTGAAAATGGATATTCACCGCTACATTCGGCTGCAATCCTAGAACAAACGGAGATTATAAATATTTTAATAGACAAAGGAGCAGATCCTAATGTGAAAAATTATGAAGGGCACACTCCCCTTTACGAAGCATCCTATGCTGGAAAGCTGGAATCAGTAAAAGCCCTTGTAAACAAAGGTGCAAACATTTATGCTAAAAATAAAAATGGTTACACGGGATTACATGTTGCTGCTATGCAAGGACATCTGCCTCTTGTCAAGTATTTCTTAAATCAAGATATGGATGTAAATATCAAAACCAATTTTGGTAGCACACCATTAGATGAAGCCACCAGTCCCTGTAAAATACCTGTGATTGAATATTTAAAGAAAATGGGAGGAGTAAATGTGGCAGTGAAAAAGGTTTGTTAAGTGCCACAAGTTCCTTTGAAAATAGGATTACAACGTAATATGAATATGGAATTGCAGATTTTTAAAATATATAGTAGAGTGCCAATTATGTAGAATAATCTATGTTAGCCCTAGTCAGGATAATAAACACAATTATAAATAAAATTGAAGCTAAGAACAAACTATAATGCAGAATGGCTTTCTAACAATTAGATAAGTGCAGCAAATTGGCACCCTACTGTCTTTAAAATATATATATATATATATTATATATTTTTTTTTTTTTAATTTTCACCTTTAGTTTTTAATTTATATTCACACCTAAGTGTATGCCTTAAGGTAAGTTTAATAAAAATCAAAATTAGCTTTTGTTATGAAGAGAAGGATAGTTGGGGTGATCAGTCAAAAATAAAATGGCAAAAATCCTATTTTAATTATGTTTGATCTTATGTTTGAAGATAATCTTATTTTAGATTATAAGTTAATTTTATTTTAATTTATTAATTTTAATTTATTAATTTTAATTTTATTTTAGATTATAAGATAACCTTATTAAGTATGTTTGAAGATAATCTTAGTCCATACTTTGTAACCGTTATTATTATTTATTTCTTAGTTCTTGTTATTGTCATTATTCTGCATACTTTATTTTACTTTAATGTTCTCTTATCTACTTCATTTTACTTTAAGTTTTTTTTTTACTAACATTGTTTATGTTTCTGATACCAATTGTTATCTGGTTCTTTTCTCAGCCCTGATGAAGGCATGAATTTTAGGTAGAAACGTCGGCAAATGTTAAAATAAATATTATTATTTATGTTTGCCATTTTATTTTTGACTGATCACCCCAACTATCTTTCTCTTCATTATTGACTACAGTCAACCATCAACCCACAATTAGCTTTTCTTAGTTATTTATTGAACGTTTCAGAGAACTGGGTCCTCCTCTCCAGCTAATATATTATTCTTCCAAAATATTGGGTGTCACAAGACATAACTAGTTTGGAACAATGTCTGATTTACAACTGGTTGAATGAGCTTTTATTCAACAGTTCAAAATCAGACATTGTATCAAAGTTGTTATATCATTGTCACTTATTGAATCTTATGTTTGTATATAAACCCAATTTTTTGGGGAGAATATTTGCTGAAGAGGGGGACACGGACTTTAAACAAAATCAAAAAACCTATCAAAAGCTAATTTTGATTTTATTAACCTGATCTTAAAGCATACTCTTAAGTGAATATATATTTCTGTTAATCTAAAAAAATACTCTTTTATTATTATAGTCTCAGAATTACTGTGATGTTTATTTGCAATTTAATGAATGATATTTGTTCTTGATTCTTTTGTTATTAAAAATATACATACAAATTCTATGAATATCTATAAAATTATATTAAATAAGTCATGCTTGCCACTCTGCATCCTGCTGAGATCATGACATTTTAATGTTGTTTTGGTAACAGCTGTAATAATAGCTGCCAATGAATTAAAAAATATTTAATAGTTACTAACAAAATTAATATTCAAACCATGACAATACTGGCAATGAAATATGAATTATGTATTTATAGATTATCAAATTATTTATTTAAATATATTTAAATAAAAATAAAAGTTTTTCCAAAAATAAGTTATTTATTATGACTAATTTAAGTGTTCTCCCAAGTGCATAGTACTCTGTTATTCATTGTTAACTCTTGATCAAATATATAATATTATTTATTATAAATAATTGCTATATTAATAAAATTAAAGAGAATATTATGAGAGACTTATCTTTTTTTCTTAAATATGATTGAATTTCTAATAATTTTTTACCTATTTATAAGAAATGTTATGAAAATATAATTACATCTTAAAGATAGAAAATTGAAAATTAATGAAAATTTTTAATTTAATGCAAGTGTAAATAACGTATTAAATGTTTAATTGTGAATATTCTTTTGACGGTAATTGTGAATATTCTTCCGTTTATTGGGGAACTAGGTTATTTACACTCGTGAATATTATAACAAAACCCCGGCACTGGACATAGACTTATTGATGGTGTTTATCTGTTGTTGGGAATTCGGGTACCTGATACTTTTGTGACACTGAGTGACAAGAAATAATAAGAATATATGTATATATAAAATGTGGGACTGAGTAAATACACTTTGAATGAATTGACTCACCTGGTTTGTTATTCTTCAATTGTGAGGCATATAGGACAACTAAATAAATAAATGACTTTTCACTGCTGTATAACAAAATAATTTATTTCTACAACTGTAATAAATTGACTCTATTAAGGTGTTATAACTATAGGCTTGATCTTCTTAATCTTCAGTGTAGTAGACTTCTCTTCTCAAGTAATGTCCTTCAGCCTTCATGTCCCAGCCTCAAGTGCCTTCTTCTCTCCTTGGCATCCATCTCCAGCTGCTGCTACCTGACCAGACCTGTTTCCTTCTTCATCGATATGAGACATTTCAATGAACAATTTGTCCACTGCATAATTGAGTACAATTCACAGTGTAACCTCACATTCTTATATATTCCTTCTCATTCCCTCACACAATATCACATAAAGGAGTAAATACTGGGGGCTGTCTACTACACAAGATATAATTAATGTAGCTTTACTACATAAAGTTTTAACTAATACATTAATTGCATAAGAGTTGGTTGAGTGCCTTTTGAGATACATTATTTTATTAAAATTCATTATTATTTCTGAATATTACATTATTGTGCCATATTCTTTTATTCATTTTTTTAAGGTAAGGTTTCTTTATTAGTGTATGTAAGGAAAATGAGGTTAGGTAGATTTTATAATTATCAATTTAAATTTAAATTATTAAAATTGTCTTTAATAAAATCTTAATTTATTCAATAACATTAATACAAATATATTTTCAACAAATTAATTTATACTCTTCTCATTCCTTATTCTCTTCAAACTCTAAGCAATCCCAAAAACTTTCTTCTCCCAACTGAAAGTCAAGTGTTGGCTGAAAGATGGTGGAAATTATATCGATAAACACAATTTTTGAAGAATACTGATTCAAAGGCTTCCAGGTTTCGGTATCCAATTTTCTGTAACATTAAACATTTTTTCAGTACTTACCTTACTTTTAAATATACTTTCAGTACTTTGTTTTTGTAATAGACATACCCAGCTGCAAAAGATTCCCATAAATCAAGCATTTTGTTTGAAACTTTGATATCCCCCTCATTTTCGTTATTATATATGTTAAATATTCCAAAAGTGTAGAGAACATCGTCTCCATGGCTAACACCTGGAAATAAAAATCCAACATTTGCATATTAAGTAAGTTACACTTTTTATAATAATAGACCACGTAACAAAACAAAAAGAAAAAAAATCTAAAAAAAAAACACAACTTCCACTTACCATCGTACTAAGAGGAATTTATGGCTGATCCTCAGTTTTAAACAATATGTTATACATATACAGTGGTGTGAAAAGTCTTCGAAAAGACCAAATTTTTATAAAAACGATGAATATTTCAATGTAAAAGAGTTTTTATATTCCTAATTCTAAACTGATTTAACTTTGCATACATTTTAGATGTAATATATAGTTAAATTATCATTATTTTCAATTAAAAACAAGCTGAGATTCCAATCCGTTGTTTTGACATCTTTTCATCCTCTGAATAATGCTACCTTATTGTTTAAATTTCTCTACTTTGTATCCATATCAGTCTTTACTCTTTATTGTTAAATTCAAGAGCCATTGTATAATCTATAGAAAGCTGAGTGTATCAATGAACATTGCTCTAATATTGGAATTCTTCACTTTTTTTTTTTGGCAATTCAATTTAATTTTCGATGTTTTTTTTTCTATTTGATTTTACTTTTATTTAAGAAAATGACAAAATATCATATTTTTATCATCATCTTGCTGATAAATACAGTTCTGCCCAATCAGCTTAAGCCCAGATGGTATTGCATGGTATATGAGAATGCTATGGTATCGTTTTTCATCTATTCACAAGAGATCTCTAATTCCAGACCTAGAACCACACCCCTAAACCATTAAGAAGCCACCTCCATGTTTCGCTGTTGCTTATAAAAATTCACCTGAAAATTCCACTTCAGGTTTTCTCTAACATACTACCTTCTTCTGGTACCAAACATTTTAAATTTTGACTCATATCTCCACAAATTTTCTTTCATTCTTCTTCCGTCCAATTTAAGTCACTTCAGCTAGATTTTTAGCAGTTGTGAAAATACAATTATTTTAAATGCTGTTTAGCAGCAGGATTTTGTTTTTTAGACTTGCCTGAACGTTTCAAGCAGTTGGGTTGGTTTTTAAAACGATTTTGATGACGTAATGAATTCCAGAAATAGAACCTTCAACTTCTTTTTAAATTTATGTGATTTTAAGTCCTCATTGATACAAAATTATAATTGCATGCTGGTAAAAAAAAAATATTTTGCCATTTTCTGAAAATAAAAATAAAACAAAAAGCAATTATGAAATAAGGAATTGATTTTTTTTTTTTTTTTAAGTGAAGAATTCGAATAATAGACCAATTTTTAGTGATACGCTCAGCTTTCTATAATTTATACAATGGTTCTCAACTTTAACAATAAAGAGTAGAGACTGATGTGGATAACAAAATAGTGAAATTTAAACAATAAGGTTGTATTATTCAGTGGATGAAAAAACATAAAAGCAATGGATTGGAATCTTTGCTTGTTTTTAATTGAAAATGATGCTAATTTAAATATATATATTGCATCTGAAATGTCTGCAAGATTAAATAAGTATACACTTAAGAAGATAAAACACTTTTATATTGAAACATTTATCATTGTTACAAAAATTTGGTCTGTTCAAAGACAATTTCATGCTGTATATCACTACTCTTATTTCTGAAAACTTGTTTTCAACCTGGGAAAATATTTCTTCTTTAGTTAATCATCAAATTATTTCATTGTTAATACTGAATCATTTTTTAGTTTTCAATGTCAAATAATCTAGTTATTAAACCCACCTCCTCAGATTTTGTTGAAATTAGGCATGATTTTTTCTATTGTTATCCTGATAACATTAAAAATTTTGTTTTCTTACCCTACCATTTATATTTTTTCTGAAATTAATTTTTTAGTTTTGTTTTGTGCTTTCTAAAGCCCCTGTCTCTAGTTTATTATTTTCAACTTCCATTCTTTCTCTGATTGTCTCATTTCTGATTCTTTGCGTCCTTGAAACTCTAGCTGACCTCCAAAAATCCATTACCACAGCTAGAAATCTTTTGCCCTGTGATTTCTCTAGAAGCCATGTTTCAGGACTATAGTTCATTATGCTTTCTATCAGGAGTTCCAGAGCACTAAATTTAGCATACCAATTGCTTTCTGTCAATTTGTGTAAATTAGCTATTCTATATTTTTTAAATAACAAATTATTAAAAAAAAATCACGATCAATAATTCTTTTTTTTTACTTCAGAAGATATAAATATATTTCAGCTGTCTAATCATAGAACTCTCTTAGAATTTTGGCAACTATATAGATAATTGAATAGTATCTATTGTAACATCCCCCTTATATTTTTAAATAATAATAATAATATAACCTCAGAAGCTCACTTCTTACCATTGGGATACGTCCTAAATAAATAAGAGGTTGTTTAATAATAAACAAAATTATAAGAGAATTAATATATTTATTTATCTCAGGTTATGGGTTACTGACAATCAGATCAACTCAGACAAATTATTATTATTTACAATATTTATACTAAAATTAAACACTGATTTTAAAATAAAGTCAAATATGGATTGGCAAGCTAACCTTTTTTCTATAAACAAAGCTTCTTCCTTTGTAGCATTGAATTCATTTGTTTTCAAACACTTTCCAAAGTTCTGATAAAAACAACTTCCAAATTGGTGATACTTTCTTCTACTCAACTCAAACTCACTGGGAAATCCTCTCTCTTGTGATTCCAAACAACTAGTCTCTCTGTCAAATAACAATTTCCAAGGTGGTAATACTATTACTGGGTTTTTCCCACTGAAGCAAAGATCACTTCTTCTATCCTCTCTTCACTACAGTCACACAACAACTGCTTGCCAAAACAAAAACCTTTGTCCCTCTCATTTTTGGGATTTTTCTTCTTGGGAAACTACAGAGCAGCCATTTTCTTTTCCCTGCACTAGTAGAACTAGATTAGCCTGCCTTTTAATAGTTTAATATTAATTTATCAAATCATTTTTACTCACTTCCAATAAAGGTGTACATTACACTATGTATAGAAAATAATGTATACATAAACAATTCTGAGTTGATAAAAGCCTTTTTATAATCATCTCCTTAATATAATATCTGTATTTGCCTATTTTTCAGTGGAATATCTCTGATTATTCACTGAATACAGTCCAGGTATACATCAGAACAGTTGATATTTGCTGTTTGATATTTTTTTTCTTTTCTTTTCGTCTCTTACGATATGCGGTATCATCACCAAGTGATGACCAGTAAGTATCTCACTAAGAGGACTCGGTTAGACGGCTCTACCCCTTGTGGTTCATCAGCCAAACAAAGAAATTATCGCTGCCTACGAGAAAAACCTCCGATCCAGAACTTCAGCCTCAACCAAGTACCTCTTTGCAAGAAATGACTGAAGAATCACCTTTACTCATAACCCGTTCCAAATGCTTCAGAATGACAAAGAAGTAATGGGGTCTGCAGCTATACCCAGGGAACTAAGGCCTCCTCAGACATTTGTAAAAAAAAAAAAAAAAAAAAAACTTACATTAGATCTAGAGTTTAGAGTCTACAGTACAGTGCAGGGTTCTCAAAACTTTTTGCCGCACAGGCCATGTCGAGACCTTCACTAAGTCTCGCAGGCCATGGCATGTGACGATAAACAAAATTCTTGTTCTATAAATAACACTTCAGTTGTAAAATGACCTTTCTAAGAGAAGCAACTGATTGAATAAACGTTGTTGTAACCTCTTGTTTGAGTGATTTTTAAATAAATTTCATATTTTTTAAAAATAATTTTTAAATTCTACCAAATAATGAAAGAAACTTTCACAGGCCGGTTTGGAGGTGCTTGCTTGCCTGCAGGCCATTGTTTGGAGACTCCTGGTCTAAAGAACTTTCTTTTTTAGAAAATTAGGCTTTTGGTATTTTTAATTAAAAACAAGAACAGAGGAACTAAAACGCTTGATAAATTGCTTTGTACGATTCATCTTCGGGATCCCAAGGGACGCCTCTGTTTCTCGTTTTTATGTAGAGTTGAAGTGTCTTTATCCTTCCTACCGTCATAAGTATTTCCTGGCACCTTTCCTCTCCTTATGGAACTCCATCCCTTCCAACATCCGTCAATCCAATACCCTTCCTACCTTTAAATCCCGCCTGTTCAATCATTTCTTATCCATCCAGTCCCCATAAAATTGTAAATAGATACCACTGCAAATATGTATATAAATTATTAGATTGTTCTTCATTATTTTTACTTTATTTTAAAATTTTTTATTATTAACTTATTTAAGTTAGAAAGTAACATATAATTTTTAATATGGCTATTTCATTACTTAACATTTCTTTTTATGTATCTCTGAGGCTCCTTAGCCCCCATTACTGTCCTTATGTATTCTTCTAAAGGGACTTGTCCCAGAATAAATAAAGTATTATTATTAAAAAAAAAATCAATTAAAAAATTAAATAGATGTAAATATGGACTTATAAAAATAACACTAGACTGGGTGCCTTCCACTAAACATTATGGCTCCTAGCAAATAGATTTCATACTAACAGCCGAAGGATTACTGAGTTTTTTTTAGGAGTAGAAGACACCTGATTACTACACCAAGAGGTACAAGTCCATTTCTTTTAAATAGATATGATTATTTTTTTCATCCTTTGTTTTTTTTTTTTAAAGAAAGAAAAATATCTAATTTTATCAATCAAGATAGGCATTACTTACCAAAATTTTTTGATGTACCAGATAATTCAGTCAGTGAATGTTTTCCTCTATAAGAAAAACGATATAAATAAACAGGAGAGGTATAATGTGCTGCTAAAAGTCTAACTGTTTTGCTGATTCCTGCCACAAATAACCGATCTCCAATCATCTATAACACAAATCCAACTCAAATACCTGTCATTTTTGTATTTAATTCAACAGTGTAAAGTTTTATAAAGTCATTAAAAAACAGTGGCGGATCCCAAAATTTTCTGGGGTAGTGCGCACTTATATTCTAAGTCCATAAACCCAAGTAAATAATCATAAATCCTCAATAAATACTTAAGGAAAATAATCAAGAATTAAATAATAATACTATATTAATCATTAAATATCAATGATTAACATTTCAGGCTCTTTCACATGGAAGGAGAAAAGTCCATGTTTCTCCTCTCTAACTTAAGCAAAATGCTGGAGAACATGTTGATAACGAACCTACGCCTTATTTTATTAAGATTGAGGTCCACTCTTCCTCTCTCCCCTGGATCCACTAGTGTTAAGAAATAAATGTTAACAAAAGAGTTTAATTATTTCTGAAGAAATACATAATAAGAGTTCATTATGTATCATGTTGAAAGTATTTTATTTATTTATTAATAAATAGAAACGGTTTTTATTAATTAATAAAAAACATAAATTTTAATCTAATCAAGATAACCTCATTCACATATTTCGATAGCATTAATATTGATTTCAAAAAATGATAATTTAACTGTCTAGCTTTTTTTTATTCCCATATTTTCAAGCCTTATTTAAATTAATTTTTGCAACTTAAATGATAGTAAGGTAAAAAGAATATACAAAATTGGGATTAGTGTACAGATATATATTACCTTCAATCAATCACCTTATTCTTTTATTTCATTGAGTAGCAAAGATTGTAAAATTTATGGGTCAAACAAAGTGGAGCCTTAATGGAGAATTATGTCTAACCTAGAGCTAAAAGAGCTTTATGGTGAACATGACATTGTTAGTCATTCAACTCAACAGATTGGGGTATGTGGAAAGGATGGACTCTACAAGAATGACGAGAAAACTTCTCTATGGAAAGCCGGGAGATGGAAGGAATCGTGGAAAGTTGCGGCTAAGATGGTAGGACGAAGTGGAAAGTAACTTAAAGGAAATTGGTGTAAAGCGGAGGAGGCGTTTCCCTGCTGACAGGGATATGTAGAAGAAGACGTTAGCAGAGGCCATGGTTCTTCAAGGACTGTAGAGCCCAGCAATGAATGAATGAGCTAAGATTGAAGTGCTCGATTGCTTTTTTTTAGATTGACTTATTGGAGAAACATTACTTTTAAATCAGATTTCTGTTAAACCTTTAATTTGAAAGTTCCATGGGTTAAAGTTCTAGTTCTGAAATTACAGAAAGAAAAAAAAAATTGAAAATAAAGTGATACCAGGACCGACTAAAAATAAAAATTAAATCCTCATTTCCAACCCTTTTTTATAGAAGAAATGAATTACAATTTTTTTTTTAATTCTTTATTTAGATATATTAGAATCTGCCACATTTAAGGACAATAGTAATAGTGATAAAGAACAGCTCATTCACACTATGCTAAATAAATAAAAATAAATAAACAGCAAAATAATAATACTAAAAATGATTGTATATAAACTAAAAGATACTAAACTAAACAACAAAAAAACTAAACTAATCAAAATAACTACTTAAATACACACATGCTTTTATACAATATTCATTCACTTAAGGTCTCCGTACCAAGCCTTTCCCCCCACTCGTGGAATGAAAGGCAGGACTATAGGAGATCCCAGTGCCTCTCACTAAGCCACATCACTGGTAATTACAAATTAAACATACAAATATATTTAAAAAATGAAAATGGAGTAGCTCAGTGCTCAGTGGGGGCAGTCCTGACTTTGTGTTGCCATGTCCAGCTGTTGTAAATAATTATTTAGTTGCATTAGCTGTGGTCAGAAGACACTTCTGGGGCGCACCCAGCCTATATAAAGTGAATACTCTTAATTAAGTCATTAATTAGGAGGAAAAGCATGTCGCCTGAGTGTGATCTTTATTTTTTTTTTATAGATTAATATACATTAAAAAAAAGTCAAATTGAGGAACTGTTTTATATATTTATTTATTATAATGGCACTTTGGTCCTGCAAGAATCCGGGCTTCCTCCACTACATTCAACCAATCTCCACAGTCCTGTGCTACCTCCCTCCATTTTCGAACACGCAGCCGCCTCAGATTACTCCACATTCTTCAGCCATCTGATTTTAGGGCATCCTCTCCTTTTTTGCCATCCGGCTTCTCATAGAGTATCCTCTATTTTTGAAGTTTCTTTGGTAGGGAATTCATTCCACATTACCTTTTCATCTTATCCCAGCTCTTATCAATGCCACAATATTAGGTTCCCAAACAGTTCATGCAGCTCCTCATTACTTCGTCTTCTCCAAATTTCAATCTCAACGACTCCACACCATATTTCTCTCAATACTTTTCTCTCCCAGGTGTCGAGCATGCGTTCTTGTGTATCTACTAAATATTATTTGATATTTCAAAGTATTTCTTAAAAATTATAATATCACACAGATATAAACTTAAATAATAATAAGAAGGATAATGCTGTCCTCAGCTTATATTAGTTACCTTTATTAAATTTTGAGTTCCCGATGAAGAATTTGTTATTTTGTAAAATTCTTTAATCTGCCGATTGACCTCCATTTTTCTGTTGGAAGGAATGGTAAAGTTATAGTCTAAAAGATGTGGTAGTACTTCATCCCAACGTTGTAATATTTCATTAAACATTTCTGGTCGAGATAGGATTTCTAAAAATAAATTAAATGTGCTGAAAAATAAAATACCTATATTTTATTTTTAATTAATAAATTATGATTTTTATAAAAAAAATCTAAGTATTAAATTATTAATTTTCATTAATATTTAGATATCCAGTTTGCTATAACTAACATAATAACATTGGTGTATAGTTTAAAGATAATAGGCAAAAATCAGATATGGGCAGTATTCCAAATAAATACATTTTTTGAATTTTACATTTTAAGAAGTAAAATATAAAATACATTGTTCGTAACCGTATTTTCTTTTTAACCATTTACAATATTTAAAATATTAAATTGCTTTTATATTTTTGTTTAAAACAGCATACATAGCCAGGCTAATTACAGCCATTAGCACTCCATAGTTGGGCTTATATCGTTATTGGGAGTTATTGAAAATCATTATGAGTTATCCCACACCCCAGTGTATAGTTCACTTAACTCTCCTGGGTGCCTCACACTGCAGTGTGCTGTCTATGCAACTGTTCTGTGAATTTCGTATTCCAGTGTTTTCTTTGTTATTTTGAAACTTTGAATAATTCAGGTATAAATTTCTAATGTTCTATTTGTTAATTAGTGGTATTTTCAATTCAGAGATTAATGTATAGAAACTATTTTTATAGTATGGCATCTACCAAAAAAATGTATTCTTCTTCTGAAGAAATCCATAAATTGTTATAAACTGGGGGCGGGGTGGCTGAATGGGCTAAAGCGTGTGTACAGCACCGCGAGTTGCCTGGCAACCAGATTACAGATTTGAAAAGATTTAAAAAGTACGAATTTGCGTCCCGGTGCCGGAGGGGATTTTAAATTCTCCGCCCTCACCCCCCGGCCCGGGAAAATCCCATATAGCCTAAAATGGAAAGGTAGGGAAGAACAAAAAAAAAAAAAAAGAAAAGATGAAAGTGTTACTATTTTGGAAATTGTGTTTGGCTGAACATTGGAAAGTGTTTGAATAAAAATGAATTCAGTGCCACAAAGAAACAGTGTATATAGAAAACAGGTTCATTCTTGACTTTACTTTAAAATCAAAGTGTTTTGTGTAGTTAATTTTAGTTTGTTTGAATGATTTGATCTGATTATCAGTATTCCATACCTAGAGATAAAATAATTGTAAATTTCATTTTAATATATCAAGAACCTTAAAATTTTGTTTTTATTTTTACAACCTTTTATTTAATTATGGAAGTATCACTACAATATGAAGTGATCTTCCAGGAGTTATATTATTAGTAAAAATAAGGACATATTACAATATATCATTGATAACTATAATTTTCAAACACCAAATGTGTGAAATTTTAAAATAATAATTAAAATACTTTTTGCTCAGGTCTCGTATAAATCATCAAAATTAATATTGTTATATGTACACGTGTATATAATATATAATATATTACATAATTGTTATAGTTATTAATTACCTGATCCTCCACATAGTCCTTCGTCGTGAGCGTATGAGAACATTACTGGCACATCTGAGCCCTTTCGTTCTTTGATGATCTTAATAGGGCTTTCAGAAATGAAAGCATTTGGATGCGAGTGCTCAATAACAGGGCCAAAGAAAACTAGTGGTGAAGTCGAACCCCAATACTACAAAATACATCTCAATAATAATTAAACTTTTTATATATTGATAGAATAATCAAGCATGTTATATTAATAATACCAAAAATTGCTTTGACAAATTAACTATGTGTTCAGCAGGTCTATCTCTTAAGCAGGCGACCATTTCAAGAGAATCGTTGGTAGGGCAACCAAGTTGGTTAGCAATTGTCATCGCTTTTTCCTTTGAATGTTTTGCTAAAGCCCAGGGGTTCAATGCAACTCCACTCATACAAATAGCTTGCTTGAATAAACCTGGAGCAATGAAATAAAATCTTTTATTTCATCAGAAATATGAGTAATCTTTTAAAGAAAAAAATAAATAAACTTTAAAGAAAACTTTATCATTTTTTTGGTAGAAAAAAAGACACATATATGTTATTATGTAGGTTACATGGATACAATTACAAAAAAAAAAAAAAAAAAAAATCATTGGGGTTCATTTATCAGTCCAAACAATTATCAATAATAGTTTGTCTGAGTTGATCTGATTGTCAGTAACCCACACCTGAGATAAATATATTAATTCTCTTATAATTTTGTTTATTATTAAACAACCTCTTATTTATTTAGTAAGTATCCCAATGGTCAGAAGTGAGCTTCCGAGATTATATTATTATTATTTGTAAAATATAAGAGAGATGTTACAATACATATAATTGATCATAGGCTATACTTATATGAATTACATCTATAACTAGCAGGCAGCAATTATCTCCTTACAAAATGAATATAATATTTATTCAAGTATTCTTAAATGTTATTTATATTTGGACCAAATAAAGGAAAGTGAAAGAGGTCTCTTTCTTGTGGATACCATTGCATACTCCACAGGAACGATAAGGCTGATCAAGTGAATAAGGAAGGATCTGGGATGAACCAACTTATTCCTTCATTTCATTGGTATTCCTCTTAAGGTGGATTCAACTAAAGGAATAGTGGAGAGAATACTAAAAAAGAGATATTTCCAGAAAATTAAAGAAAGAAAAAAATTTAAGCAAGGGGGCAATCGGTTGCTTGTTTTAGGATGTTTATCAGACACAACTTCCTACAGATGCACATTAACTGCATCCGCATAACATTTAGACCATACGTTCTCTGTGTTCATTAGATATTATGACTATGATTTATAAATGTGCTTATACATATCTTGATAACCCCTCTTCTAGGGGAAAAAAAAGTTGTTGGGCTAATCAACTAGGACAATTATACGAATTGTCCAAGTATATACAAAAAAATTACAATGTGGTTACTCTCAATCCAAGTTATCGATTTGTTCTCTTAACCTAAAACAGTTTGCCTTTTCTTAAATATTTTAACTTAAATTTTAGCATCTCAATTCTTGGATAAGTTTAATTTATACTTTTTAATAAACATATCAATGAAATGTGTAGAGACACTTATATATATTAATAGAGGGAAAGTAATAAATTAAAAAAAGAAAAGAAGGGAGTATAGAAATTAAAAAAGTATTTAATTCAATTCAAGTATGTAATTCACCTTTACTAAGTGGAGAAAGTAATTGATAATGGCAACTGACTCCACCAGCTGAAGCACCTCCTAATGTTACGTTGTTTGGGTTTCCTCCAAATGCTGCTATATTCTTCTGAATCCATTTCAGTGCTAACACCTGATCTTTTAAACCATTATTTCCAGGAACGATATCATCTTCAGTACTAAGGAAACCTATGTGAAAATAAGTGGCGTATAAAATTTTCAAAAATATTTTGTTATTTATAGGATCAGATTAGTTTTAATTAAGGTACAGCTAAAATTTAAGAAAAAAAATAGAATTTTATATAGATTACTAATATGTAATTCGATGACAATAACAGATATGTTATATTTTTTCAAAGCTTCTCCTATAATACCAAAATTTAAGATATTATAGAGGATGCATATTAGAGGTGTGCCAGACGATTTCAGTTATGTACCTTAGAGAAACTCTATTATTGCAGGGTATGTTGGAATGATGTGAGGTTTAGATATTTATAACTTTTTATGGCTAAATAAATACATATATTTATTTGTAAACCTTATTTTTATATAAAAGATGTTTTAAAGCATTTATATCTAGCTGATAGTATAAAAGGGATGAAATCCCACTATTGGGCTGAATGCTGAGGGATGAATCTTGAGTGGAAGGATTTTTTGTCATTTTTTAAGAAGAAAGTAAATTTTATTATAGGAATGATAGGCTCCGCACAACTAAAGAGTTAAATAAAAAGTCTATACATATCAATAACTAAATGTCATAATAAATAAATAAAAATGGGTGGCAAATCTCACCAACTGGGATTAAAAGTGATAATCCTTTGCTGTGTACTTTAATAGGAAATTGGGACATGGTTTTACAGGTTATCAGTAGCCACCAAGGTTTAGTTCATGAACGTTCTGTTCCAGAGAATGAAATATTCTTGCTGACTCTAAGTGGCCATATTCCATAGATCTAGACCAATCTGTACCTGTTCTTGAACTTGAGTGAGTCAGTAGGAAAGGATTGGCTATGGAATTATTATAGGTGGTCTGCTGGTGGAAATTATGGCTCATAGCAACATAAGATTGGATGACCCTCTTCAGGCTATCTACAATCCCACAAGCAACAAATGTCTGTTAGAAGATCACATTATTCAGTCACTGATCTATAATGCCGAAAAAAAAAAATTGAAATAAAATACAACTTTTTTTTATAACAGTGTCCTACTCTGGGGAAATATGAAATTATTGGAGGTAGGATTACTGACACTCCATTGTGGTTTTGGTTGTTTTTGTCCTTATTAATTAATTAGTGAATGTTAACAGGCTGATTGTTATCTGCATTATAGAGACTCAAGACTTAGTGTTACTAGATCAGGATATTTGTTTACCAATGAAAATCTCTATTTTTAAAATTACTTTATTCCTAGAGAATCTTCGAGTGACCTGCACCAAATTCTTCTATATATCTAGTCCTGTCATAAGTATTGTTACAAGGAAATATATAAAGATTTCAACAGAAAAATTAATTTTTTCAAAAACTTTATTAGAAAATAAAAGGTAAATCTACAGAGAGTAAAACAAAAAAGAAATTGCTCAAAATGTCCCCCTTTTGCCTTGACAAAGACATTTAATCTCTGTGGCCAGTCATCAATAGCAGCACGCAGCATTTCTTAAGGAAAGTGCTTAAGGAAAGTAATACATACTTCTCAGACCAGAGATTGTTTGAGGCTTTCCAAGTTAGGATGTGCCTTGTGGCATGCCATTCTCTCCAGTTCAGACCAAAGCCGATAATCTAGTGGGTTTAGATCAGGGGTTCCTGAGGGTTAATCCGAGGCAGAGATGAACTCTGGAATGTTCTTTTGCAGCCACTGCTGAGATGTCTTGGCCTTGTGAGCTGGAGTGGAATCCTGCTGGAAAACCCAATGACTTCCAGCAAACAAAGTATTATTTAGAGCCTTGACAACAGGTTCCAAAATATCTTTCTGATAGTTTTTAGCAGCTGTTTTAACTCCTTTTTCATAAAAATGGAGCTTTGTGGTGCCATCAAAGCAAACTCCCCACTAAACCATCAATGAGGAAAGGTTATGACTTCTTGGGCTTCTTTAGAGCTCTCTGTGTACAGACGATCATTTTGGTGATTCAATTTTTCTTCAATTGTAAAAATATTCTCATCGCTAAACAAAATCTTTCGATGAATACCATTGGTGTAACGGCCAAGGAGCACTTTGCATCTATCCACTCTAATTTTTTTTAGGGAAGTAGTTAGGCTTAGCCCTGTCATTCTTCGTAATGCACCCATACTAAGATCACTTTTTATTATGAGAGACATTGATTTGACAGAGATTCCCATTTACCGAGACATGATTTGTTGTTTTCGAAGGGGATTCGAGCAGCCACTGCTCTGACTGCATTTGCCGTTCTCACAATGCCGGGACGGCCCGGTTGAAGTCTGTTACATATAGATAGGATCTCATTATATCTAGTTAGAGTGTGGTACATGAACATACGACTGATACCCACAGGTTGCAAAGTGTTGAAAATTTCTGATCTACATTTTCCAACTTTGTGTAAGGAAATCACAGCTATTCGGTTTTTGTTGTCACCCCACTCCATGTTAACTGAGTGAAAGAAAAATACAAACTAATTGGGATTATTATCCTGACATGTAAAGAAAATAACCTGATAGAGGTAAGGATTATTTAAATAATTCCCAAGGATGTAAACAAAGTTCAACTTTTTTAACAATATTTTTGGCTGAAATAGATAATATAACACATAGACTTTTTGAATTTTCCAATTATATCAAAATAACATATTAATTTTGATACAAATATGTTACATTAAAAAATAATAAACTGCCTATAATTGTCATAAGAACTACTCCTGTTGTTTTATATACTTTGTACAGGCTTACCTATTGGTCCTAATCTATAATTGAATGTTACTAGAATCAGGTCCTTATCAAGCAGTAAATAGGGGCTAAGGTCTGTCGATTTTCCACAATAGAAAGCTCCTCCATGAATGAATGCAATTACGTTTAATGACTTAGGCTGGTCTGCATTCAACTAAAATACATTTTCTTTTAATCGTGTGCATTGAGAAATGAATATCTTTATTTTATACTTTTTTTCTACTTACTTGTGGTGTGTACACATTTAAATACAAACAATCTTCTGAGCCTTTAGAAGTTGCCCGATCTATTTGTAAACATTGTGGAGGAGGTTTGGTAGCATTGTATATACCAATCCAAGGATCTGCTGGGACAGGTTCCTGCAATAGATCAAAATAAAGCATTAATATAATATATATAATATAATTTATATATATTGTGATGTACACCTTTATTGGTAGTGAGTAAAAGAGGTTTAATAAATTAAAATTGAACAATTAAATGACAAGCTAATCTAGTTCTACTAGTTCAGGAAAAAGAAAATGGCTGCTCTGTAGTTTTTGCTAAAGAGAAAATCCCAAGGAGGGAATGGAACAAAGGATGTGTTTTGGCCAGCAGTTGTTGTGTGGCTGAAGTGAAGAGAGGATAGGAAAAGTGATCCTGGCTCCAGTGGGTAAAACCCAGTAATAGTACTGCTATCTTGAAAGTTGTTGTTTGGTAGAGAGACTAATTGTTTGGAATTACAAGAGAGAGGATCTTCCAGGGAACTTGAGTTGAGTAGAAGATAGTGTCACCAATTTGGAGGTTGTGTTTGGCAGAACATTGGAAAGCATTTGAAGACAAATGCATTTAGTGAGACAAAGGAAGACACAGTGTATATAAAAAAAAGATTAGCTTGCCAATTCATACTTCACTTTATTTTAAAATCAGTGTTTAATTTTAAAACACTTAAACAGTATAAACAGTGTAAATAATAATAGTTTGTCTGAGTTGATCTGATTGTCAGTAACCCATACCTGAGATAGAATAATTGTAAATTTCAGTTTATTATATTAATATTCTTATAATTTTGATTTTTATTTAACAACCTCTTATTTATTTTGGAAGTATCCCAACGGCATAAATTATTATTATTTGTAAAATATAAGAGAGATATTACAATATATTCATCTTCTTCATATCATCCATTTACTCATATATCATTACAACAATGTTTCAAGCCCCATTGGTTCATTATCAAGTTATCTAAAAGTCTTCACATTTCCTTTTCTTATTTAATTATCTCTTACTAATATAATACTTTTCTGATAGTCCAACCATGTAAAACAATTTATATCATGATACGTTTTATTTTAGATTAAATAAAATGCTTGTCAATTCATTAATATGCTATGCAGTCCTCCCCCCCCCCTCCTTCATTACTCAAAGTGAATATGACATGAATAAATGGACAAAGTGAAAAGGTTAATTATTATCTTGAAAAAAATCATATGGTATTCCAAGAAAGTGTCCTAGAAAAATAGTAGGGTGATTAGTAACTAATTATATAGAACATTAAATATTACATAATTTTTAAAGTAGATAAATAATATATATTTTTTCCATAGAAGTTCTATTTGCATCATTTTAATGTATATTGATCATTTAACTGAAATATAATATTTTATATATTAGCAATATTTTCACCCTTAAATCGGTGCTGGCCTAAGGATGTGGCAACTGAGGCACGTAGGGGGCTCACTACTCGTTAGAAATTAAAACAAAAATACAAAACATGTTAAAATAACCAAATTTAGCATATTAATAAAGCATTTATATTAGAGAAATGTTGAATGAAATTAAATCCAAATATTTAATATAAAATAGTGTAAGAAATAAATTTAATTGTCTTAGGGAGAGAAATGACTTCATTGCCTGTGGGTGCCGAATATCTAAGGCCGGCATTGACTTAAATGATATGAGAGGTAAATAATGTTAAAATTAAAATATACTCTACCTATTTTATATTAAATTTTCAATTATCTTTTCCTCCTAATAAGTCATAAAATGTTATAATCATGTGTTTCTCAGTCTATATATTACTTAATATTCCATTAAATTTCTTTGCTATTTAATTGTTTATTACTTGTTCCCGTAATTTGGAACATCTTTTACTTCATAAATTCCAATGAAAATCCTAATATGTTTTACATATCACACATTTTCTATTTATTGATTTATTCTATTATCATAGTCTAATTTATTGATTTTTTTTTTCATATTATATTACAGTCCATTATCCCCTTATATAATTTTTTTTTAAATACTGCATTTATAATATTTTTCATACTTTACCATTACACACAGTACATAAGTAGTTATTCTAATTTATCTTACACAATGTAATTTTGATTCTCTTCTTAGAATTTATTTATTAGAAGGTAACATATATTTAGCTTTCATATTTCTTTATAATAGTTTTGTGATAATTTTAGTTGGTTGATATCTTTGTATTTCTTCTAAAATGTAAGTCTTTTTAACTGTTAATTAAACAAATCAAAGGATCAATTCATAAATTACAGTTAATTAGCTATCTAATGCAGTGACACTTTGTAACATAATAATATCCAAGTTTTATTCAGCGAATCCGGTACAACTTTTACAAAAGATGGATGGATAAAACTAATAAACTGATTTTATAATTAAATTCTAACCTCATACATGAAATAAAATAAATGGAGATTGTTCACCTTGAATCTGTACTTTCCTGAAGGTGGCTTTGCATAAGGGATACCTTCAAAACTAGCTATCTGTCGATTTCTGAATGTTTTAGTATAAAATCCTCGAACAATTCCTTGTTCTATTGAAACTTGAGGTAAATCAGTTGATAAAACTGAAACAATATAACTTATAAGAATAATATATAAATGCATCTTAATATTACTTTACAGTGTTTAATTAATGTTATCACTTCTACAATCTTTCTCATTTCTAAGAAATCAAGGTCAACAATTACATAATGGGCCCTCAAAAATTAAATCAAATATTTAATATTGCATGTACATTTGGTGTTCAATATTTTAAAAATGGGAAAGTTTTACAAGTATATTTCTAGTTTACCTATGTTTAGTTTTTATAAAATTGAAATCTTGGATAAACGTATAGTTATGGAAAACAATGAACTATATCTCTTTCAATTGAATGCTTTGCAAGAATTCCAATTAAACCTTCGAACGTTTAAAAAACTACCTTTATTTTTTTCATTTTTACTTTTTCGACGTTTCTGACAATGTCCATTTTCAAGATTTACCTTTCTAGAAAAAGATTCATATTAAATCTTTTTTGTTTGTTTTGTTTCGATGTCTAGGCGCAAAACAACCAAGTTATCATCACCCGATCAACTAAATAACACTACTGTTCTACTGTTTAAGAGGTTGGTACAAAAAATAAAAATAAAAAAAGGATAAAAATAAATAAAAGGATAAAAACAATAGAATAAAATAAATAAATAAAGATAATAATTGACACTTAAAGATAATGGAATAGAATGGAGAAATAAATAAACTTTAAAAAAATTGCAATAAAATTAATAAATAAATGAACTTTTAAAATAAAAAAAAGAAATAAATCTGCAAAGGATCACTAGTTATAAACTTACATCATAGTTATGAAATTACACCATCATTGGTCATAAAATTACATCTTTTTATTTTTAATAGTATTATTTCACTGTTTTATTTGCTTGTCAGGATTTTCAAAATATTTATAATCAGTATTATCAATTATTATATTTAGGAAATTTATCTTCTCACTATATTCTGCCTATAGATTGATTAAATAAAATAATCACACTTACTTTATTGATTATTCTTTATTAATGTACATTACAGGGAATGTCTATTCCCCTCTTCAGCATCTGAAATTATATAAATAATACATTATATGTTTTATACTGCACCAGTCATTCTTAATTTTAAAATTAAAAGAATGAAGGGAGGGGGGACAAATATTTCAGTGAAATGTACATTAATAAAAAATAATCAATAAACTAAGTGTGATTATTTTATTCAATCAACCTATAAGCAAAAAATAGTGAGACGATAATTTAGGGAAACAGGTCAAAACTGGAAAAGGGTTAATGAAATTTAGGCAATATTTTTTTTAGAAAATAACAGGATAATTCTGTAAAAAGATATATATATTATTTCTACTTGGTAACATGTTTTAAAATGACCCAAATTAACAAGAATCTGGTGTGGAACGTGCATCACACAACTTTCACTTACCACCCTTCTTTTAGGAACTTAGTTATTTTCCTTTGCTTTCAGGACATCCTATATCATGCATTCTGCGTCTATCTTTAAGTGCATGTCTCAGTTCTTTGTAAAAACTTTATTTAAATGTTTGGTTGTGTAATCATTGTCCATCAGAGTTGGTTCTTGTCTAAAAAAACATAATTTTCAATATTTCTTGAAAAGTCTCACAGATTTGAGCAAGGTACCATGTGAGTGTATAAGAATTCATAATTTCATTTGTTCAGTCCATTTTCTGCACTGAAATCCTACAAGAAGCTACATTAACAATTTTTGAAGTGAAAACTTCTTTAGGCCCATTTTTTTGTGGAGAGAAATTAAATTGAGCCATCAGATCTCCGATGTTTAATGCTTGGGTAAAGTCGGCTGGAGTCGACTAATTGAAGCGCTTTTGCATATGGATTAAAATATCTCAGAAACTAAATCCCAGACTTGCATATTGTTAAAGATGGAAATGTTCATAATTTCATCCTGTTTGTAATGAGCTATTATTCAAAATTATATCTTAATGCGACACTATGTTAGAGAGGCGAAAAGAGTATTAAATTATAATGAGTTTTATTTTTTTGATGAGTTTTTATTGCTGATTGGAAGTAATTATTGCCAAATAACTAAGAATATTATACAACTTCCCAGAAAAAAGAACAGTTTAATAAATAATAGTCTTAAAATCAATGGATAGTACAATAGTTGTATAATCAACAGATCGTACAATCTATAATCAACCGGTGGTATAATAAATTGGACTTTTGTTATTTTAATGGTATTTCTGATTTGTTAGCTGTAAGATTTTAGCTTTAGCTCGGTTAAAAATGCAATACAAAAGTTTTACAATAGCCCAACATGGCCAGAAAATAATTTCTATTCAAAGTTCAGCGGTAAGTGAAAGGTGTGTGTTGCGCGAACCGGATTTTTTGTTCTAAAAAGTGTATGATTAATTTTTTCAAAATATGTTTCTGAAGAAATTTAATTTATAAGATTCAAAAATAAATAAAAAAAAGCATAGTTGTTTTATGTATTTGATTTAATTTAGTTCAATATCCAAGAGTTTTAATTCATAAATAACAGATAACTAGTTGTCTGATGCAGTAACATTTTGTTAATTAATATGTATTTTAAATTAAACTTTTAAACTGTCTGAGCAAATCAGGTATAATTTTCAAACAAGACCAATGAAGTGGTTTCAGAGATCAATTCTAACCTCATTTATAAAATAAATAATAATTCTTCACCTTGAATCTGCACTTTTATGATGGTGGCTTTGCATATGGGATTCCTTCAAAACTAGCTATTTGTCTATTTCTGTAAGTTTTGGTGTACAATTTCTTGTTCTATTGAAACTTGAGGTGAATCAGTCGATAAAACTGAAACAATTGAACTTAAAAAAATAATATATAAATACATCTCAATATTATTCGACAGCATTTAATTATTGTTATCACTTGATTATTAGAATATATCTCATTCCTAAGAAATCAAAGTCAATGATTGCATAATGGGTCACCAAAAATATAATGAGATATTTAATATCGTATGTACATTTGTTATTCAATATTTTAAAAAATGAACAGATTTTACTAGCATACTTTTTGTTACCTAAATATAGTTTCTATGAAATTGAAATTGTAAATTGAATCTCTTTCAATGGAATGCTTTTCAAGAATTATAATCAAACTTTCCAACTTCCAAAAACCTATCTTTATTTTTTCATTTTTCCTTTTCAATGTTTCTGACAATGCCCATTTTCAAGAATTTCCTTTCTATAACGAAATTCATGTTCTACATTACATTTTTTTTTAAATGATATTTTGCTTTGTAAATCACAATTTTCAAAATTCACTTATATTCATTAATATATTTATGAAACTTAGGCATAATTATTTTTTTAAAAGAAATTATTAAAAAAAGTGTTTAATTATTATTTTACAAAAGAATAAATAATTAAACACTCATTATTTATATTTGTTTATATAAAAATATTTCATTTTCTTAGAACTAAATCAATCCTCCAATTTTAAGAACCTACAACTTTATCGTCCTTGTTGTCATTTTTTTTATTTCTTCTAAGATAATACATTATTCTTTATTCTGTAACTGTAATTCACTATTATTATTAAAATATTATCGTATATATTTAATTAATTCTTCTTCTTCTTGTTTGGCATTGCAACTCGTAATGAGTCAGGGGCTCCTGCAGCATCAACTATTGCTGCTGCTTTCCAGTTCCGCATCCCTAAGATTGACAATGCATTCTCTGCCACTCCGTCACCCCACCGACTTTAATTAATTACCACATCATAACTCTATTAAGTGTCATATAACACAACTAATATACATATTTTTATGCAATACCAAATAAGACCCCATAAAAAATGTATTAAGAACATAATTCTTTAAAATGTATATTCAGGGAAGATTGGTAATAGAATCACATTTAATTTAACACAAGATATAGTTAATGTAGTTCTGTTACATCAAGTATTAACTAATAGTAGCTTAGAGTTGTTTAAATGCATTTTAAACAACATTATTTTATTACAACGAATTAATATTTTTCAACATTACATTTTCTTATTAAGTCACATTGTTTTATTCATTTGTATTAACATATGTACATTATACATATTATTAGTATATGAAAGGAAAATACGGTAAGGTAGATTTTATTATGATCTATTTAAATTTTATTCTATAAATTTTTCATTAATAAAATCTATGTTTAATAAAAGCTTAATTTATTCAAGGACAAATATATGTTTTTAATAATTAGTCGATTCACTATCCATGATGATTTTTATTCCTTATTCTCATCAAACTCCAATGTATCCCAAAAACTTTCTTCTCCCCACTCAAAGTCAACTGTTGGCTGAAAGATGGTGGAAATTATATCGATAAACACAATTTTTGAAGAATACTGATTCAAAGGATTCCAGGTTTCGGTATTCAATTTTCTGTAACATTAAGCATTTTTTTTCAGTATTTACCTACTTCATAACTGACTTTGATTTTTTCTTTTTGTAATAGACATACCCAGCTGCAAAAGATTCCCATAAATCAAGTAATTTGTTTGAAACTTTGATATCCCACTCATTTTCATTATTAAATGTGTTATATAATCCCAAAGTGTAATACATATCATCACCATGGCTTACACCTGGAAATAAAAATTCATCATTTGTAAATTAAGTGAGTTTTGCTTTTTATAATAAGAGACTATATACAAAAAAGAAAAGAAATAAAAATGTAATCTGGCTTATGACACAACTTTCGCTTACCATCCTACTTAGAGTACTCGGTGACCAATCCTCAGTTTTACAACATTACATTATACATGTATATTAGTTCTCTTATTTCTGAAAATTTATTTTCAATCTGGTAAAACATTTCTTCTTTACTTAGTTCTCTTAGAAAGCTCATTTCACAGCTGAAGTGACATTTATAAAACAAGATATTTTTATTCATCACGAGCCATTTCCCGCGGGACTTACAGTCCACAATAAACAGTAGGTTATTTACATAATGTATGTAGATACGGTCAATCCTTGTCAAATCACCAAATCATTCCACCCACCTCCTTAGATTTTGATGTAACTTGGCCCAATTGATTTTATTATGCTGACAAAATTCAAATAATTTTTTTGTTTTTCTACCATTTATAGTTTTTCTATAATTAATGCTTAGGCTTTTTAACTTGGTGCTGTTCGAAGACTCAGACTTTAACATGCACTCACAACTTTAAAAAATATATTTCTTGAAAACTATTCAAGAAAATTAATTTTAAGTTAAAAACAATTACAAAAAATATTGGTCACCTTCAAGGGTCTATGGATTACAGTTTAAAGAACCTATGCTCTAATAAAATTCTAAATGATAGATATTACTTTCATATCATAAGCTTATTTTGCTTTTAGTATAAGTGTACATTATTATTTAAAAAAGAAAATATTTTATATTAAGTTTTTACTCCAGAGAGTACCAATATATTTCAGTCTATTGGCCAGATCCCCCTATCGTGCACCCCCTCCTCCCACATCCCTATAAATTGCATATCGTTGTGTTCTTTGTAACTATTTATTAAAATTGATTTTTTTATTTAATGTTTGCAATTTAACAAATTTTAATATTGAATGCATTATCCCCTCTGCACAAATAAAGATGGAAAAGGCGAAACTATAAGTTCTCTACTAACCGGAACTGATAACAAATTGTTAAATTGCAAATTTTAAATAAAAAACACTTCAAGATATTCAGCAAAGTATTTTTTAATTAAGTTTTATTATTATAATTATATCATTTACAATAGATGTCTAATTAAACAACCCCCATATAGAATAAAGTAAGTTAAATAAAAAAATAAAATAAAATAATAAATTAAAAAAAAAATTGTTTAATTTTTTTTTGACAGTTAAATGATTGCATTAATATTTTTTCGTTAATAAAACCAATATAATGCACCAAAAACTTTATTATATCACTATAACTAAGCCATTTATGTGTGCAGAATGGTGTGGTAGGCACCTATGCCGGCACCACTTTTCTCCCCCATAAGTACATTTTTTACGGAACCACTTCAAATATTTTAAAAAGTAATCAGTGTTTAAGAAAGAGAAACATATTTTGCAGATGTTTTATTTCAGCACACTTTTGTTATTGTTGGCCGTTTAATTACAAATGACGCTTGATTTTCAACTTGAAAATTTTTTTGTTAAAATTTTTGATTTACTGGTGTTTTTTATTGCCTAAGCCAATTATTTTTTAATATTTATTCATGTTTTATTATTCTCTGACTATTCAGCTTTAATAAAAGACCAACCATGAGGAAATTAAGCCAAGTGCTGATTCTCAGTGACCAAAAAACTAACTAAAGTCAAAGTCGTCAATCCGCCATCTTTGGACGTCATTTTGGGGCAGTGTGTTCACTTTTTTTTGTAGGAACAATGACTTTTTTTTAATAAATAGTTACAAGGGACACAACGATATACAATTTTTAGGGATGTGGGGAGGAGGGTGCACGATAGGGGGATCTGGCCCACCGTGTATTTCAGTTGTAGTATAAGACTCTCCAAGAACTTTGGCAATAATATAGATAATTTAATAGTTTCTGTATATAGAAAATAATGTGCACATAAACAATTGTGAGTTGATAAAATACTTTTTATAATTGTCTCCTTAATATAATATCACTTATTTATTGGTTATATAATCTCAAATGAGGGATAGGCTGTTTTAGAATCACAACCTTGGACTGATAAGACTGACAGACTCTTCAATATTCTCAAAAAAAAAAATTTTAAAAAAATCTTACAAAATAGCAAGAGTCTACAGTCCAGAGAACTTTCCTTCTTGGAAAACTAGGTTTTGGTTTTTTTAATTGAAAAAAGAAAAAAAAATTAATTATAAAATTAAACAGACATAAATTTGGGCATATAAAAATAATACTAGAACGATTTTTAAATTTGATGATTTAAATTACTCAGTAAAATCTCATAAATGTTTCGAAACAACTTGATTCCAAAATAATGACAAAGTTATTTTATTATAATTTAAGTTTTCTGAACTTTGTTAGTTTAATATCATATCATCACGAGTGGAGGGCTTCAGCCTTAAAGCTTTATATATATATATATATACACATATATAATGATAATTCCTTTGTAAGAAAAAGAAAGGATAATTTTTTAATAAAATATGGTTATATTTTACCATTTTAGGGGAGAAAGGGAGGCTTCAGCCTGAAAGCCAATAGCTAAAAGAATCTTGAGTTTCTTTTGGGAGTAGATGGTACCTGAGTTCTATACCAAGTTGTGCAAGTTTATTCCTTTGATATGGATATAATTATTTATTTTTTTTTATAGAGAAGCATTCAATTTTATAATTGAAGATAGTTATTACTCACCCAACTTTTTTGATGTACCAAATAATTCAGTCAGCGAATGTTTTCCTCTAAAATTAAAACGATATGCATAAATTGGAGAGGTATAATGTTTAGCAGAAAGTTTAGCTGTTTTGCTGATTCCTGCCAGAAACAATCGATCTCCAATCATCTGCAACAGCAGTACAACTCAAAGACTCAGAAATAAATTTCAATAAAATAGTTATCGAACATGCATGTTACTTATTTGTTAGTAAAAAAAGAAACTGTTTTTATTTATTAATAGAAAAAAGTTTTAATCTAATCATAACCTTATCCAAATGCGTTGGTAGTATTTATATTAATTTTAAAAAACTATAATTTGATGATTGCAAAAAAGTTTGGAGCTTCATTTCCTTCCCATATTTCTAAATTTCTTTACATTAATTAATTTTAAATAATAGAAAAATAAAAAGAATAAACAGAAATCAGGCTTAGAATATAGATATACTTTTTTCTTGAAACAATCTAAGAATATAGTGCTCAATTATCATTTTTTGGGAAGGAGTTAATCGGGGAGTGCGGTCAAATAAATACTAAATTAAAATATAGTAATTATTTAATTTTTTCTGACGTTTCAATCCACTTTGCAGGTCGTCTTCAGGGCATAGGATGTAGCACTGCGGGAGGCAGTTGACTGTTAAATAATTAATTAATAGGAAAAATGTGAAGGCTGGGTGTGATCTTTACAATAAAAGTGCTTACCGATGACGAGGAAATAGTAAGTAAATAACCTTCCGGTATGCATGGGAGTCTTGATTACTTATACCTGTGAATTTTAATTTTAAAACAAAACCCTGGCTCTGGATAAACTTTTGAGGGTGTTTACTGCTGTTGGGAATTCGGGAACCCTAAATCTTTTGTGACATTGAGTGGCAAGAAATAATAAGTAAATATAAAATATTGGAATGAGTAAATACACTTATAATGAATTGCCTCACCTGATTTTTCGATCTTCAGTTGTTAGACTTTGAGGCATATAGGACAACTAAAAAAAAAAGGAAACATCCACTTTTGAATATCAAAGCTAATTTATTCATATTTATTATCATTTAAAAGTCCTATAACAGTTGACCCCCTTCTTCTTAATCCTCCAGTAGAGTGAATCTCTCTCACGCTGTACGACCGTTCGTTCTTCCATCTCAGCCTCAAGTGGTCTTTGTTCTTCTCTCTCCTTGCTTTCTTCTCCAGCATCTGCTATCTGCAGGACACTGTTTCTGGCTCTTTCATTTCCTTGTGCTTCTGCACATTTTTCGTCAATCGTTTATACTTAAACTACCTGTCCACTGCACAATTGAGTTCAATTCATAGTGTACTCATTCCATCCCAATACCTTTCTTGTCATTCCCTCACTAAATGTCTCTTAAGAGAGTAGGTAGAGGCCATCTACTACAAGAATTTCTTTAAAAGTATTGAACCCTTCATTAATTGTAGTAGTGTAGTTTTTATTTTATTTTTTTTTGTAAGTGAACATACATAACATTATTTGACATTAAAACTCTTTTTTGTTTTTAATTATAATAATTAAATAATAAGAAGGATGATGCTGTTCTCAGCTTATGTTAGTTACCTTTATTAAATTTTGAGCTCCTGATGAAGAATTTGTTATTTTGTAAAATTCTTTAATTTTCCTATTGACCTCCAATTTTCTATTAGAAGGAATAGTAAAGTAATAGTCTAAAATATGTGGTAATAATTCATCCCAACGTTGCAATAATTCATTAAACATTCCTGGTCGAGTTAGAATTTCTAAAAATAAATTATAGATAGATAGATAGATAGAAAAATAATTTTATTCTGGGACACAGTCCCTTGAGAATAACAAAATAGAACAAAATTAAAAGATCACATCTGGCCAAAATAAAATCAATCGAAAAAAAGAAATAATGTAAAAAAAATATAAGGTAAACATTCTATATACAAAAAACGAAACTATATACAAAACAATTAATACTATGACAAGGCACTTAAAGCTATTTGCACTAGTATACACTTTTAAGAAAATAATAAAGAATTAAAAAATAAAAATGTATCAATGAATTTGTATGTATCAAATTCTCTATTAAAATCAGCTTGAATGGTTAGCAACTATCTGACTGTTCTTGGGATAGGAATTGGAATAGGAGGGTTTTGAATTTGGATATGGATGGGGAATGTCGAATTTTGATAGGGAGGGAATTCCAGAAATTGACAGAGCGAACAACAAAGGAATTTTGGAATGAGGCAGATCTGTGAGAAGGCATGTAAAGATTAGAAGGTCGAGATCTTGTGGACAGGGAATGGACTGAGGATTTGAACTGGAGAAGATTGTAGGCGTAAGAAGGACAATGGCTGTTGATGATTTGGTAGAGGAACGTACCTAGGAAATATTGTCTTCGGAAGGAGGGGAAAAGCCACTTTAACTCAGCATAGTGGTGAGAAACATGGGAGTATCTTGTGGCCCCGATCACAAATCTTACACAGCTGTTCATTAGTCTTTTCAGTCTATCACGGAGCTCCACAGAGAGGCCATCATACACCACACAGCTATAGTCAAAGTGGGGGAAAATGAGAGAGGAATTTCTATGTATCATAAAAAATAAAAAAATAAAGATCACCTTTCACAAAGCATTGTGAGTAGGAATAATTTTTTGTTATTTTTCTTACCTTCTATCTTTTTTACCATCATTACTTATGTTTCTCATACCTTGTTATCTGGTTATTTTCTTAGCCCTGATGAAGGCCTGAACTTCAGGTCGAAACGTCGGCATATGTAAAAAATAAATATTATCATTTATTTTTGTCTTCCTTTTTGACTGAACACCCCAACTATTCTTCTCTTCATTCGTAAAATAATTATATTTTATTTTTTAATTAATCAATTATGGATTTTGGGAAAAAAAAATCTAAGCATTATATTATTACTTTTTATTGATATTTAGGTTAGTTTCCTTTACTAACATAATAACACTGTTTGATATAAGAAATATTTATAATTAATCAATATAAATAGGCATAATCAGATTTGAGCCATAATTGAAATGAAATATTTTGAAATAAAATAAATTTTTTGTATATTATATTTTAAGATATTATCTAAGTAAAATTAAAATAAAGGAAGGGAATGGTCCGGGATGGCGGTCATAAATAGGGTAAATAGTGGCAAAAATATTTTATTAAAAGCCAAAGTTTCGACACGACTTTGCTGAAACTGGACAGTATCACTTGCAGTTATAAGTGAAACTCCTAGCTGAACATACCTAACTGAAGAAGACCTGCAAAGTTGGGTCGAAACATTAGCTTTTAATAAAACAGTTTTGCCACTATTTAGCCTATTTATGACCGCCACCCCGGATCATCTCCTTCCTTTAGAATGCAACGGTCAACTATTACATATTCAATAAAAATTAAAATACTTTGTTTCAAACTGTATTTTCTTTTTAAAATATAAAAAAGTATTTATATTTTTCCAAGTATTTATATTTTTCAATAAATTATTTTTATTTTTATTTTTATTATTATTTTTTATAAATTATTTTTCGATAAAGTATTTATATTTGTACTTATATCAAGTATTTATATTTATATTAAATATAAAGTATTTATATTTTTCGCCGTGGAAAAAACCTTACAGTTTAAAAAAAAAATAAAGTTCTACAATAGAATATAAATAGGAAGTGTTGCCAATGACCCTGCAGGGTAGAGGCAACAATAAAAAACAAATAAATAAATAAATAAATTTTCCAAGATATTAAATATAATATGTATTTTACATAATTGTTTGAGTTATTTATTACCTGTTGCTCCACATAATCCTTCGTCTCGGGTAAATGAGAACATTACTGGCACATCTGAGCCCTTTCGCTCTTTGATGATCTTAATAGGGCTTTCAGAAATGAAGGCTTTAGGATGAGAGTGCTCAATAACAGGGGCGAAGAAAACTAGCGGTGAAGTAGATCCCCAATACTAAAAAATATATCTCAATAATAATAAGTAAAATGTAAATATATTGCTAGTTATGAAGCATATAATATTATTAATACCAAAAATTGCTTTGACAAATCAACTATCCGCTCAGCAGGTTTATCTCTTAAGCAAGTGACCATTTGAAGAGAGTCGTTAGTAGGGCAACCGAGTTGGTTAGCAATTGTCATTGCTTTTTCCTTTGAATATTTTGCTACAGCCCAAGGGTTCAATGCTACTCCACTCATACAAATAGCTTGTTTGAATAAACCTGGAAGGATGAAATAAAATCTTTTACTTGATCAGAACTAGGAGTAATCTTTTAAACACAAAACCAGACATTCTCTTGAGATTTATATCATTGAAATGTGTACAATGTTTTTTATAATTCGACCTTTATATATTATAACTTAAGATATGAATTATAGTCGGATAATAGGTCATGAAATACACTTAAATTAAAACAGCTTCTGTTTATTCCATTTATTCAAAAACGTTTCTATTCCTGTTTTTTTAAACATAAATAATGGAATCCTCTTCAGTTCATCCTCTTCCAGTGGCTTGATGTCTTTGTCGCGGTACTGTTGGGTCTGTCAGCGTGCTGTCCGGCTTGGAGTATCGATGCTCAATTAAAAAACTGAAGAGGATCCCATTATTTATGTTAAAAAAACAGGGATTGAAATGTTTTTGAATAAATGGAATAAACAGAAGCTGTTTCAAGTCATTTAAATGTATTTCATGACCTATTATCTGACTATAATTCATATTTTAAGTTTTATATATATATTTATATTATAATATAGTAAAAATTTAAAAAGTTTATATACAGGTATATATACAAAAGAAGGAAAGAAAAAAAGAAGAAAAAATTATTTAATTGAATCACCTTTGCTTAGTGGAGAAAGTAAGTGATAATGGCAACTGACTCCACCAGCTGAAACACCTCCTAATGTTACACTGTTTGGGTTTCCTCCAAATGCTGCTATGTTCTTCTGAATCCATTTCAGAGCTAACACCTGATCTTTTAAACCATTATTTCCAGGAACAATATCATCTCCAGTACTTAAAAAACCTATTTAAAGATAAGAAAGTTAGTGAGGTTGACGAAGGCGTGTACAAATGATCCTATATGCAGAGAACTAATACAAAGAGAAGTAACTGAAGCCTTTAAAGTTCAAATAGGTTTGAAGCTTAGAAATGGATTCTTGCCAATGCTGTTCAAATTAGCCCTTGAGAAAGTAATACGAAAAAGGTGCATGTCGAAATGAAACATAAAATCCTAGCATATGCAGATGATATAGCTGTTCTCAGAAGCAATCAAAAGGATATTGTGAGACTTGATCGGACTCTGTTAAGAGAAGCATAGCAAATCGGACTACAAGTCAATGAAGATGAAACAAAATATATAACAGTTAGCCGAAAAATCCACCCTAATAGCATGATCTGCATGTACTCTAAGTCGTTCCCGAAAGTAGATAGATTCAAATAACCTTGGCTCCACAACAAAATCAATAAATTATCAACTAACATAAATAGACCAGTGAATAACAAGTGCGAACAAAGCTTTCTTCTTTCTTTCAAGGGTACTGAAATCCAGAAATTTCAAACTATGGATCTACAACGCCGTGATAAAGCCAGTTCTGCTGTACACCTGTGAAACCTAGGCTCTAACCGCCACCCTATAAAGCAGAATTGAGAGATTAAAAAAAATGTCTGTACAATAACAGAACCTATCTGGAATCAGATCCTTAAAACATGGAGGAGAAGGATCAATAAAAAATTGCTGAAAGAAACTGGTCAATCAATATCTCATGGTATGAAGGCAAGAAGATTAAGATGGGTGGGGCATGTAGCTCGAAGCAATCCATCAGAACGCTTTTACACAACAATGAATGCCACAGCACTAGGCAAGAGACCACGTGGTAGGCCATAAACCAGATGGATAGATAGAATAAACAAAGATACGGCTGAGCTTCATGCCACAGACTGGAAAGCAGTAGCTCAAGATAGGCAGAGCTGGAGAAGGCTGGTTTAGACAGATCTACGTAGTCAATAGTGCCGACTGAAAACAAAAATTAAATAAAATAATCTTTTTTTGAAACAATGTCCTATGTTTTTTAAACGGAATCTGGGATTATCAGACCTTGGATTACTGAGACTCCACTGTGATTTTGGTTGTTTATGTTCTTATGTTTCTTGATTGGCGAATGTTAATAGGTTAATTGTTTATCTGCATTTTAGGGGCTCAAAGTTTTATGTTTTGAATTCCTAAGTATATCCAAACAGAATATATTAGTTTTGATAAAAATATATTAAACTAAAATATAATTAACTGCCTATAATCATAAGAACCACTCTTGTTATTTTATATACTTTATACAGACTTACCTATTGGTCCTAATCTATAATTGAATGTTACTAGAATCAGGTCTTTATCAAGCAGTAAATAGGGGCTAAGGTCTGTCGATTTTCCACTATAGAAAGCTCCTCCATGAATGAATGCAATAACATTTAATGATTGAGGTTGATCTGTATTTAACTAAAATACAATTTCTTTTAATTGTACGTATTGAAAATGAATACCTTTATTTTATAATTTTTCTACTTACTTGTGGTGTGTACACATTTAAATACAAACAATCTTCTGAACCTTTAGAGGTTGTCCAATCTATTTGTAAACATTGTGGAGGGGGATTGGTAGCATTGTATACACCAATCCAAGGATCTGCTGGGACAGGTTCCTGCGATAGATCAAAATAAAGCATTAATTATTTCATCATGAGAAAATGTGGTGTCCTAAGTAATTATAATTGTTACTTTAAAACTTTATTTCTTTTAGAAGTTGTTTATTTTTTAATGTATATTGGTCGTTTGACTAAATAGAACATTTCAAGTCATAGCAACATTTTGATTGTCAAATGACTAGTAACTAAACATGTTAAAATAAAAATATATTTTTCCTATTGTATTCTATTTATTCAGTTATCTTTTCTTGCTATGTAAGCCATAAGAAGTTAATTTAAAGAAGTGATAATCACGTTTTTCTCAATTCCTACTCCCAGATACTCAACTTTAAGGTTGACAAACTTACCTCTGGCCTAAAAAAAACCCAATTATATTTCTTTTTTTTTCTTATTCATCATTCTTAATTTTCAGATTGCCTTGTGACTATACATGAGTATTTTCTCTGTTTTTAAAAATCATGAATTATTCGTAACTACTTTTAATTACCCTCAAACTATAAAACGGATATCCCACTCTTACAAAAACTCTCTAGTTTAATAAACTTTAAGTCTATATTAATTAAATTGAGGGTTTATCATGAAATAAGTTGAGATTTATATCATATTGAGTTTAATCTATCAAGCCTTCCATGGCTGAGGACTGTAAGTAAGGTGTGGGGTTAAATGGATTACTATATTAAATGATTGGAAGACCAGTAAAATAAGATTGCTGTATTTTTTATCTGTTGTATTAGAATGTGAATTATTGAGGCCGAATCTTTACAATCAGGGTTAGTATGTTAATCAATTTGGTCTTTATATTATAAACTATTTTAACTGAAATGGATTAGGTTGGTGGTTGTTGCATTCTGGTACTGTGCTTTGCTATGTTCCCAAGGCACATTCCTTTACCAAATAATGAATAACCATCATCCGTCCTGTTCATACAATCTCCTACAATTCAATTCATCAATCCACACCCTCTCCACACGATCACGTCCTTCTGACCTTTATACCCCTTTGCACAGATCTGCCTCATTTAAACATTCCTTTGTTGTCCGTTCCACTGCATTATGGAATTCCATACCTATAAAACTCCAACATTCACCATCCTCATCCACATTTAAAACCCTCTCATTCCAATTCCTCTTTACAATTCAATCAGACACTGGCTAAATATATACTATGTAATAAGGTTTTAATTTTCTTTATACATTTTTTTTTTTTCTGTTTTGAGTATGAAACAGAATTTCGATCACCTTTCACAAAGCATTGTGAGTAGGTATAATTTTTTGTTGTTTTTCTTACCTTCTATCTTTTTTAATAGTAAGATTGTATTTTTTGAAGTGCATTTTATTTTATTTAAAAGTATTTCATTTTTTACTTGTCTTTTACACACTGCTCTCTATGTGTGTATATATAATGTGTGTGTGTATATGTATTTATACATATATATATATATTTTTTTTTTTTGCTTTTTTGTTTTTCTGCTCGTATTCTATTGAGTCATAGGTAGATCATAATACTTGTCTAGTTTTTCACAATATCTACATGTGTTTTCACTTAACAGTCTTAAGGAACATACATAAATCATTTATTTACTCTAGTTATTTAATTTTTATTTTTTTTTATATTTTATCACTAAAATTGGTTACCTATAAAACTTATTTTGCGTTTCTTTCCAATTCTATTTAGTTATTAGTATGTTTTTGTTTTTGTGTACCAATATTATAATATTGTAACCACGAGCAGGATAGTAGGAAGGGGGAGTCAAAACTATAGTTTTCATTTAATATTTAATTTTGTGAATTGATTAGAAATTTTGAAAATAGTTTTCAAATTCTCAGTCCTGTGTCAACAATAATTAATTAATTACCTAAATTCATGCAACTAAATGGGTGCTGGTTTGAACAGTAAACTGATACGAATACAATGAATAGGAAAAAAAAGTTTGAAATTATGCCAGCCAAAATGTACTAATTTGGTTAAATGTTTCAAACAAAAATTTTATTTTTGTGACCAAATTCAAATGTATTTTTAAATTTTTATTAAAATTTTTTTTTTGTTAAGAAATGTATATGATTAACTTCTTCAAAGAAACGTATTTGAAGAAATTTAATCTATAAGGTTATTAAATAAAAAAGAAAAGAAAAAATTCAAGCTTGACCCACACATTTCATTCAATTTAGTTCAACATCCAACAGTGTATCTTAGTGTAGCTATCTTAAATAATAGCTAATTAGTTGGCTGATGCAGTAACATTTGGTTTAATAACGCAATTTTTAAATAAGATTTTCAAACTGTCTAAGAAAATCAGATGTAATTTTCAAATAAGACTAATAAACTAACTTTAGAAATAAATTCTAACCTCATAAATAAAATAAAATAAATAAAAATTGTTCACCTTGAATCTGTACTTTCCTGATGGTGGCTTTGCATAAGGGATTCCCTCAAAGCTAGCTATCTGTCGATTTCTGAATGTTTTAGTGAACAGTCCTCGAACGATTCCTTGTTCTATTGAAACTTGAGGTAAATCAGTCGATAAAACTGAAACAATAGAACTTACAAGAATAATGTATAAATCCATCTTAACATTATTCGACAGGCTTTGATTGTTGTTATCACTTGTTTTAACAATCTTTCTCCTTTCTAAGAAAACAAGGTCAATGATTACATAATGGATCACCAAAAATTAAATTAAATATTTAAAATTGGATGTACATTTTATATTGAATATGAGTATAACACTACTTACCAAATTATAGTTTTCGATGAAATCTTGGATACATATAAACCTATTATAGAAAAAATGAAAAATCTTTCAATAAAATACTTTTTAGGAATTCCAATTAAACTTTACAAATTAAAAAAACTACCTATATATTTCTTTTTCCTTTTTTTAACATTTCTGACAATGTACATTTTGAAGAATTGACTTTCTACAATAAAATTCATATTTTATATTAATTCTTTTTTTAAATAGTATTTCACTCTTTTATTTGCATCTCAAAATTTTCAAAATTCACTAATATATTTATGAAACTTGGACAAAATTATTTATTTTTTAAAAAAGAAATTATGAAAATAATAATTTAAACAGTTTTGAATTATTTATATTTGTTTATATAAAATGTTTCAATTTTTTAGAACTGAAACAATCCTCCTATTTCTAAAAACTTTATTGTCCTAGTTGTACTTTTTTTTTTTAATATATTTTATTTAAAATAATAGATTACGCCTCATTCTGTAACTGAAATTCACTATTAATATATTATAATTTTATCGAATATATTTAATTAATTATCACATCATAACTCACCTATTTATATAAGTTCGTCAAATTCCTTTCATCAACTAAAATGATATACTACTCTACTGCCATTTCTACCAGTTTTAATATAAATAGAGTTTTAAAAAAGAATGAATTCGTCAAAGGGATTAAGATTGTTATGAAAAAAATATCATTCATAATCGGTTTAAAAAGTTGTTATTTAACATACTAAGTATCATATAACATAATTAATACTCATATTTTTATATCCTACCAGACAAAAAATGTAGCAATGTATGAGATACATAATTCTTTAAAACATCTACTCAGAGAAGATTGGCAAAAGCAATTAACATAACTAGTAAAAAGCTTAACAAATCTTCCACCTATCTATCTATAACACATACAGAACTATTACTCCTTTATAAATAAATTATAAAGGTGCAATATTTATATATATATATTATTTATTTCAGTTAAAACTTCCAAAAGAGCTGTACGATTAGAAATCAAAATATATTTTATTTTTTACCTTTCAGAAATAAAAATATTAGATATATTAAGATGGTTTTTTTTTCTATTGTTACTCTACTTGGCAAGAGGAGTTTATTTTCAAAGTGTACATACATAATGTGAAAATTAGGTCAAAATTAATAAAAATAAAATAACATATTAAAATATACAATATAGTGAAATATATGTATATAGATTTTTATAAATACGTATATTACAGGAAATAAAAAGTTAAAATACAATCAAGCTAAAAATAATAAGTGTGAACATAAATAAAGTCAGATATATTTAATAAGAATGTATTTTTTATTAATAAGTATGATAATTATTGTTAGCACATTATTTAATTATTGTGGCAAATGAATTATCATTTCACCTCTGTCTTTTATATATATATATATATATATATATATATATATATATATATATATATATATATATATATATATATATGACAACATTATCTTTCGATGAAAAAAGAATTATACAAGACATCTAATTAGCTATAAAATTAATCAGCATGCTATCAAACACAGTAATGACAAGATTAGATGTTAGATAAATAAAGTATTTTTCATTATAATATTTTACAAATATAAACAAAATTAAGTTAAACTATTAGTTACTTGTACAATAAAAGATTTACTAAACATCTATGACATGTTTAATTAAATTTTCATTATATCTTGAATTATAACAAAACAATAAGCCTTAAAGTTAATTTTAAAATTCATATTAAAACTTGAACATTATTTCAAATTTTCATTAAAACCTAATGAGTCCCAGAAACTTTCTTCTCCCAATTCATCAATTGTTGTGAGTTGAAAATTATTGGGACCTTTGATATCTGTGAAGACAATCTTTGGCAAGTGTCGATTCACTGGCTCCCAGTTCCCTCCTAATGATCTGTAATTACATATTAAATATCATTATTTATTATTATTATTATTATTATTATATTAGTACTACTTATAAAACTTAGTCAACAATACCCATTTCTTAAGAAGGATACCAATACGTCAAGCATTTGTTTGGACATTTTTGAATCAGGTTCAGTCTCGACGAAGTTGAAATTCGAAAACCCTAAAGTGTAAAAGACGTCATCACCATGACTTACTCCTGTGAAAGAAAATTTATATTAAAGTAAGTATATTTAGCTATATCAATACTTTTGACTGGATTGACAAGCAATTTAATGAAATGTAATATCAAATACAATATGTTTTTTCAATAACATTTTAAGATTTAATAATACATATTTTTGATATGTATTATATTGAGAAGATTTTTATCGTTTAGTTATAATAGAAGTAAAATTATTCATTAAAAATAATACAAGACAAGTATTCTCACAAGTATTAATTTTTGCATTCTTCTAATATTATGTATTTTATCATCTGACCAAGCGAAGCGACACGAGGGTTGTCTATTAAAAAAAGGTATGGAATGACTTTTAAGTGAGCAGCTGGATTGATTTGAAATTTTGTCACTCAAATTATTCAATGAAATCCTCTCAGTGTTTTGAAAAAAAAATGCACTAAAAGCAATGATGATTGAAAAATATGTGTTTAAATCAATTTGGAAAAAAGTAGGATTTATGGCGTGAATGGCTGCATTCATTTTTAAATTTATAGTAAACTTTATTTAAATTCCATAAAAATTCTTTGGTAAAATAAAAAATTGTATTGGTATGAAAAATATAATTCTTGTAAATAGGTAATTGAAACACTGACCTTAAAAAAGAGGTTTGCTTTAAGATGAATAGCTTAAAAAATAAGTTAATAATTTACTAAAATTAAACTGAATTTAATTAATATTAATATAAAATTATTGAAATTAATATAATTATTTAAATTTACTATTTTATTTTGACTGATCACCCCAACCATCTTTCTGTTCAATTATTCACAACAGTCAACCATAAACCCACAATTAAAAAGATTAAACATATGTCTCTCATCAAATTTTTAGTTAAGATTGCAGAAGAAAAAAAATCAATTAAACAATTACTGCTATTTGAGTGGTATAAATAATGATATTATAACCAATATGGTTTTTGTTTTTGAAAAAAAAAAGTTTGAAAATAATTATTCTAGTTAAAAAGATGCTTTAATTTTGAAATTGTTAGAAGTATCTGAAGCCTTCAAAGCTCGAACGGCCTTATGGCAGGGTGATGGACTATCACTGATGTTCATCTTAGCCATGGAGAAGGTAATAGAAGCAACATCACAGGAAAATGGAGGGGTCCACATCGGAATGAATCATAAAATCCTTGGATACACAGATGATATAGCTGTCCTTGGAGGTAATCGAGAAGACATTCAGAAACTCGGTATTACACTAATAAGAGAGGCAGAGCATATCCGCCTACAAGTAAATGAAGACAAAACAAAATATATGATAATAAGCTGAAAAGTCCACCCAAAAAACAGGATCTGTGTAGAAGGAAAATCATTCCCAATAATAGAAAAATCCAAATATCTCCACTCCACAATAACCTCAATGAATGACCAATAGGCAGAAATAGGCCAGGGTATAAATAGTGGAAACAGAGCTTTCTTCTCCTTCTCAAAGGTATTGTAATCCTGAAAAATCTCAAACTGAAATCTCAAACTAAGGGTGTACGATGCTATGACAAAGCCAATTTTAATATATAGCTGTGAGACTAGGACACTAACCAGCACCCAGGAAAAAAGGGTTGAAAGATTTGAGAGGAAAATCTTCTGCACGATAACCGGAGCAATCTGGGATCACAGCACTAAGACGTGGAGAAGAAAGACCAATAAAGAACTGCTTACAGAAACTGGTCAACCAATATCCCATGGTATTAAGGCATGGAGGTTAAGATGGGCAGGACACGTAACTTGTAGCAATCCATCTGGAAGCCTCTGCGAAACAATGAATGCCTCAATAAAAAGCAAAAGACCACGTGGAAGGCCAAAATGCAGATGGATAGATAGAATCAACAAAGATGCAACAGAGCTGCGTGCAGATAAATGGAAAGAAATAGCCCAAGACAGGCAGAGATGGAGCAGGCTTGTTAAGGTGGCAAAAGATCTACATGGTCTGTAATCCAACAGAAAAAAAAAATTGTAAAATAAAAATGTGTGATGTTTATAGGTGTCTTTTTTTGTAGAAACTTAATGATACATTTATTAAATATAATAATCTAACTTCTTTTATAAGTATAATAGTTATTCGTAAGTGATAAAATATTTTAAAATTTTTACTGCTTAATCTATTATGTGTTTTTAGATTTCTACTGAATATTTTATGATATGTTTTAGGAGTTTTTTTTCTGCATAATTGTTCTCTCTGATTGACATAAATTTATTATATTTTACAAATCAAAAGTATCTTACCTAAGTCTTCCTTAGTATAAAGTAATTCAGTCATTGAATGTTTTCCTCTGTATGAAAATCTGTAAACATAAACGGGTGAAGTATAGGCTGAAGCTGACAATTTTGAAATCTTACTGATACCAGATGCAAACATGCGATCTCCAATCATCTGCAACAATTAATAAATAAATTCTTGTCATAAAATGCATACAAATTTCATAAAATCCTTCCCAGATAAAAATGTTATCATATTTTCAGGGTGAAATAAAACTCAATATATTATAAACATAAAATTAATTTTAATCTACTATATATTGACCATTATTTAATATGTTTTTTTCCCATCTTTCCACCAACTGCATAATGCCATGTTCATAGAATATTTGGCATTTATTGTTAAAAAACTGATTCAAGTGATTTTTGATATCCTCTTCCTTTTGGAATTTCTTTCCATTCATGGAGTTCTGCAGAGAGCGGAATAAGTGGTAGTCACTTGGAGCTAGGTCTGGTGAATAGGGAGGGTGGAAAAAAGGACCCATCCAAGGGTCAATAATTTATTGCGAGTGACTAATGAGGTGTGGGGCCTAGTGTTGTCTTGGTGAAACACAATTACCCTTCTGATTTGCCAGTTTTAGGCATTTACATTTAAATGATTGATCCAATTTTATTAATTGTGAGCAGTATAGAGTTGAATCAATTGTTTGTTCTGATGGAAATAGCTCATAGAAAATAATACCCTTGAAATCCCACCATATGAAAAGCATTATCTTCTTTGGACGCAATCCGGGTTTTGACATTCTTCTAAGAGCCACACTACTAGGTCCCCAAGATTTGCTATGGACTACATTATTGTAAAATATCCATTTCCATCTCCTGTTACCAACCTTTTAAAAAATGTGTCGTTTTGTTGCAGTTTTCATAGTAAATTACAATTAGAAGTGCGTGTTGTCAAGTTGACTTTGGTTAGAGACTGAGGGACCAAACATTAAGCTATTAAACATAGCCAAACTTGTGAAAATGGTTTTATACACTTATGTACAACACATTTAGGGCCATAGCAATCTCTAACACTGATTGGGTGGGATTTTTATCAATAATGGCTTTAACATGGCTCATTTCAATTTCATGTGGGCCACCAATTTTGACAGGTGCGTTCGGTTAAGGCTTCCTCCCCATAAACACTACAAATTTTTCTATGAGCTTCTGCAGTATGCTTACCTTTTTTAAAATAATACAACAAAATATACCGATAATGAATGATATTTTCTTCCATATTCACAGTGCAATAGCAAACATTATACTAAGCTAGTTTCAACAAGAGTTGACAGATATAGTTGTTGATATATTACAAACAGGATAAACAATCCACCTTAGGGATTAATTCATCAGATAAGAAATGTATCATAGTGACATAAAAATAAACAGAAAAACCGAAAGGACTTATTTGCCAACACGATACATAATTTAAAAAGATTACAAAAAATTAATGTACCAATAAATTAACTATGCAAATGAAATAAAAATGTTTATTTATGCTGACACTGAGGTCCCCTTGATGTTTCTAACAGACGTAGTTCACGATTGGGAGGTTTTGTTTGTCCTACTTTCAAAGGAATCGGATTAACCCTTATTTATACTGTCGCCTTATATGCATAGAACATTATTTAATATTTTCTTGCCAAAGAGTAATCATTTCTTTTAAAATTAATGAAAATTTTATGGATAAATAGCAATAGTGAATTATATGAATTAAAAAAGCAAGAAAGTACTTGCAGCAGTGGTTACGCATTATAATTTAAAAATAATACATAATTTGATTGTTTTAGCTTAGATCATTCACAGATACAAAAATGGACCAACAAAAAAGAATATATTGTTGTAATTTTGGGAAGTCTTTAGCCTAACAGTCCCCACATAGATCCACCATTGTACTAAATCATAGTTTGATATAAAGTTGGTTAGTACATAAAATAGGGATCCCCAAACCTGTGTCCATAGACAAAATTGTGCCCACCTATCCTTACCTTAAATAGCAATCACCAAGTCAGCCGGTAATTTCAGTATTGCTGTTGTGTATTTTATAAAATATCTAATAAGTATTTAGTTGGAAAAATAATAGTTTTTCTTTGAAAATGATCGTAATTGATATCAAATTTTTTTTATCAATTTTCATCATTATTTTTTCTTTTTTTTTCAAGAATGAAAGCTAAATTACAAAGTTAGTAATTTAGCATTCAACATTTCTAATCTTGAGTTTCATGCTCATATGCTCGTTTCATCATTTCATAATCATATTCTGAAAATTATGAAGCACTGACCAATGAAATGTTATGCAAATATTATATCTTTAGCATTTATAATTCTTATGCAAAAAATTTATATACATTTACATTATAAAATATTTTTTATTTTTACTTAAAAATATAAGAAATATACTTTTATATGTTAAAATTATTCTTTTTTATTATTAATAACAAGATCAAACAATGAAAAATCTAGTAAAAACACATACAAATTGGTGTTCTGTCCCCCTCTACTTCACTCATGAATGTGCCCTAAAGTAGAAAAAGTTGGAGGATTTAAGGCAAACAAGCAAATTATGGCACTAACCTTTATAAGCATTTTATGTCCTTCAGGTGTATCTTCAATTTTATATTTTTCTTTTATTTTTTGTGAAATTTCTAATCGTTTATCCAGTGGTGCAGTATAATTGTAATCCAAAATGAAGGGTATCAACTCATCCCAGCGCTTTTGCATATCGTCAAACATACCAGTTGTGGTTAAAATCTCTAAAATATAAATGGATTTATAAAATTTATATTTAAAAATAAATAGTGACTTCTGTTTAATTTATTGTAGAGATAAGTTGAACATAATCATAGATATAGGAAGTTGATTTTATTTTATTTTTAAATTGTAAGAAATTATAAAACTATGGCAATACAGCAAAAGAAAGATAATAAAACTTAATTATTTATTTTGAAAGTGTTTGATTCAAAATATACTCTGACGATAGATATTCTCACAACATTATTTTAATTTTAGTGTTAATGAGTTAAATATAAATAAAAATTTGAATAATTGTTTGACTGAATAAACTCGGGATATAAACTATGATCTGTACCTCCTGCTCCGCATAATCCTTCATCAACTGTAAATGCAATAATAGCTGGAACATCAGAACCACTTTTTCCTTTTACAATGTTCACAGGCAAATCAGAAATAAATGCAGTTTCACTAGGTTGTTCAATAACTGGTCCGAAAAATATAAGAGGGAACATATTTCCCCAGTACTGAAAAATAAATTTTAAATTATTAGAGCAAACATTCTGTTTTGTTTATTTTTTCTTATACTTCAAGATTATTACCAAGAATTTTTTTTCTAGTGAAACAATGTGTTCCGCTGGTCTGTTTCTTAAACAGGTGATCATAATTAGTGAGTCATTTGTAGGACAGCCAAGATCATTTGCAATCACCATTGTTTTTTCTTTTAAATTTTCTGCTAATGACCAAGGATTCAAAGCCACACCACTCATACAAATAGCTCTATGAAATAAACCTGTAAAATTTTAATATTATACTGAATATAATTTATTTATTGAATATTTGGGGTATTCATGCATCCAGTGCTAAGAATTGTAAACCTCTTATGCGTGTTATAGTTGAGAAATTTACATAAGATTTATGAGTTAAATATGACTGCTAGCATACTAATTTTAATAAGGTGTAAATAACCTATTAAAGTTAAATGTAAATAATTAGTTTTGGCGGGAAATGGCGATAGCCTTCCGCTTTTATATCAGGGAACTAGGTTATTTACACTCCTGAATATTAAAACAAAACTCCGGCACTCTAATACCTTTTGTGACACTGAGTGAGAAGAAACAATAAGAATATATATTTGAAATGTGGGACTAAGTAAATACACTTTGAATGAATTGACTCACCTGTTTTGTTATTCTTCAATCGTGAGGCATATAGGACAACTAAATAAATAAATGATTTTTCACTCCTGTATTATAAAACAATTTATTTTACAACTGAAATAAATGATTGTATAAAAGTCTTATAACTGTAGGCTTGATTTCTTAGTCTTCAATGTAGTATCTCTCTCTTCTGACAACCTCCTTTCTTCCTGTCCAGGCCTAACGTCCTCTCGCCTTCGTGTCCTAGCCTCAAGTGCCTCTCCAGCTGTTGCTAGCTACCTGCTCTCCTTTTTCCAGCATCCTTCTTCATCCATTGTTTATCGATGAGACTTTTCCATGAATAATTTGTCCACTGCATAATTGAGTACAATTCACAGTGCAACCTCACATTCCTATATATTCCTTCTCATTCCCTCACACAATGTCACATAAAGGAGTAAATACAGGGGGATGTCTACTACAAAGGTCAGGGGATTATCAAAACTGATGCTAATTTCTTAAAACAGCGTAGAAGGTTATTTTGAGTATTTCATATTCTGTTAAAGACTTATGTTCTAAATTAAGTAAAATATAAAAAAAGAATGTGGAAGGAATCCAAAAAAAAGGGACCATACTATAGGCGGCCCCCTCAATATAAATGTTGTGGGGCCGCGAATATCGTTTTGCTCCCCTAATAATTTAGGGTGAAAAAAATTTAAATCATTAATAAATAAGCTACATGAATGAATAAAATGTAATTTTATACATTAACTACAACCGATTAAGGAAAGTCGACTAGCTGGCTAGGCTAGGACCTAATAGCAGGCATGTAACTAAATATTTTATTGATATCAAAATGTTACTTTTATTTACATTTTCATTTATATTCAAAGATAATAATATGTATCAACATGGCCTAGGATTTTATGATTCAATTGCCCATCAATTTTCACTTGATATTCTTATCACGTTTTCCGCAGCAAACTAGTCTGACTATGAAAATCGTTGTATTTTTATTTGAAGTTGTAAAAACTAAGAAATCAAAGATTTTTTTTTTTTCACTTTTTACCCAAATAAACCAGCGAAATGAGTGTTATGTGTTTGGATCATCCACTAAAAGCTATGTAATGCTTTTTGAAGCGAACGGCTTGATCAATTTTTAATTTGATGGCTCAAATTGTTCAATGATATCTCCTGAGCGTTTTAAAACAATTTGAGCTAAAAATACTAGCCCATTATTAAATAAAATGTTTTTTAATCTATTTAAATTCTTTCAAATTACTCTGTAAAGTTTGTTTAATCAATTCATTAAAAAGTTACTTATGTTTTGATCAGATGGCTTGACCAATTTTTAACTTTGACGGCTATAATTACTCAGTGAGATTCCGTGAATGTTTTGAAACAATTGAGTACAAATACTGAAAAACATTTTTATTATAGTTTAAGTATCTTGATTATTAATTTCTTTGAAATGATATCATGTGATCATATCTTCAGCATCATGTTAAAGTAACAAATGTGCAACATTAGACAGACTAAGATTCATTATTTTAACATATTACCGACGATATCTTATGGAAATAAATTGTTAATATTTAAATTATAAAAATGTTAGGAAAAAGAAATTTGAAAAAATAAAAACCGACTACAGAAATTAAGAAATTCTATCCACCCTAACGGAATTTAGTTCCATATTCAGTTAAACATCTTGGTAGATTGATAGGAAAATTGACATCAAATAATATTTAAACTTGGTTTATCAGTCGAGTGCCTACCACTCCCCCAACAAACCTCAATACTTTAGGATATTTACTGCTACGATAGATGGGACAAAATCTATTTACCTAAAGCCATAATGTGCAGTGAATGGCACCCGGCTATTACACCTAGTTTAAATATTTGTAGATGTCAATTTCTTTATCAATCTACTAAGATGTTTAAGTAGATAGAATTTCTCAATGAAATGTAGTAATGTTTTGAAGGCTGTCTCCTCTCCCTTCTGGGTTTAATATAAACAAATACGACATATATTCAATTTTTTAAAAATATATTTTCAAGTATATATAATAATTAAACCAAAAAAAAAAAAAAATAAAAATCCCTACAATATACAAACATATAAACAAATTAATTTTAAACAATCAATATTATATTTGTTCGTTTCACAATAATTATGTTGAATTTTAACACATGATAAAAACTCCTGACTTTTTTTTTTGGTTCCATCGCCCCTCCCCCTCCCCGATAAAAATTGAAAGTCTGCGCCTATTAAAGAGACAAAAGTCTGCTATCGATAATTATGGAAAATCTAATAAAGTTCAAATTGAATATTTTTTTTCTTTACAAATCTATAGTTGCCACACTTTTGGTAATAAAAAATGTTCAAATAAAAAAAACAAACTCTTAAAAATTAGAATAAACAAGTAAAACCCAAGTTGTCATAAATGGTAGTATCACATTACTATTAACACTTTAGCAGATCAGCATAGAGGGATGGTTCATTCAAATTGTTTAGCACCATAACACATTTAGCTTTTATCACAAGTTACCTGAATACCCCTTTTATTATCATGAAATCACCTTTGCTAAGCGGAGATAATAAGTGATAATGACAGCTCGATCCACCTGCAGACAAACCACCAATCGTCACACTGTTTGGATTGCCACCAAATGCTTCTATATTCTTTTGTATCCATTTTAAGGCTAGAACCTGATCTTTTAAACCATTGTTTCCTGGAACTACACTATCTTCTGTGCTAAGAAAACCTGCAAAAATAATATTACAATTGTATGTTAGTTAATACTGAAGATAAATAATTAATTTTCTAATTTTAGAAGCTTGAGAAACTTTAGCCTTAAGTCAGAGTGATGGAGGGAATCTTCAATAAAGACAATTCTGTTCAACTAATCAGGAATCCACATACTGTATTTATTTTTTTATTATTTTCTCCAAATGTTGATTTTAATTTTTAATTTTATCAATTTTAATTTTTTTGCAAGGAGAACTGCTAATTAACTAAAGCAGAAAAAAATAATTTACAGTAAAAAATTAAAAAACAAAAATTATCATATTCTGCGGTTTTTATTAATTTGGTAGCTCTTATTGTTATGAATTATAGACGTTATTTATATGAAACTTATAATATATAGCATAGGCCATGTAACTGAATATAAATTATATTTTGCTTCTATTACCTAAAGGACCAAGCCTATAGTTGAATGTCACTAGAACTACGTCTCGGTCAAGAAGGACTGAAGGTCCATGATATCCTGATTTCCCAAGGAAGAAAGCTCCACCATGAATAAAAGCTAGTACATCAAGTAGCTTTGGGTTTTTTGCCTTTCTTTCAGGCAACTAAAAAAAAATAAAAACATTAATGACAGGACTTCAAAATAAATAAAAAAAGAAATCATTCAAACACATTTATCCCATAGAATCCATTTGATAATATATTTTAGAGATAAACAAGTTAGTTTTCTAATTTTGTTTAAGCTACTAAACAAAATATTACCAATATCCAGGGATGGTTCTGAAAACTATATATATATATATATATATATATATATATATATTTATATACACATTTTTTTTCTTTGAATAGATTTTTGAGTTATTGGTTTCTTCAACATTTCCGTACCTAGTCAAACTTCACAGCTCCAAAGATCTTACATCGAATCTTCTTTTCAAATACTATCTGGTTCTTCTAACCAGTTTTGGAGAATGTTCCTGAACCATAAAGGAAAATTGGATTGAGAGCATAAGAGCAAAGATTGGCTACATAAGACTCTCTGATTTCAAATTTGTATAGACTTATATATGCCGATATTTATTAAATATACAAATACATATTGAGAACAAAAGATTTGATAATAAATTGCGTTGGTATAGTATATCACAAACGTAAAAGCTGACAACTTCTTGCATATTAGATAGCAAACGGACGAACATTATAATGGACACACACAAATGAGAAGTCTTTCATAAAATTTGAAACTGGGGTAATAGAGTTCTTCCTCATAAAGTTCTTTTTTCATCAAATAATCCGTAGGTTGTCAAAATACATTAGAACCAGTATGGATAAAGAAATAAAGTTTATAGAAAAAGGTGCTAAATAATAATTTATTTGAAATTATCAAAATACATATAAATATATAACATAATATAAACATAATTTATAGTTACATATAACATAATATAAACAGGTGTAATAAAAGAAAACAAATGAAAATCCTTACCTGTGGTGTATAAACATTGATATATAGACAGTCTTCTGTTCCAAGTAAACTTTTTGTTAAAAATAAGTCAAATTGAAGACAAGAGGGTGATTCTTTAGTTGCATTGTATATACCTAACCATGGACTTGGTGGAATAGGTTCCTGTTATAAGATTCATAATATTTACTGTATGATACACAAAGAATTAAATATTCATTTAAACATAGCTTTTTTTTTCTAGTAGGTGCTTACCTTAAATCTATACTCTCCTATAGGTGGCTCTGCATAGGGAATACTTTCAAAACTGGCTACTTGACGATTTTTGAATGTTTTTGTATATAATCCTCTTACTGTTCCTTGCTCTATAGTCACTTCTGGAAGGCTTGAAGATTTGATTAAACGTAAATTACATAACAATAGGAAGTAAGAGAGATGTAATAAAAAGTACATCTTTAAAATTTGTTAAACATTTACTGCTATCAATTTACAATTAAATTGTCTTTAAATAATTCCTAAAGAATGATATTAAGAGATATTATAAGAATATCATTTTGTTGATTGTTTCAAATTCAAAACCTTATAATTAGATTATCCCCAAAATATCCCAAATGAAATCCAACCTATCCAGGAAGCAAGAAATGTGATTGTGATTAAAACTCTAAACTGTTCTAGTTCCAGTTGAGGACAAGGAAGAGAAGGTTTGGTGCCTTTCTCCCCTCCATACTTTCCAAGGTCTTTTAAAGCATAACTTCAAATTTAAACTGATTAGATGTTACGTAATATTTATTAAATATTTTCACTGTAGGGGCTACATGAAGGTTCTTAAAGCAGTAAAATTCAGAAAGTTGATATAGACTACATAACCTCCCTCCCCCCACCAAAAAAAAAAAAAAAAAAATCATGATAAATTTCTAATAATCACGTTCCAATCACCTATTGATATATGTAAATAGAAGTTTTTTAAAGTTTTCATTTCTTCGATAGGAAAGGACAAATTATTAGATTTCAAGGTTTTTTACATTAATATAATTGACATACCATAATTAGTAAATATTTCACAATCCCCTCCAGGATAAATTATTACTGGCCTTTCCTTAGATTTATATATATATACATATATATATATATATATATATATATTTATATATTTCCTATCCTGTAAAAATCCAAATAAATTCAGGATTGTTATGGTGAAATGGGAGAAACCTTGACTTTGAAGGAAATAGAAAACATTTGGATGATGAAGAAGGACTATTTTAAAGAAACACACACACACACACACACACACACACACACACACACACACACACACACACACACACACACACACACACACACATATATATATATATATGTGTATATATATGTATAAAGCTCCATCTAAAGAATTGTATTCTTATTATGATTATGATTCTTGGATTCAATTGATGTCTGAAAGCTTTTATATAACTCCCTCTTATTACTTGATTTAAAAGTTCTGCAAATTGAAACTCCATAATAATATTGCTTCATTCAAAAATGTATATCCCACAAAGATAAATTTTCCTTGAAAATATTGATGACACAACTTGTGCCATACCTTCCTTATGGTGTGTAATGTTATTGTAGTGTTGATAATAAAGTTTATGATAAAAATATGTTTATAGGTCAAAGATCATCATTGAATAAGTTCAGATGCTACAATATTGTTTTTATTTTAACTAGAACATGTTACACGGTGTTGGAATAAATGGAAAATAGAAAAACATTTTAAATTTTAGGGCAAAAGCATATATATATATATATAAAATAAAAATAAAAAAAAAATAATAAAAAAAAAATATATATATATATTTTTTTTTATTATTATTTTTTTTGTTTGTTTCGATTACTCTTTTAGTTTTGACATCTTTAGCTGTACCATCTTTACATAGAAACTTTGGCCTTCTTCTCCTGCTTTTGCCAAAGATTTCTTCCAAGAGCATGTTTGTTGGGGCCTGATCCTCATACAGTTCCATTAATTCAGCATTAATCCGCTGTCTCCAGATTCCATTTAAACATATGTATCGTGTATCGACATTACTAATCTCTATACATAATATATCTATTGATTTGTTATTTTTTTGGGGCTGAAATTTACTTCGGGATGCCACTGGATAATTACTGAGGATAATTATCCAGAAATGTTTAATAAAAAAATAGTAAAAGAAATTTGGGTCAATAATCTATTTAGTCCAGGATTAATTAATTGAATTTCTTTTTTCAAAGGCTGGTTTGTGTTTATCATGCTTTCTAATTATCAACATTACCTGTAATCATCATTATATAAATAAGTGGCAGAATTAAAATAACTTTTACTAAAAAACTTAATTTATTTCTGTGTTTTTTAAATAATATATACAAATAACATTGAAGTCTTAATGTGGAAATACTACATACAATAAACTAAATACATGATTCAAAGAATTTAATAATTAACTGTGAAGGTATGATTTCTGATGGACTGTTTTGAAAATTATTGCCATGAAATATTTTAACATTAGGATTGGGAATTACAACTTAGCTATGGTATGTGAAGTGGTGTGGTTAGTAGATTTCATCATTACATCTGCTGTTTCCAGGTCATCTCCTCAAGCCCAGGTCCAAACTCCAACAAGATGGCCGTTTGTATAAGTCCCAGGTAATAGCTGCCACTTCGGTTCCCAAGGCTGGAAAAATACCTAAGATCTCTTTTCTTACTTCATGGAAGATTTTATACAAATATTCTGGATCGGGTGAGGATGGTTTTGATTGGTTCTTAACTTCAAAATAACTGGTAACATCTTAAAAGGAACCTGTTACTTAACCCATTACCAGTTATTTTATGGAACGGCCTTCTCTAAAGCCCCATAACCTTAATTTATCTGCTCTCCACCCTGACACTGTTCTTTGATATCTGCAGATGTTTTTGGTGTCAGCATATTTTAAGTTTGTTTTCGGAATCTCATAATATTATAGAAGCTTATTCGCTATGTTCAATAGGTAGATCGTAGTGGCTCGGGGCAATAGTCTGTTTTTGAAATATCCAACTAGCCCATGGTAGCATCTGTTGGAAGAGACAATCCGACAGATGTTATAATCCCCATGTTACAATCCATGATGAGCTGTAATCATGTACTTGGTTTTTGTCGCATTTATAACGAGTCCTATTCCTTCAGCTGTCCTTTTGATCACCAAACATACGTCATTTATTAAATTATAATTTATAGCCGATTGCATCAATTGTCAATTCATACCCAGTAGATCATTGTTGTTATTATTGATAATTGAACTGCCGATTTAGATTCCAAATCTCCTTACTCCAGATTTCAGGATCAAGTTACGTATATTATATTGTATTGCAAATATGCAAGGCAATATCCTTGTCTAAGTCCTTTATGGGTATAGAAAAACTCTTTTATAAAGGAGATAATATACGTTTAAAGCTCACCATAGTACTGCATATGGAATTTCCAATTCTAGCAATCCACTTTATAGCTTTTCAGTTATCTCACTGTCATACCCAGTTGAAAAATCAACGAAGAGTTGATAAGTATTTATCTTATACTGCCTACATTTTTCCAATGCATTTGCTATTTTTGTATCCGTTAGAGGTTCCGTTATTTGTTGGTAAGCACAAAAAGCAAACAAGTATTCTTTATTTTTAATGAATTATTATATAAACCGGTATTCAACATGAAGAATACTCATTTTGTAAAGCAATAGTTGTTCTTGATGTTGCTCAATTTTATCCCTTAATATTTTGTTTAACGGAGGAAAGACAACTTATGAACCAGAAGTTCGCAATATTATGGCGAGAATGAGTGGTGAAGGGCACCGGAAAGTAGATATCGCCGATGTAGTTGGCGTCTCTCAGATTATGGTCTCCAGGGCTTTAAACAGATTCAGAAAAACCGGAATTACCAATATAGTCCAGTAAAATTAGGGATTGACTCCAACATTAAAAAAATAAAGTTGAAACTTGTCAAAAATTATTAATTAGCCTCCTCATAATAATTGATAAAAAGTCCTAAAGGATACCGCTTCGGGTTTTGATAAGGAGAGGAGGGAAGGACAGAAAACTGGTATTTTTTTTAGTTTTTTGAGAACATCTAAAAAACTATCAGTTTTTTTCGCAAATATTGTTCAGTACAATATTAAAGTACTTTAAAAACTCTATAAAAATGGTTCTATACTTTTTTTTTGATAACATTAATGGTCACGAAGATATTTATGAGATTATAATTATTGCATTTCCACCTTGAGCAAAAATTGCTCAAACGAACAAAATTGATGTTCATAGTGGACGATACGTTTTTGAAGTTCAAATTATTATTAAAAGTTTCTTTCACTCAATGATTCTTAAAAGTCATTAACAACACAGTATTTTTTTTTGTAATTTTTAAGACAATCACGTTATATGACCCGTTTATTTTTAAAGTGGCCAACCTCCATTTATCTTTGAATCGAGATATTTAAGGGTTTGCGTTTCAATGAATTTAAAAATATACTTATAGGATACTTATGAGTCATACTGCTTAAGTGTATCTAAGGGTGTTAAATTTATGGTTCCTATTAAATTATTAAGTGAATAATGTGTATTTTGTTATCAAGAATGGAGTTAGGTCACTTTCAAAATTAACAACCAGATTCATTATAAAATTTAAATGTACCCAAGTCCATTCAACATAATTTAAGATGCTTCAAATTGAAAAACACAATACTTAATCTATTTTACATAACTTTAAAACACTTCGAAAACACAATTTATGCGATTTAAAACATTTTTCAAATACAGATCATACAAAATTACAAACATTTTATAAACAAACAATTTACTATTCATCTACATTTTGCGCGTGTGAAAGGAATTTGAAGTAGTTATGATGTTCCAGTGGTATATATCGCAATAAGTCAATCATGTCCTTAAATTTTGTTGTTGTAATTTGTCAGATATTTTTATAGAGTGGTGTCAATACAATATTTTCGAATTTTCTTGGTATACCCCGACGTGGTAATGAATTCAGGACTTTAAAATTTTCATTCTCATTCATTGTTGTCTTATAGAAAATTATATATGGTTCATTTCTGATAAAACGCATCCAAATTATTTGTAACCAGTTTACTGATTCTCCTTCAGAATTCTTTATCCTTTTAAAATTGCGTCTTCTAATAATTTTGTTGGTACAAGATCTTTTTGTCTCATTTAATTTACAATAAAATTTTCATTTCCAACATTAGTAAATATCTTGATGTAACTATAAAATAAAAGGAATTAGGCCACTTTAAAACTACACGGTTCAGTTATTGAACTAATTCTGAAAACTTATGTGTCAAAGATTTATCGTATTAGCTCGGAATATAAGCAACCTGAAATGTTTTACTGATATATAGTATGAAGTTGTACCTGTAACCAAGGTAACTGGCAAAAAAATGAAAAACGGAGTTAGGCCACTTTCAAAATAAAAGGCACATATGTTGAATAAAAAGCAATGACAAAAAAAAAAGGTTGAACCACACGATAGAATTTTTTTTTTGGATCCTCTTCCTCGCCATTAAGGCTATACGGGGTTTTCCCGGACCAGGGGGTGTAGGCGGGGATTCAAAAGACTCCTCCGCCACCAGGACGCGTACTCGTGATTATTTAATATCCATTGTCTCATACATCAGGTTGCCGGGAAACGACGGTGCTGTGCACACACGTTAGCCCGTTCGGCCACCCCGCCCACCACCACACGATAGAAGTGAAAACATCAACAAGATTAATAATATGAAATATAAATTATAAAGAAGATGAAATGCTGAACATTTCCCCCCGCTCACAGTATGCAGGTCCGATTTCTAGTTTCTGAGATATTTTAATCCAAACCTTTCTTAAAAACGTTATCATTTGTTTTTTGACGCTATTTTTCTCTATTCGTCTCCCTATCACGGCGTCGGGTTAAGAAACAATTTTGAATTATAGCCTATTACAGAAGGGATGGAATGCATCACGCTTACAGTATGACGGCCCGATTTTTAGTTTCTGATATATTTTAATCCATATATAAAAATATTTCAATTAGTCGATTCTAGCTGACTTTACCCTAGCGTTATAACTTCGGAAATCTGATGGATTAATCTAATTCATTCCACACAAAAAGTTAAAAACGTACCTAAAGAATGTTTCACTTCACTTCAAAAATTTTTAATATAGGTTGCAATTAATTACGTCGTAGTAAACTAGATTAAATTGACATTAAATTTAAGTAAATCTTGTCTTTTTTAAAACCATTTAGGGCCAGTTGCTCTGACTCAGTTAAGCTTAGATTAAGCCAAGTTTTCTACGGTCGACCGATCAAGATTAAACTTAGTTTAATCTTAAATAACGCTAAATCTAAGCTTTACTGAGTTGGAGCAACTGGTTCTTAAAGAGAACTTTACGCAGTTAAACTACGGTAAATTGAGGTTTTTATGAAATCAAGGATACTTCGTGATTTATTTTGTATGCCCCCAACTGGATTAAAGATACCACACTTTTAGAAAAAAATCCTTGTTTGATGAGCTTTAAGTCTATATTAATAAAGTTGTGGTTTTGTTTCAGAGTAAGTTGAGATTCATCTCTAAGTGATTAAAAAAAGTGTAAAAATATTTTGGTCGATCCCTACTTGTTATGGAGAAGATAAAGGTCATTTATTTTTATTTCATTTTAATTATCACCATATCATAATATGGGGGGGGGGTCAATTTTATTTGGTTTAAGAATATACTTAGGTAATTAATTTAATTTAATTTTTTTTTCTATCAGTCAATAACGATCCATCTATTGCATCCCAAAATCTTCAAACACACATCACAAGTATTGAAAAATGGTGTCAAAACTGGAGGATTAAAATAAACTCCAATAAATCCCATCAAATTACCTTTACTCTTCGTCGTAAACCTATGACTTCCTGTCCTACAGTAACCTTTAACAATACACCACTTATCCCTGTTGACCAAATCCGATACCTAGGACTCCACCTTGACAAACGACTCACTTGGAACCCCCATACCAGACTGAAACGTCTAGAAACCGCCCGACGTTTCCGACTACTCCAGGACTTACTAGAAAAACGCTCTAAACTGCCAACTATTTACAAAAGACTCATATATATTACTATAATAAGGCCTATTTGGACTAACGGGATCGAGCTTTGGGGCTCTACTAAACCATCAAATTCCTCTCGTATCCAATCCCTACAATTCAAAATCCTTCGTAAAATCCTCAATTCTCCCTACTTTGTCACAAACAAAATCATCTATAATGACCTTAATGCACCTTATTTTTCCGATTTAGCTCAATCCAGACACCTGCCCTTTCATAATAAACTTCTGAACCATCCGAACCCTCTCGTTTCCAACCTTGCTTCCTCTTCTATTCCTGATAACATTCCGAGGCGTCTGAAAAACAGATGGCCTCGGGACCTTCTAATATAGAAATATAATTGGTGTGCTACCAATGGGTAGTTTCTCCTCATGTTGTACATGTCATATTACTTGTTCATATTTACTTGTTGTATTTATTATTAATTACAATTGTAAATTTCGTTGATAAAGAAAAAAAAAATTGTTTTCATACTCTACTATATATTGTGAAAGGTAATATCATTTCAGTTCGTTATGTTTTTAAAACACCTTTTATAAAATTTCCTGAGATCAAATACAATTTTATTTATATTAATTTTCAATGTATTTCATGATAAAAAAATAAAATAAAAATTGTAGGGAAAATAAATCATACACTAATTAACATTATCCAAATTCATTTTTGAGCTGTATATCTTATAACCTGAGTGTTGTGAAATACCAGGATAATTATTGAATTCTAGGACATTGCTCTTTTTCCTTCCTCTTCGATCTCAAATAATGATTTCTCGCTATACAACAGAGATTTTTTCTTCGCTTCAAATACATTTTATAAAAATAAATAAATAAATAAAATAACATAATTTCTGTTAAGAAAGACTTTATCAAAAAAAATATATTTATTCCATACTAAGACATCCACTCTTGATAGCAATATGGACTAGACTAAACTCGTTTTATTATTAGAGTAAATCTTTTTTATTTTCTTACCACTAGGTTTTATTTAATGTTTATACTTTCTGTTGTTTTTAGTCCTATGGTGAGTTGTGATATTTTCTCTACCCTAAACTCTCTCAGTATAAAATGATTTTGGTAATTGAAAAAAAAAAACAAACAAAGAATAGAGACTTTTGTTCTTAACAATAAAAACACCTTTGTAAAATATTATATAACGATAGGAGTTTTGATTCATATAAAATGAAGAGGTATTACTAGGTACGATATGATAATAAATTATTTTATATTAATATTGTTATTTTATATTAATATTGCTTGTTATTTTTCTGTGACAAAACTACTTAGTTCGCGCCTCTTGTCCCGAAACTTAAAAATTAGAATCTATAAAACAATTATCTTGCCTACAGTTCTTTATGGATTCGAAACTTGGCCGCTTACATTAAGGGATGAGCAGCGTCTTAAGGTTTTTAAAAATAAAGTATTGCGTAGAATATTCGGACCGAAGAATTATGAGTTAACCGGAGAGTTCAGACGGTTACACAACGCCGAATTGCGTGAGCTGTATCCGGGTAATATAATTGAGGTAATTTCATCGCGGCGAATCAAATGGGCTTGTTAAGTTGTTGGGCTTAGTAACGAGAGAATTCCTAAAAGGTTAATATTTGCTGTGCCGAATGGTAAGCGTCCGAGGGGTAGACCGAAGCGAAGGTGGGAAGATTGCATTAAAGCCGATCTGAAGCGACTGGGTTTGGACGGCGAACGGTGGAGGGAGATGTGTAACAAGCGATTGGTGGTGTCGTCATCGAACCTTCGGGTTCGCTAAGCCTTATTATTTATTTATTTTATTTTATATTAAATTTATTAAAAAGAGACATTTAAAAATAAAATGTTAATACCAGGATTTTCATAAAAAATAATCAATATTTTCAACTATAAAACTAATCAATTAAAATATATCATAATCTTTCTTCAATCAGTAGCTTGGGGGGATTATCCACTTCTTGGAAAATGTAAGTTCTATATTTGATATCTTCAAATCGGAAATCTTTTTCGGCTGTTTTAAATTTTAGTCTTCTTAACATTTTTGAAAATGCAATTTTCATTAGAATTGTTGAATAATACATACCTAAAAAATATACAAGATTTCCATTAATTTTAATTGCAAAATTACTAATTTATTTATTTGAATTGTTAATTCATATGTAGATTAATGAATAAAATAAATATATATATTTTTTACAGCAGTGGTAGCAACCAATTGTTGCATACAGAAGAGAAGAGCAGACCAGGAATCATGGAGCTTCTTAGAATGAATGCCTGTTTTATTTGTAGTCTTTTAGATATTTAATAGCTTTAATGTCAAAGATTAAATATTTATATATTATTTATAAAAGTTTTAAATTTATTATAACGCTATGCTATAAAGAAAACAAACACATAATTTCAGGAACAAATATAGAAAAAAAAAAAAAACAAGCACAATATTGTAACTTAAAAATTTTTTAGCCTTGAATCCACAAGAGTATTGGAATTGCAGTTCTGAAGATGGGAATAAAGCTCCCGAAACGTAAACTAGCCTGTTAACATGTAACGTTAAAAATATACTCGAATTGTTAACAACTGGAAGTTATTATTGCCAAGCAACTAAAATAAAAAATATAAAAAATTAGTAAATAGTAAATATAAAAAATAAAATTAAAAAAAACACAAAAAGAGTATAATTTTTGAGTAATTATGAGACAATACCATCCAGTGTAACTTTCTCCCAGCTTCTTTTCGGTGAAGTATCTTATATAGATATATTTAAAGAAATGCGATGAGAAGAGTTTAGACAAATTTTATTGAAATCGCTACGTCCATTTAGGCACTACAGTCTATACCAACACAGGTTTATCGGCCGCCATCTTGAAAGTAAATGGCGGATCTTTATAGATTCCTTTTCCGATTATTAGGATAGGTCATGCATGCATTGATCACATATTTACGTTCATGCGATAGTTATACGCTGGTCTATTTCTGCCCATTGGTCATTCAATGAGATTTATGAAATTATAAAGTTGTAAAATTGAGTTGTAACAATTATAAAGAAAAAAAAATTTCTACAAAACCATAAAAATCTCAAATTTTGAGAGGGGGTTAAGTTTTTGAATTTTCTGTTCGATCACAAAGGTTCATTATTGAAAATAATAAACCAAAGATATTTAAAAGTTGCGATATCTTTATTAATAGTGCTTTGAATTTGATGAAACGTCCTTCATTTTTTAGGAAATTTAAATACCTTTGAAACATCTTATCGACAAAAAAGTGTATACTTTTTGCGTTATTCGGAATTTAATTTTACCATCCCTCATAACATTTTTTTCAGCTTCTTTTCGTTGAAGTGTGTAATATAAATAAATTTAAAGGGCATCGAGTAGAAGAACTAAGCGAAGTTTCATTGAAATCGGTACATTCGTTTAGGCGTTACAGTCTATAGCAACGCCGATTTTTCGGTCGCCATCTTGAAAGGAAAAGATGAAGAAAAATGTTGATGAAGGAGGATCATCCTCGGGTGATCTCTCATTTTAAATTCAAATTTGAAAAAAATTAGTTCAGTAATTTCGGAGAAAATGCGCGGACGGCGGACGGACAAAAATTGTATTTGTTTTTCGAATTCGTAAGTATTCTTAAACGGAAAAACTCAAATTTTGAGAGGGGGTTAAGTTTTTGATTTTTTTGTCCGTTTGGTTCGTCCAGTACTTAAATGAGTAAATCAGGACCAACACATAAATCGTTTGGGATAATCCTCACGTCTATACGTGGTTAAGGTGTTTATAATAGAGAATTTTCAATCTATATTTGTAAATAAACAAAGAGTAAATAATAACATATATAATAATTCATTATATTAGACATGGACATCATGGTAAATTAATATATTTACCTGGGCAATTTCTAATACCTAATCCAAATGGCGTATAAGTATATTTTAATAAGTCGTTTTGTTCTATAAACCGATCTGGATCAAAAACATGAGGATTTTTCCAATATTTTGGATCTTTTCTCATTTCACTGGTCAGGTAGATTAAAACTGTACCTCTTGGTATTATAACACCATCTGAAAATAAAAGATTCATTATCATATCAAAATTTCAACAGCAGTGTTTGTCATATCGAATAAAACCGAAAGCTTAAATAAGTCGAAACACAATGGTGTAATCTTAAAATGGAGGTCATTTTCAAAATTTACGGGTCCGGAAACCTATAAGTAGACCCTTACATCGAACAAATTCGAAAAATTTAAATAAATTGAAACGCAGTGGCGTAATCTTAAAATGGAGGTTATTTCCAAAAACTATTCATACTATAACTGACCCATACATAGAAAATTTAAAAAGAATTAAATAAATAAAGAAAGTTCGAATTTGAAATGGAAAAGGTTTAATTTAAAATTGAAAATGTTGAATTTGATTTGGAAAAGGTTGAATTTGGCTTGCAAATACTATATATATATATATATGTGACTATAATAAGGCCTATTTGGACTTACGGAATTGAGCTTTGGGGCTCCATTAAACATCGAATTATTTTCGTATTTAATCCTTACAATCCAAAATTCCTTCTTTCATTGCTTTGTCACAAATAAAATCATCCATAACTGTTCAAGATGATAAAATTCTAAGTACACCATCGAAAAGTAGACAACATTTTTTTGAGTAAACAGTGATTAAATATACTAAGGCCAATGATAAAGAGGCTTTCAGGTGGTATGAAACGATCTCGGTATTGCTGCAGTTCAGTACTTATACAGGAGCATCATATCTCTACAAAGCGGCCACATACGACAGCAGACAGTGTTAGGATGGGTTGGGCTATCAGCTGCATAAACTGTGTAAGAGGCCTATGATTGTACCTTGAGGAACACCAAGAGATTTGGAAAACCAAGATTTTTTAAATTTAATTTTTAATTTTTATTATTGAATATAAATACATTCTGCCCCATTTGAAAGGCATTAATATTAAGGCTACATCAATCATTCACACAATATGTACATACAAATAATAACTAAAGTAGAGATAATAAAGAAGAAGAAATATAGAAAAATAAAATAAGTAAATTAATATGATTTTGTGTTAAAAAAAAAAAAATGAAATAGTAGATGTAAGCTAAATGAAATTAAAGTGAATAAAACACATTCACACCTACTCACAATATTTACATTCGCACAAAGGACTCTGATTCGTGCTTTATCTCCCAAATGTAGAAGCCATGGCAGGTCTCCAGGAGATCCCAGTGCTTCTCTCCCAGCCGCACTGGTATTGAAAACTAGTGGAAACTGATGGAGGGCACACAGCAACAGCCGCTAAGGCCTGTGTGGAGAATCTGGCCATTGCCAGAACGCCAATATATAAATATTTACAGAAGGTAGCGGGGGCATTGCCATTTTAACCTGCGGGAGGATTGCAGGGATGACTGGAGATAGGAATTGTGCTACAGGATTTGGATGATGAGTAAGGTTCTGGTGGAATTTAGAAAATTTGTCAGAGATTAGGTCAAGAAAAAATGAGATATGAAGGTCATTATAGAGATTTTATTGGATACATAGAAAGGAGCATCGACTATTGATCGAAGGACTTTAGACTGGAATGCGTTTGATGTTAGAAAGTTTTGTTGTCACCCACAGTTCTATCCCGTAGGTTCAGATAGATTTGAGGATTGTCTTGTAGATTAGTAGTTTGTTGTCTACTGAATGTTGAGGTTTTCTATTCAATAGTCTATATAGCTGTCCGAATCGTCTGTTAAGTTGTTGTCTTTTAAATCTGATATGTCGGTTCTATGTTAGTCTTTTATCTAGTGGGAAACTATGTCTTTGGAAACCATATTTTTCAAGCTGTATCAAGCTTCACCTACCTCGGGTCCATAATTAACAACAGCAATAACGCAGAGGAGGAGATAGGAGCTAGAATAATGGCAGTCAACAGAGCGTTATTTTCTCTAGCGAGCCTTCTGAAAAGGAGATTGTGAAGTCGTACAACGAAGTTTAGGTTTACAACGAAGTTTAATATACAAAACGACTTATGACCAGACTTATGCCAGACGATCAGTTGCAACTTATGAGTGCGAAACATGGACTGTAACAAAGCCATCTGCGGCACGAATAGATCGGTTTGAAAGGAAAATACTAAGACGGATAATAGGGCCTAAACTGGAGGAAGGAGTTCCCCACTTGAGAACAATCAAGGAGGAATACTCAATGTACGGTGATCTGTCTATCTCCCAATTCGCTCGAATGCAACGAATGAAATGGTTAGGACATGTACTGCATGTCCTGAGAATGGATGAAGCGAAGACAGCGAGAAGGCTTTATCATGGGAAGCCAGAGGGAGTTAAGTCTAGGGGAAGACCGAAGGCAAGATGGATAGATAATGCAAAAGAAGACTTGAGAAAAAACGGCATGTATCGATATATTTTCAATATCTCAAGATTCGAGGGACTGATTACAGCATATTCTACCATTTTCTAATTTCGTTGCTAATATTTAAGTTTGAAGTTATATCGTGTTGTTTTTGTAATAGATTTTGTTTAGAAATAAGTAACGTCTTCAATCAGATGGAAATCCACTTACAGTTAAAATTATTATGGCTAAGTTGCTAAGTTGCAATAACCTCATAATTTTGATGTAATTTGAAATTTTGTGTTGTAAAATATTAAATTAGGAAATACGATAAAGTATCACTCAGCTATGTCGATGTCCCCCGTTGCTACTCTTCCACTAACCATAGGACCCAGAAATCGTAACGATTCTTTTATAAACCTTAAATAAGATATGTAGGTATTTAGTAAAGTATTTTTATAAAATATAATTTTTCATATTTAATAGGAAGCCATATTAAATCTACATAAGATCCTATCATTTCAATTAATCTCCATACTTTCAACGTATATTTTATTATTATTATATCAGAAGAATAATCTTATCTTCAGAATCATTTCTACTGACACAGTCAATATTATTGGACATTGGGGCGAAAGGGGGGTTTTCGTGAACATGGGCATACAACTCGTAAATGATGTTGGATTAACTTGAAATCTAATACACTTATGTTTTCTAGGCCAATGAACATGAATATGAAGTGAATATGTTGTTAATAATTTAATATTTATATTTTCATTTGCAGACGTTTCAGCCCAAAGTTCAGGCCTTCATCAGAGTTAATCAAACCAAAAGTGTGAAAAGACAACGAATGCAGTTGGTTTGATCAGCCCTGATGAAGGTCTGAACTTTGTAAATGTAAATATAAATATTATTATTTATTTTTGCTATTTTGACTGATCACTCCAACCATCCTTCTCTTTAATTTTTCACTACAGTCAACCATCAAACCAAAATTATTAAATATTTGAAGTAACATGACTTTTTTCTTCTATTTTATTTATTAAATGGATTTAAAGCGTCACCACGAACATTATTAGACGAATGAACAAAAGTTGTGGGTGAAGAATATGATAGAAACAACTTTTTCTGAAAATTATAACATTTTATCACGAACTCTACACCCCGTTTTGGGCCATTCATTGACTGGATTAAGAAATCATTTTCTCTTACGATCTGGCAATGGATTTAAGTCCTTTTTCTTAAGATGTATAGGACTATCTCTATAGTGTTTTTTTTAAATTAAATTAATTTAATTATAGTGTTTTAAGTGATCTTTATATTACCTTGATAAGATGAGGACATGAAACTATTACAGTCACGGTCCCATAAAGCCATTGAAAGTGTAAACCATTTTTTCCATATTCTTCAGCAACTCTTATTACGTACTTATGTGCACCTGAATATGAAACATTTTTCTATTAATTTTACTAAATCTGAGATTCTCTTAGTAACTTACAACTTTGACTATTTGGAAACATAAACAGCCAGGATAGAATAAATTTAGAGATCGCTAATAGAATTTCTAAAGTCAATTATGTCTATTAGAGCATAAGTTTCAAAGATCCTCTTTGAATTTTCAGAAGCCTTCGATTCCGTTAATCATGAAATCCTCCTTTCCAAACTCCAAACCTTTCCTTATCAAATAGCGTCCTAAAGTGGTTCCGTTCCTTATTGTATCACAGGACAACAACAGTCATTATTCCCAATAAAACACCTCCCTATCTCCCATTAACTCCTCAGGGATCTTCACTCTCTCCACCTCTTTTCTCCATATACGTCAAAGACGTTCACGATCCTTCTTCCTGTTCCTACCACCAGTGTCTTCTTTGTTCTTCCGCATCCTTCGCCAGCTGCTGCCACCTACAGGCACTTTTCCAGGCTTCTTCCTTTCTATGTTATGTAACATTTTCGTCTATTGTTTATCGATTTTATATTTCTCAATGAACAACTTGTCCACTGCACAATTGAGCAGAATTCATAGCTCAACCCTACATTCCTATACATTTCTTTCTCATTCAGCCACTCAATGTCACATTAAGGAGTAAATACTAGAGACCATCTACTACGGTATATTATTATTAATTTAAGTATAAATTAGCATACTATCATACTTACTATCAGAGGTACACAAGAACAATGTTTTGTAGAAGTAGTAGAGGTTTCCGATCACGGGGAAACCAAGAAGTCCAGGATAAGAATAGAACTTGCGAACTCGAAGCCAAAGTACCACTCCGAAGAGCAGGTTCAGCAGCACAATTGTCAGAGCAGCGGTAACAAACATACCCGTCTTCCTATAAATGTACATAAGTTTATAAATTAGTAATTAGATGCAAATTGTTCTTAGTTTGTTGTCATCATTATTCAGAACAATAATTAATTAACATTTATATTACATAGAAACATTTCCTTGTCATGGATTAATTAGCACATTTTATTAATCTTAATGATCCAGTCTCTATTTTTACTTTCACATACGTAATTATGTAATATATAGTAAGGATAAGTATTGCGATCGTGAACATTTTTGAATCTGAGTTTTCAACAGAAATATATGTTTTGAGGTCACCTGAGTCCAAATCACCAAGTCCCGAAAAATGGTCTGTGTGTCGTACGAAACTGATATTACGTATTTAAGATAGGAATATGCCTTAGATGTCCTGGCAACTTTCCCCTTAAAATCGGGTAACAGGAAATGCCACTTTATATCAACGCTGAAACACATTTTTACAATTTTCTCAAAAACGGCTCTAATGATTTTGATTAAACTCGGTGTATCATTGTATAATTAAGTGTTATTTAATTTTTATTTAGGTCTTATCCCCGTTGATATCACTTTACAGTGCTTAAATGCCCATTGTTCATATACGTCTTCCTCTAAAGTATCTTAAATTTGGTTCATTTCAAATAATTAACTATCTCTCATAATTAAAAGTTACGAAAAAATTCTAAATATAACATTTGAAAGAATTTGATAATTTAATAAATAAATAAAAATAAAAATGCTTATCCAGGTCGAAAATAAATCTTCGGAAATACTAGTCAGAAGGTATACGTATAATATACCGTTGTAAAGCGGAGAATTTTAGAAAAAAACAATACATAATATAGAAAGTTGTAGAAGGAACGGAAAATGGCGAAAAAAATATGAATAATAATTTTTTTAAACTAATAATATTTATCGTAAATAAAATGTTTTCAAAGAAATTAAATGTAGTTTACTAACTATATGCAAACTTTAAAAAATATTTTTAAGTTTCTAGAAAGTACCTACGTACCTAGAAAGTACCTAAGTAATCTACCTAATCAAGGCAATGACATTGTAAAAAAAATTATTTCATTGTACTTGTGTGAAAGAAGAAGTAAAATATAAAATCATTTCATGGATGTATAAAGCATATGTTTATAACCTTAAATACATTTACTGTAGTTTAATAATTCTAGATCTGATATTATATTTAAATAATTATTTATCTATCGTCAGTTTATCCCGAAAAATAATTATGTAGCTTTTAAAAAATTAAATTAGTGAATAATTTGATAATTATTCCCTTTGCGATATTCCAACAGAATCCACTTACAATAAGTGTGACAACTTTTGACTTATCGCTGACAATGCAAATCTGAGTAGAAGTTACTTTTTGAAATCTACTATTGAATGGAATAAGTCCCAGCGATCCCCAATAGCTAGTAGTTTATTTTGCGTTTATAATTACACTAGCTGATGTACCCATCATTGACGAGTGTATAGTTAACATTTGAGAATCTTTTTTCTTTTTCAATTTCTTGTTAAAAAAATTGACTTTACTTGTGTTTTTCATAGCCTAAGCCAATTATTTTTTAATATTTCTTCATGTTTTATTATTCTATGACTATTCAGCTTTAATAAAGGACCAACTATGAGGAAATTAAGCCAAATGCTGATTCTCAGTGACCAAAAAACTAACCAAAGTCAAAGTCGTCAATCCGCCATCTTTTTGACGCCATTTTGGGGCAGTGCGTTCACTTTTTTTATGGGAACATTGGCTTTTTTTTTAATAAATAGTTACAAGGAACACAACGATATGCAATTTATAGAGATGGGGAGGGGGTGCACGGTAAGGGGGTCTGGCCCACCGACTATAGGTAGCACAGGCGCGAGAGGGAGAGGGGGAAGGGCTTTTGGGCTGAAGCTTCCCCTCCCCCCCCCCAAAATTGGTAAAATATAACCATGTTTTATAGAAAAAAATATTAAAAACTATCTCTTAAACTATTGTTGTTCGTGTAATTACATTTAATAGGACTTCAAGAATCACTAAGACACCATCTCGTATGGGTAGTTAGTTTCTTTCTTCTTTTTTTTTTTTCAAATTAATTATCGTTATATATATGAAAAAAAAAAATTCGTTCGGGCTGAAGTCCTCCCTCAAAATTAAATCCTGGATCGGCCAGTGATAGGTAGGAAAGTAAAAAGCTATAAATTTCCTGGAATCTCTGAGCACATTATAGTAAATGAATTTCCTATTTGAACCAGTCATGTGTTTTACATAAATGTCAAGAAGTTCAATACCATAATTATTCAAACAAATGATTTATATAATATTTTACATTTTAGTTGTGAAACATATTTAAAATCAGTGTACACTTTATTTATTCATGGTACCAAAAATTAATTAATATAACGAATTAAAATACCTGCGATATCTCTATTAATATGTACAAAATGAATGCAGTTTTCGATATCCTACTGAATGTCTGAGAAAACTTAAGATCTATCTTTATCAGCAGCATTGCTGGTAGTGTTGCCCAAAATCGGTCTTCGTCTTGCACTTTGCAAGACCAAGACGAAGGCCACCTAACTGTTGCAAGACCAAGACCAGGACTGGTAAAAAAATCGATTTTTTAAAATAAAAATTAAGCCAAAATAGTTACTAATAATTGAAAATCTTAGTTGTATCACTGTATGTTAATAATGTGTATCACATATATACTTTTGTATTTAACTCCTCTAATTTTTCATTCGGGCTTAGTTAGGTTTCTCCTATATAAAAAAAATATAGTAATATCTCTATAATAATAAGCTGATAAGTAACTGCAAGACTGTTGCGAGACTCTTGCGCAAGACCAAGACCATGACCAAACTGAGTTTGCAAAACCAAGACTCATCTCAGTCTCTCATTTGGGCTACACTAATTGCATGTGGCAGCAGTGATGATAAAAGTGACTTGGACATATTAAGATATTTGTTATTATAATGCTTTTGTAGGTATATAGCTTTAGATACGTGATTTAATAATTGATTACTTAAGTTAATCATTTGTTAAATACACAAATCATTTATAAATCATATGTTCTTTTAGTACTCTGATTTTTTTGGTATTTGCTGTTTTTAAAGTTTCTATCCTAGTTAAAATGAAGGGATATTTTCAAGTGGGGCTTGTTAATTATTGATTAATTGCACTGTTACTCCAAAGTTGTCATTATAATGTATATTATTAGTTTATTTTATTTTATTTATTTATTGAATAATATAACAATCTGCCAGATAATATTAAAGTAGTTTTATCAATTGCTAGTTGAATTGACTTTCTTTATAATATTTTATTGTTTAAACAAATGGATAAGTTTACCAAATATCTCTTGTATTAGGGGTAAGGAAGGATAGATATCTAAAGCGAGATTTCTCACATGTGTAAGCTGGTTAAATATTATTTCAATTCGACAATAAAAAGAATAAATTGATTAATTTGTGATTTTAAAGTGGAAAAAATAAAGAAGTTGTGGGATACTAATTTTACTGTTTCATGAGGTAAAGCATTTCTCATAGAGCTAAACAAAAATTAAAATTATGATTATCCTTTTCTGCTTTAGTGATATTCCACTTATTATAGAGCTCTGAATTTCATTTTGAAATAACACTTCAAAATTTCTTTCTGGCCCTATTAAAAATTTTAAAAAATTATTTTTGACATATTGATCGGGGTAGTCTTACATACCCTCTCTCTCACGAACTTTTGTTGCCCACTGTTCTTAAAACCTGCTCAACTGAAACTGGAATTATAAAAAGTATATATTTATGTATAAAGTGTATGTTTTATTACATGCAATTATATTTGAGGTAGTCTATTCTAAGTTTTCTCGTGTACAGTTGTTCGAATGTTCCTCCAAATCGGAATACCACAAAAGTATAATTCCACTCCATACTTAACTACTTCAAGCTCTTTCTGAGCACTCATGCGTATTGATTTATTGGTACTATAAAATCATCTATTTTGATTGCCAAATAAGAAAGAAATAATTTATTTTTCATTAAAACAGAAATAATTTTCTGCAAATGAACAATAAAAATGGGAATAATAAAAAAAGGTGCTTGTAAAACTTAAACCACAAGAGATAGAGCAAAAAGTAAATAAATAAAATTGGTTACTCACATAAAGAAATAGAATAACAAGACAATTCAAAATCTGAGATGGTGGGTGTCAAAAACATTTTTTGATGGTTAATTTGATTTCCATACACTACTTAGAAAACTATCTACAGGTAACAGTGTAGTTAAACTGTATGAATCAAATTAAATTTCCATCTATAGGAAATATGATAATATGAAAGCTGTAGAAATCTTTGGGTTTCTAATAAAAATTTAAATATAGAATAGTGAGAAATAGTAACTAAATCATTTTTTAGCACTAATGAATTTGAAAAAAATCACACAAAATAAAGATTCACCTGTATTGTGTATCTACGTCTAGATCTGTTCCACGTGTTTCGATATCCTCTATCTAATATTTAAATTCCTATTTAACAATATATCAACACATTATAATAACAGGTTAAAGGTTTCCTTGTTGTTTTGAATATCATTTCGGAGTCTATTATTCCAGGGTGCTGACTTCATTAACCTTGCTTAGTGCATTTGATTAAAGTTTTGTAGATTGTCTATTCAAAGAGATACTTTATTTAAATTAATTTTTTGGGGTTGAATGAATTAAGTGGTTTGTTCAATGAAATTGCCACACTGACTCTTCCCATTTATACTAGGTTTTTGATGAAGTAAAACTCTATTAAAGTACGATATAATGGAATCTTTAATTGTCAAACATAAAAAAATATTTTTTTCACAAATAATGAATATAGTAATCCACGAATAACTAATTTACATTGGCAAGCAAAAGTTTTCATACATGGAGTGATAGGCAATAAAAAAATCAACAACGAAAATTCTTTCTACGTTTTTATTTTTTATTTAAAAACCTAATTATAACTTCAATACCACCCTTATCCAACCATTAATTATTTAATTTTTCAGTATTTATAAAATTTGTAAATTGAAAAATTAACTCAGTTATTTTCAAATAATTTACATTTGTAACTTTCCTTTTTTTTTTTTTTTTTTTTTTTTTTTTTTTTTTTTTTTTTTTTTTTTTTTTTTTTTTTTTTTTTAGGAAAAGTTGGTTGGGATATGATAAAGACATACAATAACAAATCTTATTTTATCTCTGTTGATGTATGGGCCTATGTTTTATTATACATATGTGCCTTCTTTAACTTTTATTATTTTATTATTATACTTTTTTTTTTAGGGAAAAGGTAGGAAAATAAAGAGGTCCAACTAAGTAAGATGTTAAATAGTTGTATTTGGAGAAAATCTCATATTTCAAATCTTTGATGCATCATATCTTAGAAAACACACCCTGTTTGTTGATGGGTTCAGATCCCATTTAAACAATATTGTTACACATATTTTTTACAATATTTTACACATAGTGTTATTATTATTTATGAACAAATAATGCCCAAACAAACTAGTATTCACAGAAAAATGCCAGAGGATAATGTGAAAACAATACTGATATATCTAGTTGAAAGTTATTAATTTATCCACAAAATATATATTATTGGATTTCTGAAGTGAATATAGAAAAATTTTAATATTAATATTAAGTTTATTTTTTTTGCCTCTGTAGTTACTATACTCATAGATGGAACTCTTTAGGATGCAGTCCAGTCAATTAATGATTATAGAAGGAAATGGCGGGGAAACAATTTTTGACTTTGGGACATTGTTTGGACTACTAGGAAGGTAAACATATTAAAAGTCCCCACTGCTAGGTGGTGAGCCAGATGTCAGATATCAGGACAACTAACCATCACATTGACAAAGACATTCTATACAAAATTAAAACTAATAAAATTTGAAGTATGATTGGATATATACCTTAGTTTCTGAGATATCTGTCCTCAACTAAGTCTAGCTAATTTGGGGGAAAATAATTTTTACCTCACGTTTTTACTTAATTCGACTAGCTAACTGTTGATTGCTTCGTTCTATGATTAAGTCATAAAAGAAAAAAAAAAGTTTTTATTAATTAAATTTTCTTCAAGAATATATTGCTATGTATTGAACATAACAAATAAGTTTTTAAAATTATTATTTGTCAAAAACAAGGTTGAAAACGACTTCTGACGTCAACACCAGCGTTAAGGGGCAGAACAGATATATAATGACCGATCTATACCTGGACCCTGGGTAAGGCTTAGAGTAAAAACTAGTAACAGGCTAAGTAATTGGTTCCTTTTAGGGTGTTACCAGTTATTGTGAAGTAATAGGGTGAAGTTATGAACCAATGGAAACTATCCTTGCCCCACCCAGAATATTTGTATATTATATGCCAAGAAGTAAGAAAAGAGGTCTTCTGTTGATGTCCGGCTTTGAGGATAGGTCTTATGATGATGTCCGGCCTTGAGGATAGGTCTGATGTTGAGTTCTGGCCTTGAGGATGGGTCTTATGTTTTCTTCCGGCTTGGGGACTGAAGCCTTGGCCCAACATAGACCATGAGATCCTAGCTGAGTTTTGGACCTGGCCTTGACAGATGACCTCGGATCTCCAGATGCAGCGATTAAATGTACTATCTACACCACTTCACATACCATAATAAAGTCCTTCTCCAACAACAGAACCTGCTCGGTCCTTTCAGTACCTCCAACCTTCTTCCTTCTTCATCGATTGTTTGTCGATATGAGACTTTTCAATGAATAATTTGTCTACTGCACAATTGAGTACAATTCACAGTGAAACCTCACATTCCTATATATTCCTTCTCATTCCCTCACACAATGTCACATAAAGGAGTAAATACTTGGAGCAATCTACTACTGAAGACAAAAATCAGGCTGTACAGAAGTATAGTCCGTTCAGTAGTAATTCACTGATCCGAGGCATGGGCTACTAAGACAAATGACTCTTGGTGTTCGAAAGAGCGATATTGAATACGGACCCATGAATGTAGGCGAGACATGGAGAAGACGAAAGAACCAAGAATTGTACAGGCTCTCTGAAGATACCGAGATCTCCAAAGTCATAAAACTGGGAAGACTTCGATGGGCTGGCCATCTAGCCAGAATGGACAATGGCAAGATTCCGAAGAAAGTGATCATAAAAGAGATCTAAGGGACGACCAAACGTGAGGTAGATGGATGGTGTGACTGAAGATGCCATGACGCTTCTAGGCGTGCATGACTGGAGAACTGCTGTACAAGATAGGCCCAATTGGAGGAGACTACTTGAGGCCATATGTATGTACTGAAAATGAATTGATAGAGAATAGTATGATAGCTAAGTTAATATAGTAGTTAAAAAAAAATGAGAAAGGAATGTTTACTTGAAAAAACAACAACACTTACTTAAAATTAGATATTTAATAAATTGTAAATTAATAATCATAAGACTTGTATTAAAATCCTTCCCTAATCATCTTCTAGAATTACAGTACCATTTACTTGTTGTCCACATAATCTATCAGACGCGGGTGAAAATAAAAATAGAGGACATTAAAATCATAATAAATAAATCATGCTCTTTCTTCAACTTTCAGCAAAGGAGGATTTTTCACTTCAACCATAATGGCACATTCATATTGGATATCTTCGAATCGAAAATCTTCTTGAACAGGTCTAAGCTTCAGTCTTCTCAATATTTGTGACAATGTAATTTTCATCTCCATTGTTGCGAAGTATGTACCTGAAAAATATAAGCAAGCTAATAAAATACGGTTTGAACTAAATAATTTTATTTCTAGTCAGAATGAGAGGAAAAACGGAAAGATATTTTGTTGATAGAAATTTTGAATATGGAAACTCTACTCTAAGTTAAAATGTTTGATAGCGAACAATATAACCTAGACATTGGCATGGCATGACGTAGCCACCTCGCCACCAATTTTCATTGATGCTAATTATCTTTAAGAATATGCATCAGGAGCATTCGGAATTTTTAATCATCACTGACAAAACAAATTGAAAATTCATACAAGTACAAATCTGTTAATCTTTGCGAACGTTACTAGTGTTTAATGATATTAGACACGATAATAAATCGTCACTTACATAAATTAAACTTCAATTACAGTATCTGTGAAATAAACACTCTAAGTACGAAGGTCTATCGCCTATCATCATTGAAATGAATAATTCACCCAAAGTATCTATTGTTACATTCACTTACCTAAATATGTAATATAATACAATTCCCAATTAAATGGTTATGTTTAAATATGTAATATAATATATAGTAAGGGAAAGCATTGCGATCGTATAAATTTTGAAATATGAGTTTTCAATGGAAATACAGTACACGGGAGGTCACGTGAGTCCAAACAACGAAGCAGTGTTACCGCGCGCTCTGTGACAAAACCTCGTACTCAAGCCTCGTACATCCTCGTACGCTTGCTCATTCATAACTTGTACTATTATAAGCCCAGTGTTATTGTTTTTTTTTAATAGTAAAATTAGATCAGAATTTTTTATTTTTACCTCCATTCATATATTTTAAAGCCTTTTTACATTACTTTTTTTTATAAGTTAATGGGTCAAGAAGTAAAATTAGCTTAATAAAATATATAAAAAAGTTAATATATTTTTATAAACTACTGAAAACGTTATATAAAAATTAAAATAGCTAAATAAACTTCTTAAAGTACTCTTCATAAGTATTCATCCGTAGATCCACGATTTAATTTGGGGAAAAACTAATTTTTTTTCTTTTTTCTAAAAACAAAACAACTACTTTTATGAAAGGACGTTAGTGGTTTTGGAAGGCCAATAAAAATTAATTATTGGGGCATTGATGCTTTTAGAGATATCCATTATAATACAAAAAAAAATAATAGATTGTGATTGTTTCAGTATTTAGCTTACAATTAGATCTTGCACAAAATGAATGTGGACCTCTGAAAAAATACTTTTTTTTTTATTATTTACGATGGGTTCATTATGAATACTAGTTAATTTTTCAATTGATTACTTTACTCGATTAAAAATAGAAACTATTTTTTTAAATTCGGTAATCATTTAAAAAAAAATAATTTATCTCGAATATATTTACAATTGCAGTTTTATGAAAGAAACAATAATTACGAAGGAAATAATGGATATACTTTCTCGTATTTTATTTTATGCTCGATAAAAATGACGGTAAAAATTTCTGTTTAATTTTCTTTTACAACACATTTTAAAAAAATATGTATTTATAAAATAAGTTTTATGAAGGAAATAATGGATATGGTTTCTTATATTTTATTTTATACTAAATAAAATCTAAAATATTTTTTTTTAATTTTTTTATTCCTAGGAAATTAAAAAAAAAAACATATATATACAATCATGGTTTTATGAAGGAAATAATAATCATACTCTAATTAAAGAAGATATAATTGCAATTTATTTGTCTATAAAGCAACAGAAGTTCAGTATTTCATATCAACATAAATAATAATACAGTTAAAGTAACCGTAAAACAATTCTAAACTTCATTCATAAAAATATAACCTTGCATTGCAAACGTCAGCAAAACTTATGTACGAGGTACGAGGCTGATCTATCCTCGTACCTCGTACATTACGCCATAACCTCGTACAAATACGAGGATCCTCGTACAAACGGCAACACTGCAACGAATTCCCACAATATGGTCGGTCCGTCCCTCCGTGTGTGCGTGTGTGTGTGTATGAACAGCCTAGCTCAAAAACGAACAGTCGTACGAAACTGATATTTCAATTTTAGATAGGTATGAGATGTTACAGCAACTTTTTCCTGTAAATCTAATATCTAACATCAGATAGGTTTTATCATAATGATATATAACAGGGCTTACATGTTACATTTTCAAAAATTCTTCTCATAAAATACCTTTAATTTGGTTCTTTTTGAATAATCAACTATCCCTCATTGTTATCAATAACAATAAAAGCCTAAATATAAACCATTAAAGAATTTGATACTTGATTAAAAGAGAAAAAGGATACATTTTTTTTTTTTGGTTGATAATGAATTTCCCGAAATGATAGTCTGATACTTCACGTATAATATATCGTTGGAAAAATAAAAATTATATCTAACATACAAATTCGTGGAAGGTGATGGTAACAGAAACCACATAGTTTTTAGGAAATTAAATGAAAATTTATAACTAAATGATAACTTTTAAAACTATATTTAAGTTTGAAAAAAAAGTTTATAAAATCCACCGAATCAAACCAATGACATTGTTAAAAAAACTATTGCAATTTACGAGTGTGAAAGAAGATGTAAAATATAAAAATATTGCGTAGATGAGTAAAACATATATTTATAACCTTCAATACATTTACTGTAATGTCTAGATCTGATAATATATTTAAGATTAAGCCTGTCATCGTATTAATGTATATTAATAGAATCGTGAGCCTAGCATAATAACATTATAATGTGAAAAAAAAATGTCTGCTTTCACTATATCGAAAAAATCTGGTGCGTTCATCACACAACTTTTACTCACCGCTTTATTTTGAATAGAAAGTATTTTCTGGCAATTTTGGACTATTACAAAGTTCTATTGACCGCCAGAAGCTGTATAATATTTTAGTCGAGCAGTGGATTCCAAAAAATAGTAAATTTAGTTAGGATATGATTGACAAAACGCTCAATAAAGTTAGAATTGGTAATTATGTATCCGAAAAGTTTGAGGTTCGAAAGGATGATTCCCTTTCACCTGTCCTGATTAATTCGGAATTAGAACACGCCGTTACGAATGTACTGCATACCGAAAAAGGATTAAATCTTCGTGGAATAACACCCGCGCTTGGCTAAGCTGATGATTTGGTCATGTTAAGGGAAGACAAGGAAACTATAAAACTTAATACGACAACGTTAATGAAAGCCGATAAAGAACTGATGAGAAAAATGGCCCATATATACAAAGAGTATTTTGTAGATACTATAATATCTATAATGTTATATATAATATCTATTCATGAACATGGACAACTCAATATGTGAAGATATTTACCTGGGCAGCTTCGTATACCTATTCCAAATGGGAAATAAGAATGTTTCATTATTTCATTGTCTTCAAGGAAGCGATCTGGATCGAAAACTTCAGGATTTTTCCAGTTTTCTGGGTCCATTCTCATGTATCTATGCATAAACATCACACCAGTCCCTGAAGGTATTGTAATTCCATCTGCAAATAAAAAAGTAGCTATCAAACTAACATCTGCTAATCTATGTATGAAAAAGTAATCCGTTTTACTTTAAAGAATATAATTTTACAATTTTCTCGACATCTTCAACAATGCTCCCTATGTCAATTAATTTTTGGAATTCCTTCTATTACATCTTATGTGTTTTCTTCAAGAAACATAAAAATAGAAGAGGAATAAGATTATCGCCCTGCATGACTCCTTTGAAGACGAGGAATAAATACGCCTCCTTCCCCTTAATCTGTACTACTCCTATGGCTGCTTTGCAGATCTTCTTGTACGTTTTTTTTTTTAATTTGCAGAGCATTCCATATTTCTGATGCAGGACAGAATCGAAAGTATCCCTCAGATAAAGAAAGACTAGTAGATCAAAGAGTTGTCTCCATCCCATGTCTGGGAGTTACCCTTCTAATGAAAAATATGTCCTGGGTCTGTCTAGTAAGTCTGAATCCAGCTTGTTCTGGCACGAGCTGTTACTCAACAAATGGTCTTCTCTTAATGGTTTCATACCTCTGGTACTCTTTCTCATTCCCACTTTCTGTAATCTGGACCACCATATCACTTGTATGCGGATTGCCTAAAAATCTAGCTGTCCTTGAGATCATTAACGCAGTGGGACAATGGCTTGATGTTTAATGTTGAGAAGACCAAAGTCATTCTCATTGGGTTCAAGCATCTTCTAAATTTCATCCTTTATTATCAGAAGATAAGGAACTCTACCTAAATGTACTACCTATTCACTTTACAGGAAGTTAATTGTAAAATGATTAGTTTTGGCGGGAATAGCGAATAGCCTTTCGCTTTTATATTGGGGCTTAAGGTTATTTACACTCCTGAATATTAAAACAAAACCCCGGCACTGGATATCGACTTTTTGAGGGTGTTTAACTGTGATTGGAAATTCGGGAATCTAATACCTTTTATGACACTGTGTGAGAAGAAACAATAAGAATACTTAAATGAGATGTGGGACTTATTAAACACTTTGAATGAATTGACTCACCTGGTTTATTCTTCAATTGTGAGGCCTATAGGACAACTAAATAAAAGGACTATTCACTCCTATCTAATAAAATAATTTATTTTGACAACTGATATAAGTGAATATATTAATGTCTAATGACTGTAGGCTTGATATTCTTAGTCTTCAATGCAGTAAGCCTCTCTTCCCAGATGACGTCTTGTGTTGGTGCCCAGGCCTCAAGTGTTTGGCGTCCTCTTCGCCATCTGTCGCTACCTGATCGGACCTTTTTTCTTCTTTTCGATTGTTTATCGATGAGATTTTCCAATGAGCAATTTGTCCACTGCACAATTGAGTACAATTCACAGTGGAACCCCACATTCCTATATATTATATATTCCTTCTCATTCCCTCACACATTGTCATCTAAAGGAGTAAATACAGGGGGATGTCTACTACACACTTTCACCTAGGGGTAATTTTTGATCAACATCTTTCTTGGAATATCCATATTTCCCTAATTATCCGAAAATCTATTGCTACCTTCAAATTGTTCCTGAAATTCCCTGATTCTGTGCCCACTAAAACCCGTCGGCTCCTTGTTTCTTCTTTCATTTTTTTAACATTTTCATTATGGCTTCATTGAAAACGGTTGTTCTAAACCTTTACAACCAAAAGTCCATCTTATCTTCTTGAATTGTTTATTTCTTGTTCCTCTGTACATTCGTTTAACACGAGATCCTAGTCCGCAAATCTATTTATTCCTTCTCATACAACTGTTTTCTTTAAATAAACATTTGTCATACTTGCTACTTTGTTTTGAAATTCCTTACCTCCCTTCCATACTCAAACTCTCTTCCTTAAACGTATTGAAACACCATTTACTCTTCCACTTCATCAGCAATTAATCTACTGAACATATGTAAGAATAAAATTTTCTTATTTAGGATTTGTCACTCAAATTCTACTGTTATCCTACAGATATATGTATATTACAGATATTATTTTATAGATATTTTCTATATTGCCTATGTGTACAAACTCATGTATATTTATCTACAATTTAATAACTTTGTGTTCTGTTATTTTAATTTTAGTTTATTGACTTAATTATCTTACCAATTATGTTACTTAATTATGTCTCTATTTTCTTCTAATGCCAGACAAATGTAACTTTTCTGTTAATTGTACTTATTCTTAGAGGACTAAATATCCCTGAATAAAATTTACTTTTCTTTCTTTCTTCTTTGATAAATTTTAAGGAAATGTTATCTCTTCCAGGATTTTTCCCACTTTCATTTTGTATAAGGCATCAGTTATTTCTTTTTCACCTATTGCTTTCTGCCTCGTATTACCATTACCACTGGTAAAAAATAATGAAAAACTAGAAATTAATAGAATCAAATGATACTCACTTATATTTATGTCTCCAGTAGCCAACTTTGCAAACATGGCAGGACTGACAAACCTCAAAGTTTCTTTTATGAACCTTCAATAAAATTGACAAGACTTAGAAATTAAAATTTTAAATTATTAAACATATTTGACTAACTTAAAGCACTGGTCTATTGCATAATAAAATGCTGAATTAAGTTAGAAATATATTGTAATATGAAAGTTATATATTTGCAAAAGTTTTGTGTCGATCCAATAGGTCCCAACGACAACAATACTTGTCTACAATGGTGTAACTTTATTTCAGATGCTTCGAGTGGCAAGCCTACATAGACCTGATAATGTCATGCAATAATAATTATTCATTAATACCAAGGCAACACATCAAGAAGGCTAAAGTGTTTAAACTGTCCCTTCGTAGTTATACATCTTTTGACCAGAAGTAATACTTTTTTTTTCTGTACAACTCTTATTCTTAAAGGACCTCGTCCCAGAATAACGTTATTTCCCTACTATATTCAATAACAATTTTTTCAGTAAACGGCTCTATCGATTTGAAAATTTAATAAATAAAAAATTTATTAAATGAAGACATTTTAAAAAATATAATCAAATTATTCAGTCAAATTTAGAGAATGTCTTGAAATTATTTCATACTGAAAAAATATTATAATAAATATATATAATATATTTGCTAAAATATACCTATCAAGGAACTCCATTTGTTCTATATCCTCAATTCTTGGACATCTTTTATCATTACCAAATATTTGATGTTGTTCTTTCCAAGCTCTTTCTTGTATATCAGGTAGAAGAGCTAAATAAATAATCGAGTTTGCAAGTGCACAAGTTACAGTATGGGAAGACTGAAAAAAAAAAAAAAAATAGGAATCAGGATATATTCTTTCCATTCTCCTTGATCTTTTTAACCAAACAGTGTATTTTATAAACTCCAGCTTCTCCGCGTGCTTTAATTAGTTCACTAGGAATATCATTACATCCCTCCGCTTCATAAGATTTTAATTTTTCAACTTCCTCTTTAGCTGATTCTTCAATTAACGGTTCGATATTTTAAAATTAACTCGTAAAATACTACTATCATGGCATTCTAGGTCAGAATTGATTTATAATAATATGCAAATCTAACTACTTACTGTAAAGAACAGTTCCTGTAACTCCTTTATTATTGACTCTTCACTATCATTATGTTTTATCGATCTTTCTGTCATATGCATTGATAGAGACTTATTCTTAGCTAAAAAATGAGAGAGAAAAGGAAAATATAATTAGTAAATCCCACAATGTATTATAAATCATTAATTGTATCAAAGTTTTTAGAACTGGCAATCCAAGAGTCAAATTTTTTGTGACTTATTTGAATAAAACATTGTGTCATTCACCGTTATACTGCTTACCTTAACTCAAAGATAAAGCGTTTCATAATGGCGCCTAGGACATGGACCATGGTGTTTATAAAACACCACTAAATGTTAATTAATTAATAAATAATAATTAAGGTGCACATTTCCAGATACTAATAAACAGCTATTATTTTTGTGAAATATTATTAAATTTCTTACGAAAAGTTTGACCTTACCTGAAGGAGAATGCTGGTTAGATACCGATGTATTTAGGCTTCTTTCAAAAAGCTAAAAGCATACAGAATATATTACAGAGTGAAATTTAAAGTACATTTTTATTATTAATGTAACTACGAAAGAATTCCTATACACAAGAAAGGAAGCTCTTGTGACTGCAAGAATTACAGACTTATATGTCTCTTCCAAGTAGTTTACAAGCTCTACACATCCATCCTTGAACGAAAGTTGAGGGAAATCGTAGAAGCCGACCTCGAAGAAGAGCAGGCAGCATTCAGACCGCACCCCCAGACCCAGGAATACCTATTCCCTCTCAGGAATATCATTGAAAAGGCATGGGATCGAGGGAAGAGTATGCTTCTGGCTATTCTTGATATCAAGGCAGCATTTGATTCGGTCCCTAGACAAGAAATATCGGCAGCTCTAGCCCAAAAAATGTAAGCCAATACATTTATAGATGCTTTAAAATCCACGTACCGCAACACAAAGGGCGTTATAAGAATAAATGAAAAGGAATCGAAACCTTTCGAAGTAAAAAAGGATTAAAACAAGGAAACAGCCTTAGCCCTCCACTGTTTGTCATCCTCTACGTATTCATGGATGAAATCTTAAAAATATGCAAGAGGAGGACAGCACGGGCAGTTGTTGAAAAGTGGAATATGAGGACAATCCTTGCTCAGGCTATGGTCTTTGTAGATGACATTGTTCTCATAACAGATCAAAAGAAAACCTGCAGCAGAAGTAATCAAAGAGCGAGAAGCTGAGCTGGATAGGAAGGGAATGATGCTCAATGCAAACATGAGCAAGTTAATGTGTATACGACGAAATGAAGAAAATGTGGAGATTCGATGCAGAGAAGAAACCTTAGAGAAGACTGAAGAATATACCCAGCTAGGTAAAGTCATCCGCAGAAATGGAAAGATTGATGGGGAGGTTTCCAACCGAATTAAAAAGGTAAATAATCTGTATTACTAACTATGCAATAAATGATAATATTTATTTTTACATATGCCGACGTTTCGACCTGAAGTTCAGGCCTTCATCAGGGCTAAGAAAATAACCAGAAAACAACAGATAACTATTCTTCTCTTCATTATCCACGACAGTCAACCAATTACCAATTATAAAATATTTACCGTTTTCCGTAATTCTCCAATTTCAGCTATGACTATTCTATCTATTTTTCGAAACATGGTTAATATTGTTTCTGATAATTTCGGGTTGCCCATAATAATTGGTGCTAAGTATTTTAACCTAAAAAAATGAATAAAACTTATTATTATTGTTTTTTTTTGTTTAGTAACTCTAAAAGATAAGTAGGAAACGTTCGGCATCTGAAACTTCATATACAGTTTTCATTAAAGTTTTTATTTATTTATTTTTTTGAAAATATTATAATATGTCTCAAAGGACATTTATAGTAGTGTTCTGAGATCACATTCACACTCTATGTACTATAAAAAAATAAATTATACAGATAAATAATATATATATATATATATATATATATATATATAAGTTAAGGTACGGAGCGGGACAGTATTAGCGTTAATACCAAATGCAGTGATGTAAACAATCTCAGAAGGTATTTATAGAGGATTAGAAGGAGAAATAAACCAGTCTTGATTTCGTCTTCATGCGTGTTGTTTCTTAAACCTATTACTTTTTTTAAAGTGTTTCAAGCCCGCTACGCTTAACTTATATATATAAGTATAAAATAATCTAACAATAAATAAATAAAAAAGAACACATACATACCTATATACACTATTTACAATCAGGCGAGAGAACTCCAAGCCAGCCTTACCCATCCAACTGTGGAATGATAAGGATGACTTCAAGAGATCCCTACACTTCTCTCTCATCCGCTTCACTGGGGCTAAACCCAGTGGAGATTGAGTGAGAGTGTTCATTTAAATTATATCTGTTATTTAAAACCTAATTAATATCCATTCTCTAATAAGGTCCCTTGTCTTATTTTCTAGAGGTTACCACTTAAGGTTGACAAATTCACTAAGCATTGCAAACTTCATTGTTAGATATTTCCTAAATAATGTTTCAATAAAATCCAAGTTTGATAATATATCGACAGCCAGACTGCCAAAGCCTATAAGAACAAAAACTAGAAATTTTCAGGAGACTATAAAAACTGTGTAATTTTTGTTCTGAGGGCATTTTATATTTTGGGTTCAGTTTTTTTGCAGGCCTAAGATAAATATGTCATGTTCTATGTAACATTTCTGATCGTATTTCAGCCAAATAATCTTTCAGAACCATTACTTCTAACTTATAGCTTTTTAGTTATTTTGAAAAATAGGTTTTAGTTAGGTAAAAGCAATCAAATTTATTTTAGTAACGCTTATACGTTTTTCAATAATGTAGAGAAACGATACTTCGAATGGATATTTGTAAAACATTTCAGTGCAAAGCGAATATTTCATCACACGGGTTATTTACTAATGTTTCTCCCACAGTAGTGTAGTAGTCATCCCCTGGTATTTACTCCTTTATGTGACATTGTGTGAGGGAATGTGAAGGAATATATAGGAATGTGAGGTTGCACTGTGAATTGAACTCAATTGTGCAGTGGACAAATTATTCATGTTAAAGTCTCATATGGATAAACAATCGATGAAGAAGGACATTGGAAAAAGGAAATAATAAAGTGATTCTCTCTCTAATGACAAAATAATTAAAATGTTAGCATATGCAGATTATATCGTAATTTTGGCAACAAACCCCTCTTTAATTCAAGGGATGATAAATAATTTGGAAATATATTGCAGGATTTGGAATTTAAATAAATCTAAAATTATGGTATATAGAAAAAGAGGGAAAATCCAAAATTGAAATTTAATTATCAAATTATACTGATAGTAAACTGTTATAAGGAATATTATTAACACCAAATTTATCAATGAGTAAGCATGTTCAACAAAATGTTTTTAAAACAATGGTCAGTTTCAATGTATTAAGGAAGAAGCTCTTTACTTATAATAAATTATATTTGAATGCAAAACTTAAAGTGTTCAATTAAATCAATCATAGGTTATGACAGGTGTAGGGAGCTATTTCTTTAAGAGGTTTGGTTTAACAGCAAAAAGAAATGTTCCTTCCTTCCTTATATTCAATAATTAACTTTAATTAACTAAAAACAATATTTATAAAACATTTTAAATAAAATATTAATTTTATACCTTACCATTTCATTAATTTCAAAACATGGGGATGATATACTAAACTGGTTTCGTTACGAAATAGAGCTTCTGAAAAAATATTTTGCATGGGCAATGAATTTCATAATGATTTTTTAAAAGTAGTAAACTGAAAAATGTTATATTTTATTTAAAACTCACCCACAGTGACACTTTGAGTTAATACTAAGGTCCCATAATTCACATCAACAGCTGAGGGTGAAGTCAACATGAAATCAATCAGTTTATCGGAGATTTTAACTAAAGTATTTAAGTAGTCTCTGTCTACATGCGATTTTTTCAAAAAAGTACTATATTCCTTTTTCTTTAGTTTCCATAAATCATCCGCTCCTGCAACAGAAGTAATTATATAATATAATTATATTTATATTAATTTAACGATTATATTTACCAATACAAAGTAAATGTCCAATTACTTTGTATTGGTAAATATTTGTAAATGTATCTGTTTAAGGGTTTAGAATTTAAATTCAAGCCCTTCCTTCAACTGAATAAATGCATTGGTTGATATAACTAAATACTTTTTTTAAAATGATAAATTCAGTTCTACACGCAGAGCAATTTTTTTAAAACGTTAAATATTTTGTAATTTTTAGGCCTAAAACATAATGTAATGTAACAACTTTGACGGTTGGTGCTAGTCATATAAATAAACTTTGAAAGAAGTTTCCTTCACAAAATAATCTCAAGAGAGAGAAATGCTTTATTTTAAACAGTGCTGGCCTACTATATAGGGTTTCTCGATATACAGCATACTCATCAATCCTTTTTTTTTTTGGACACAGCACTTAATTATATTTGAATCACACACACACACACACACACACAAACATATATATATATATATATATATATATATATCCAAATTCTTTTTCATATCACTCATCATATGCAATATTAATATTATACTTACTATACCAACATAATTATAATTATACAATATATATATTTCGGTAAAACCAATACAAAACAATCTCTGAAATTTACAGAAAAACAAAGATATTCGAAACCCAAAATTCCAAAATTAGAAAATTATAACGCACACATAGCAAGTAACATAATCCTATTAATAGAGAAAAAAGATATTTTTCTCTCTGCAACACTTAAAGAGACAGCCTTGATGAAGGCCTGAACTTCAGGTCGAAACGTCGGCATATGTAAAAATAAATATTATCATTTATTTTTGCCTTCCTTTTTGACTGACCATCCCAACTATTCTTCTCTTCATTATCCATGACAGTCAACCAATTACCAATTATAAAAATATATGGTTAGTTAAATTATTTAAAATTGAATAAATAAATAGATGAAAATAAATATCCATAATTTACCCCTAATTACCATATATGTGATGATAAATGATGACAAGCGAGTCCAGAATAATGCTCTCGGCAACACTGCAAGATCCTAGTTCATCAACACCTAGTTCCTCGAAGAAGCTCCTTGTTCTTTTATGAATCGTACCATCTTCTTCTTCTTATTCGGCGTTACGACCCATTATTTGAGTCATAGCCTGCTAAAGTTCCGTGTTCCCTGTTCCGTGCTGCTGCCTCAAGTTCATAAAACTGAGCAGAGATCTCGCGTCTGCAGGCACGCAGTCTTCCCACCGAAGTCTGACGCGTCCAACCCGCCTAGTACCATACATTTGCCCAGCTAAGATCTTGTAAGGAACTTTGTTTGCATCCTTCCTTATGACGAGACCAGTCCAGCGAAGTCTTGATACCTTTACGAATGTTGATACGTCTATTTCTTTGTACCTCGCTCTTAACTCAGCATTCGTTCTTCTTCTCCATGCGCCTATATGTAGTCCAACATTCTGAGCCATATGTAAGAACTGGTCGTATAATTGTCTTATAAATTCTCACTTTCGAGGCCTTCGACAACACATTACTTCTCAAGAGTTTATGGAGGGAGAAATAGGTGCTGTTTGCGGAGAGTTACGGTTGATCTGGGATCCTAGGTATATGAATGATTCCACTCTTTCAAATCTATAGTGACCTATCGAGACATGACTCCCACCATCCTCGTGGGTGGGTAGGGTGCACATATACTTCGTTTTTTCAACATTCACCATTAGGCCCAGTCTTGCTGCAGACTCCTCTAATGCTTTAAAAGCTTCTCTTATGGCGTTTATACTCCTTCCCGCAAGATCCAGGTCATCCGCAAATCCTAAAATCTGGACTTTCTTGTTGATAAGTGTTCCTGTTACTTGGATACCAGAGTCCGTAATAGCTTTCTCAAGGGAAAAGTTAAACACTAAACAGGCCCGACCATCGCACCTGTGTTGTGAATCCTCTTGATAGCATTCCGCCCACTCTAACAAAGCATACGTTGTCCTCCATCGTCATTTTTACTAGGCGAACCAGTTTGGTAGTGGTGAGTATGTATCTGTTATTCTCTTGTTTTTTCCAACAGGATTCGTAGGGTAAACATTTGATCTGTCGTAGATTTTCCTTTTCGGAATCCAGATTGATACTTTCCTAGCTCTTGTTCCCCAAATGGAAGCAGTCTATTGAACAGTATGATGGATAGAATTTTGTATGTGGTGGGAAGGAGAGAGATGCTCCTGTAGTTATTACATACCGATACATCCCCTTTCTTATGAATGGGGCAAATAACCGTTTTGTTCCATTGAACAGGTAGTCTTTCTTCTCTCCATATTTCAATCAATAACTCTTGGAGGAATTTTATTATTTCACTCTCAGTACGTTTAAAGAGCTAAGATGGGATATTATCGATTCCTGGAGCCTTGTTATTTTTTAATTTCCCAATAGCATCATGTATTTCCTCTTCATCTGGGGGCTCTATAAATACCTCATCTTCCCTGTATCTCATTATGGTTTTAAATAAGAAAAACTGCCAATAGAGCGAATTGAAATAAAGAGAGCTGATTAGATATCAATTGAGACAGAGGTGGGAGAGATAATATCACTCCACAGAGCAGTTAGCTGGCCGCGTTAACGACGCCACATAGAAGTAGATTGGATGAGGATCTTGAATCATGGAAGGTGAGGATCTTGGATCATGGAAGATGATCATCTTGGATCATGGAAGATGAGGATCTTCCCGTTCGAATGAATCGTACCGCGAGACCCAAACCAGAGGTCTCTCATGGTGAACTCTCCGAAGAACTCACGGAATTCCTCTTTTAGGAAAGAGATACATTTATCGTATATTTACTTCTTTTCTTTTTCTACTTCACTGGCCTGATCCAGGTCACTGCTCTCATAGCGAACAGATCCAAGACCTGTGCCGCCTTTCTGGTCGTGGAGAATGCAACTATATCCGCACATCTCGTTGAGCTATCAATATCGATACGACGCACCTCGTTGAGCTATCAATATCGATACAACGCACCTCGTTGAATCATGTGAATTCCTTTTCCCTAAGGAGCCTCATCAACTCGAATTGACCCAATCGTGCCAGCGTGTCATGAGGAGGGAGTTGTTGGGGGCATTTTCCCAGCACATGAGCTGGTGTTTCATACTCTCTGCCGCATTTATGACCAAAGGACCCCGCTACTTGGACTCCGCGAAGCGGTGCATGGTCGATGTTAAGTTTTAAGGCGTTGGAACATTCTGACCCCAAAAGTACTTCTTTCTGGTATATACACTGACAGGCAAAAAATTCCACCCACTTGATTTTTTCATGTTTTCATCTAAATATATTTCTGTTTTGGATTGGTCTATTGTTTTTAATGAATAAATAGGTAATCTTTTTGTTTTTTTTTAATTAGGAATGTAAATATAGAGGACAATAACCCTTAATCCTTAATTCAATGAAATGATTCTAGATTCCAATGTTTACTTTCTATGGAATCAAAATGTTTATTCAGTATTATTAGTTCAGAGCCGTTTCTTGCAGTACATTTCTTAGTCTCCGGCTTTTAATTTTTTCAATATTAAGTTGAAAAATGCCTCTTAGTGCCGAGGATGTTGCGCGTGATGTGGCACTTATTGATGATGGACGTTCCATTAAATATGCAGCTAATACCATCGGAGTTCCATATGAAGCTTTACGAGACGCCGTCAGGCGTTTTCGGGAAACTGGTTCTTACAATAGAAGGCCCGACTCTGGACGGCCTAGGGTAACAGAACCACGGGATGACCGGTTTTTGACTTAGAGAATTTTAGGAAACCGGCACCTTACCGTTGTTCAAGCGATTCATCAGCCCAAAGAAGTTCGAGGTGTGCAAATTTCTGAACGTACCGCTCGGAGAAGATTAAATGAGCATGAATTAATGGCTTTTCGTCCAGGCAGAGGACCAGAGTTGACCAGAACTGACAGAGTAACACGGCTGGCTTTTGCTCAAGAACACAGTCATTGGACTATGGACGAATGGAGTGCTGTACTTTTTACAGATGAGTCAAGATTCGCTCTTCGATCTCCAGACGGGTGTGAAAGATTGTGAAGAAGAAGAAACGAAAGATGAAAGATATGCAGGCTGTAATTTTTCCCCGAGCCAACCTTTCCAACGTGGTTCCTTAATGGTGTGGGCTGGGATTTCAATGGAGCACCACACAGAATTGGTTGTTGTTCATGGAGGGTCTTTGACGGCCATTCGCTATGTAGATGAGATTTTGGAACCTCATGTGTTGCCTATCCTCAACGAAATCGGCCATCGTTCTATTCTAATGCACGATAATACACGCCCACATGCCGCCCGCATAGGTAGACGTTCCTTCAACAGAACAATATTGAGGTTTTAGACTGGCCAGCACGTTCTCCAGATTTGAACCCCATTGAGCATTTATGGAATAACCTCGGAAGACGAATAAGAGCGTGTGCAACACTTCCTGATACACTGCAGGACCTTTAAAGGGCTCTTCGGGAGGAATGGGCTATCCTCCAGCAAAGGGACATTTCCCGACAGGTGGAAAGTATGCCGAGGCGTCTTCAAGAAGTAGTGAAGGCAAGAGGAGGAAACACGCGCTACTAAACGTTGATGCAATTAATTTCTTTTAGAATAATAACGGTTCGTTTTTCAATTTTTTTTTTCTCTAATCATTCTTACCCAATCACATTTTGATTATTAAAGGTAAAAAAGATTATAAAATTCCATAAATACTAAGTATTATCTACAAATACCATGTATTATATACAAATACAACTTTACAGAAATATTTTTAGATGAAAACATGGAAAAATCAAGTGGGTGGAATTTTGTGCCTGTCAGTGTATATTTTTAGCTTTCGGGGTCTCTTCAAGATGCCTAACTCCAACGCCTTGCCACCTGAAACTGGCCCATTCTTCAAAAGAATCCACTCTCAGCGACTGTCGTAGAGCCCTCACACTTCGGTAGTCCATATCAACACCTAGTCTCATCGCACATTTGGTGACAATAACAATAAAATCAACCTTACCATATAATAATTATACACAATATTATGCTCTATACAAGAAAAATATGACAAAAATATTCTATTCACTACTTACGGGATGTGATAAAAGGTCCTAGGAAATAGGGGGTAAGCGATCGGTATGCGAAATGTGGTTTATCCGACAGATTTGGATGGAATGCTAGTTCCTAAATAAAAACACAAATATTAATAATACAGTACAAAAAATATCAATAGTAAAAAAGTTAATAACAGACTTAGGTAGCCCAATGGTTCGATGCTCAGATTATTTTTTTAAGCTATACGGGATTTTCCCAGGCCAGGGAGTGAGAGCGGGGGACTAATGGCAGAATTAAAAGCCCCCCTCTTGTGTACTCACGTTAGCCGGCTCAGCCACCCCTCTGCTAAAAGCCTCTCCACGTTGAGTATTTTCGCAGGCGCCTTAGCTCCCCATTTTCCCATAATCACCGTTTAAGTAAGGAGGACTGTATTCAGATTCACATTTTCAAGATCCTAACCTATCCTAAGATCCTAACCTATTTCAAGATGTTAACCAATCCTAAGGTCCTAACCTATTGCAAGATCCTAACCTAGCCTAAGATCCTAACTGGTACTTTTCGTCTAGCGGGCCGGCAGTGACTGCTATCTGCCAATGTTTATAACTTGAACACTGATAATTCCCATAACCCATTGATAAGCCTTCTCCTACTTCATATCTTCTTATTATTGTATTAAATTCCTATTATTGAAAGTGAGGATATCAGCTGGGATCAGCTGATGCGAAGGTTGTCTCCTCAACTCCTCTCTCAGTTTTTACCAATTTTATAGCGGAATATCTCTGATTATTCACGTGATACAGTTAAAGTGTATATCAGAGCAGTTGATATTTACTGTTGGCATCTTTTTTTTTTGTTATCTTAAAATTTTTTTTTTTTTTTTTTTTTTTATTTATTTATTTTTTTTCTCTTATGATATGCGGTATGATCAGCAAGTGATGGCCAGTAAGGTGCCCAAGAGGTCTCGGTCAGACGGAGTTAGCTCACCAGCCAAACAAAGGACTCGTCGCTGCCTACGAGATATACCTCCAGTGACCAAAATGAACACTTCAGAACCAGAACCTCAGCCCCAACCAGGTACGTCTGCACAAGAAACGATTGAAGAATCACCTTTCTTTACTCCAAACCCCTACCAAGTGCTTCAAAATGACAGAGAAGTAATGGAGTCTGCAGCAATACCCAGAGAACCAAAGCCTCCTCCGATATTTGTGAAAAATATAAAAAATTTCCAGATGTTCTGCACCCAACTAAATAAAATCTGCTCTGGCAGTTATTCATGCCTTAACAGGACCAATGACACCAAAATAACACCTGATTCTGCAGAAGCCTACCGAAAAATAGTGAAGTACTTATCAGAAACAAATGCGAATTTTCACACTTACCAGCTGAGGCAGGAAAGAGCTTTACGAGTAGTGATAAGAAATTTACACTCCTCAACCCCCACTGAAGTTATTAAAGAAGAACTAACGACGCTTGGTTTCAATGTACGCCAGGTAACAAACGTTTTGAAGGAGGACAGGGAGCAGCCAGGATTACGAAATAGGATCCCACTACCATTGTTTTTCGTGGACTTGGAGCCATCACCAGGTATCGAAAAAATATATGATATCACAAGAATATACTACACAATGGTGAAAGTTGAGAAGCCATATCCCAAGAGAGACATCGTGCAGTGCCATAATTGTCAGACCTATGGCCACACGAAGTCATATTGCCACCATTTGCCGAGTTGCGTGAAGTGCGGTGAACAGCACAAATCTGTAGAGTGCACCAAACCTATACAAGATCCAGCAGTATGTGCCCTATGTTTGGAGGGACACCCGGCCAACTACAAAGGCTGCCAAATTTACAAGAATCTCAAAACCAGACACCAGAAAAACCGGATTCAAGATGAAGCACTAAGAACAAGAAGAGAGAGAGAGCCTTCCAGAATTGTAAACAATGATGTATCATTCTCCCAACTACTTAGAGGTAAGACTTTAACCGATAAATGTCAAGCCCTGCCACAACAACAACCTCAACCCCAACCTCAAAATCCTTTTCATCCTAATATACCTAACCACCAACAACAAATTCCTCATATTCCTCCTCCTTCAAATGCAACAGATCTCACAAGTTTGTTAGCATCTTTCCTCACCGATTTCAAATCCCTTGTTACTCCACTCATATCACTCCTCACGAATCTCGTATCTCACCTCATCCCTCCTTTGAAAAATCCTTAAATGACTCACATCCCTAAACCCATATCCATTCTCCTTTGGAATGCGAATGGTGTTAGAAATCATATAGACGAACTATCTACTTTACTACTTGACAAGAACATTGATGTGGCACTAATTACTGAAACTCAACTAACCACTAAACAGCACCTCAATATACCACAATACCTGACATATCGTACTGACCACCCTGACGGAAAAGCACATGCCGGTACTGCTGTAATTGTACACCAATCCCTCTCCCATCACGTACTCCCATTACCAATACATGATTTCCTACAGTCCACCGCTATCGTGATAAAAACCTTCTCCTTTCCGGTTACTCTTGCATCAGCGTATTGCCCTCCTAACCGATCCATATCCAATGCCCAATTCAGTTCTCTCCTCAACTCCTTGGGACATCACTTCATCTTGGGTGCAGACCTAAATGCCAAGCACCAACAATGGGGTTCCAGAACCACGAATTCTCGTGGCCGAACCCTGCTGTCTGCACTCAATTCCCAACGTTTTCACCTCCTTTCCCCCAACTCTCCTACCTACTGGCCCACAGATCCCAACCGTAATCCTGATCTTCTTGATTTCTTTATCCACAGCGGCTTAAGTCTCCTCAATTGTTCCATTACACGTCTAAATGAACTTTCCTCTGACCATAGTCCTCTAATCCTTAATGTTTCACTTGAACCTGTTCCCAAACCTTCTCCACCGTCATTCATTAGAGGCCCAGTAAACTGGGACCTTTTCCGCCAAATAATATCCGATAATATTGATCTCAACATATCCCTCAAAACTCCCGATGACCTTGATAGTGCCGTAAATTCCTTTACTACCACAATCCAACAAGCCGCCTGGACTGCCTTCTTCCCAAAAGACTCCTCCAGAATTCCTATAAAGACCATTCTACCCCAACACCTCCTTAACCTAATCCGCACCAAACGCCGTGCCAGATTATTATGGCAACGTACCCGACATCCTACCGACCGCTGCTCCTATAATTACTACTGCAAACAATTAAAACTGGAATTAGCCACCTTCAGATCACAATCCTTCAACTCCTACCTATCCTCCCTCTCTTCTCGCGACAATTCCCTTTGGAAAACCACAACAAAAATCCTAAATCCTCACCGCATTTCACATCCTCTCCGACGAGGTGATGGCTCCTGGGCAGCATCTGACGAAGATAAAGCTGAGGAGTTCGCCATTCACCTATCCAATACATTTATTTCACATCCGGAATCCCATCCTGCCCACACCGTAACAGTAGAAGAACTCCTTACATCACCAATCCCACTTTCCTTGCCCCCAAAAGCTATTCATCCTTCCGAAGTAAAATTTCAATTAAAAAAACTAATCCCCCGTAAAGCTCCTGGACATGATCTCCTTACATCTCAAATCCTTCGACAACTTCCATCCAAAGCAGTCATATTCCTAACATATATCTACAATTGTATCCTACGCACCACCCACTTCCCTCTGTTATGGAAACACTCCACTATTATCCTTTTTCCAAAACCAGGAAAACCTCTCAATAGCTCAACATCCTAAAGACCAATCAGCCTACTGCCAATCCTTTCAAAAATTTTTGAAAAGATCCTTTTGAAACGAATCCTACCCATTATAGAATCCCAAAATATCCCTTCCCATCAGTTTGGTTTTCGCTCTCAACATTCTACTGTTCAACAAGGACTCCGAGTTGTTGATCATATTTCCTCAGCCCTAGAAAACAAGGAATACTGTTCCGGTGCCTTTCTGGACATTGCACAGGCATTTGACCGGGTATGGCACTCCGGACTGCTCTCCAAGCTTAAAATCCATTTACCTCAGTCCTTGTACCTAGTCCTCCGATCCTACCTCTCTGACCGCTCCTTTCGAGTTCGCTGTGGAACAGAATTTTCCAATATCTACTCCGTTAAAGCCGGTGTTCCCCAAGGCAGCGTCTTGGGTCCCGTGCTTTACATCCTCTTTACTGCTGACATCCCTGTTCATCCCGATACTTTTCTTGCAACATTCGCTGACGACACCGCAATCTTATCATCCAACTCTGATCCCGAAATAGCATCCTTAAATCTCCAAAACCACCTCACCTTGATTGAGCACTGGTGTAATAACTGGCGCATTAAAGTTAATGAATCTAAATGCCAACACATTACCTTTACACTCCGACGCAGTTCCTGTCCACCAGTACACTTTAATTCCATCCAGCTTCCTTACTCAGACACAGTCCGGTATCTTGGCTTTCATTTAGACCGAAGACTAACGTGGAACCCGCATACTAGACTCAAAAGGCAAGAACTCAACCGACGATACGGCCAGCTATACAGACTACTAAACAGAAAATCCAAACTTTCTATTGAAAACAAATTACTTATCTACAAGACAATACTGAAACCTATATGGACATACGGACTTGAACTGTGGGGGACAGCAAAAGCTTCTAACATCAAACGTATTCAATCCTTTCAATCTAAAGTCCTTCGAACAATAGTTGATGCTCCGTTCTATGTAAATAACAAAATCCTACACCATGACCTTAATATCCCATTTGTCCTAGACCTTATTCCAGAAAAATTCTCCAAATTTCACCAGAACCTTACCTATCATCCAAATCCCCTTGCACAATCTCTATCCAGCACCACCCATCCTTACAATCCTCCTCGAAGGTTGAGGCGGCAGTGGCCCAGAGACCTTTTGTAAATAAGCATCTATTGGAGTTTTGGCAATGGCCAGATCCTCCACTCAAGCCCGAGTGTGTATGATTAGGTTAGTTCTTTTGTTTATATACATTTATTTTATTTTATTGTATTTATTTTTATTTTATTTTATTGTATTTATTATTATTAAGTTTCTGTATTATTATTTTTATTTTTTTTTTTATTGTAAATAGAGTGTGAGTGTGCTTTCTCTGAACACTATTAGAAATGTCCTTGATGTGACAGAATGTAATATTTCTAAATAAACAAATATAAAATTAAATAAAATTATTGAAAGTGTAAACAGATTCAAAAACAAATGTAATAACAAAAGAAAAAACTTTTATTTTACGACCCATATATTAATGAAATAAAAAAAAAAAAAACATTTAAGAAGATATGTACATATAAAAAATCAAAATGAAATAATAAAAAAACACGTGAAGAACATATGTAGATATAAAAGATGAAAATGAAATAATAAAAAAACATTTAAAGAACATATTTACATAGAAAAGAAAAAATATCAACACTATAAACAACATATGTACAATTTATTTCAGGTCTGCAAGTATCCCAACATTTTGAAAATACTGAATTGCCTGTCCTTCTAAAGACAGCAAATCCCATGTTCTAAGAAGATCCATAATATGACGAAAATAAACGGAAAAAAATGAAAAATAAACAAAGGGGCCACAGACTAAAAAAAAATAAACACAAACGGGCTAAAAACTAAAAATAATGAAAAATAAACACAAACGGGCCAAAAGTAAATAATTTAATAAGTGGACGTTTAATTTAATAAGGGAATAACTGAAAACTAAACAATGCAATAACTCAAAAGTTTGGCGAGATAAGAAGAGGGAGGTTATGTTAAGTGACGTTAGATAAGATAGATAAGAAGTGAGGTTTCGTGCCGGCCCGCTAGATAAAAAGTACCTCCTAACCTATTCCAAGATCCTAACCTATCCTAAGATCCGAATCTACGATTCGGCTTGCTTCATGGATATTTAGCAGCCGGTTCTTATTAATTATTATATCTTATTAATTATTAATGTTATTCTTTTCTTACTTAGCCAAAGAACTTTACAAAGGTCTTGTTATCTAATTCTCAGCGAAAATAAGTCAATAATGATCCAAGTGGTTGAAGCCTTAAAATATATATATATATATATATATATAATATATATATATATATATATATATATATATATATATATATATATATATATATATATATATGTAAAGGTCTTGTATAACTGCGGTATATGTAAATAACAGCAAAACGTGCAATTTCAAATATCAATCCGTCATTCTACAGACTGTGATAGATAGTCGGGTGTAAAGTTTTTACACGCTAACGAATAAAGTGCAATAACATGGAAGTCCTGTCGCCAGTAATAGCTAATCCTTACAGGGACTTTGAACATTATCTAGCCGGAATTAGGTAAATATTGGTTCTGTAGTTTTCAGGGTTATTGATTACAAAAAAAAAAAAAAAAAACTGTTCTTTTTTATAATTTAAATTTAATACACCACATTTCGGACAAGTTAAATTTGGAGGTATGATCAGATCGGACCACATTCCAGTTCACATCTGATTAAATGCGAGATCGACCTTGGGAGGGGATGGACACCTAGGATTTCCAGCTGTTTGAGATTATTTGAACACTTCGTTTTAAGAGGATTTATGGAGGAAGTTGGACACTTAGTGTAACTTTTTGTGTATGTTCTGGAAACCTAAGGCATCTCGTAGGATTTATAAAGTCTCAGAGAATCATCTGGCCTAAGAAGTGTTCACTGAACCAGTAATGACTAAATGTGAAGAAAATAAAAATAAATGTACATGTATATACATATTTACACACAATAAATCAAATATTACCTTGACAGCTTGAGGACTTGAAACTATCACCATCGTCCTGCAGCCATAGCCCCAGTGGAAGCATAAACCATCTTTCCCATGTTTTTCAGCAACTTTGGTCATATGTTTTTCCATAGCTAAACAAAAGACGGTTTTATTTCATCTCACATTTCATAAATTATAGAGAGAAACACATTATTTTCATATAAAATATAAAAGCTTTGCTGCCCAATCATATTGGGTTGCTATACACACTGCATACTCTAACGAGTATCCGTAGGACATTAAATAAACTTATATATAAATATACAGAAGTGTTTAGTTTATATGAGTATAATAAATAAATGTATATATAAATATATTTTTTTTTTTTTTTTTTTTTTCTTTCATTATTCATGCTTTTTTTCCATTTAATTTTTCTTTCTCTCTCTTCATCTTTTTTTATACACCTCTCCTATAGACAATATTAAGATGCTTAGAATTATAATAGAATAATTAAACATAATTGTATACATCTAGAATTAAATAAAATTTTATATAAAACAAATATAATAGGCATTTTTCTTTAAATAAATACATAAATTAAAAAAAAAATCATAACATATTTTTACTGTCAAGAAAATAAAATAATATTCCCAAGTCAGTATAATTCAATTTATTATAATCTATAACGTTTCGGCAGGACTTTGCAGGTCTCCTTCAGGGAGGTGTGAGCTAGAAGTTTCACTTAGAATTCAAAGCTAGGAGTTCCCCTCTCCCAAATGGTAAAATATAACTTTGTTTTATGAAAAAAAAATATTGTCTCTTAAAGTATAATTGTTCGTGTAATTACATTCAAAAGGACTTTAGGAATCACTTAAACACCATTTCATATATGTAGTTAGTTTCTTTCTTTTTTTCCAAAGTATATACGTTATTTGGTACTACCTCACTAGCAGGCCGGGTGGAAACTTCACTTCTTATCTATGTTATCTAACGTCACGTCACATAACCTCCCTCTTCTTATCCTGGTGGAGTTTGCTGAGAAACAGATGGGTTTTTTTATCGTCAAAATAAATGACAGAAAGGCTACAACCTTATTAGAAGGAATTAAAGACAATATAGAAGAGGGAACCACCATTTATTCGGACTGTTAGAAAGGATACAACACCCGACAACCAAACTATGACCATTTCCAAGTGAATCACCGCTATAATTTTTTCGATCCATCAAAGGGAGTTCATACTTAACACATAGAACGATTATGGGGCTCAGCGAAGCAGAGAAATAAAGTACATAGAGAAACTACCAGACAACACCTCGATTCATATTTGTGCGAGTTTTTGTGGCGGCGGGTTCACAGAGGAGAGGATCCGTTCCTCGCTATTTTAAATAGCTTAAAACTATTTTGCCTTCCAAAATAAATATGACGAAGTGAAAATAAATTGTACATCTGTCGTTTATAGTGTTTATATTTTTTCTTTTATATCTACACGTGTTCTTTAAGTGTTTTTTTATTATTTCATTAATATTTGTGTCGTAAAATAAAAGTATTTTTTTTTGTTATTACATTTGTTTTTGTATCTGTTCACACAATAATACGAATTTAAAACATAAATACGAAGATATGAAGTAGGAGAAGGCTTATCAATACGTTATGGGAATTATCAGTGTTGAGGTTATAAACATTGGCAGAAAGCAGTCACTGCCGGCCGGCTAGTGAAGAAGTACCCGTTATTTTTATGAAAAATATAGCTTTCGGGCTGAAGCTCCTCTCCCCCCCTCCAAATACTGGATCTACTACTGCCACTGTATAATATAGCGACAAGTCTGTTTATGTCTATATTTCTAAAATAGACATAAAAGTTTTTGATCAGCAATATTAGAGGGTATTGAAATTTTTACACTGATCTATTTTAAGCCGGTTTATATTGCTTTAGTTTATAAAATAAATCGTACTCAACTCTTTTCCTTGATCAATTTCCAGGAAAATAAATCTAATTAATTTTTTTTTGTTTCTTGATGGACATATGTAAAAATATAAAAACTTTTCTGAAATAGGTAAGAAAGTCGTGTGAGTGAACGCACCAGATTTTTTTTTTTTTTTTTTTACTGATACCACTCAAAACCATTTTCGTTGTTAGATTCAAGAGATGTTCATACTTACTGTTCAAGGATCTTTCGAAGAGAGTTCTGTAGAAGTAGTAGAGGTTTCCGAAAACAGGGAACCCCAGAAGTCCAGGATAAGAATATAACTTGCGGACCCGAAGCCACAGTAGCAGGCCCAAGACCAGGTGAGCCACCACAATTATAAGAGCTGTGGTTACAATCATTTCCATCTTTCTAAAAATATACAGTTCTATTAATAATTTTTTTTTCATAAATTATTCCTAAATTATCAATTACCAAGTTTTGTAAAACTAAGTTTAAGTTTAACAACGGATGATTTAAGAATTCTTGATAATTTTATATATTTTATTATTATATATTATTAAGGGAATTCTTGCATACATCGGCTAAGCCCGCATATTTCTTATTGAAAATTAAACATGAAACATGGAATATATAAGTTTATTATCACATTTAAAGCCACGAAATAAATTAGTCAAATAATTTTATCCTCTATCTTAATCCATCATGGTATACTTCTTCCTATCTCTTTCAGCAGACTACTACTTAGTCTAATTGTATGTAATTTTTATTTAAATATTATTATTTTTCAGAGATCAATCCCTGAAACACAAAAATTAACAATTGTACAATTCAGAACTTCACCACCATTTATATGGTCACCATCTTGCTGCAAACCATTCCTGTAGAGTTAATCTGTTCATTTCTTAAAGTGTGCATACATTAAGGTACACTCTTAAGAAATGGTATGAAAAGACAATATAAGTTGCTAAACTCTAAGAGAACAGTCTGGTGGAGGAAGTATGGGGAGGAAGAAGAGGTATCCAAAACCATGAAGCTCAAATTCAGACAGAAAGTGAATCCATATTCCTGTAGATATATCACGAAGTCAACCAAATACATGCTGAAGGAAAGATAAGGTTCATCAATATTAACCCAGCTAAGGACGATTATATTGAACAGCTGAGTAGCAGAAATACAAGAAAAACAATTGGGTAACTAAAATAAAATAATACAAAACATGTTAAATTAAATAAAATAGCGATTTAATAAATTTAGAAGAAAAAGCTCGAAGGTATATATAACATCAATTCCCAAACAAAACTCAGTGGATACATTACCACAAGAAATATTGGCTGATAAGAGCTTTCCATTCTAAATTTATTATTTTATTTTATTTAAGATTTTTACTTTCACTTACGTATATATGTAATATCTAGTAAGGGTAAGTATTGCGATCAAGAAAATTTTTGAATCTGAGTTTTCAACGGAAATAGACGTTTTGAGGTACCCTGAGTCGAAATGACCAAGTCCCGAAAAATGGTCTGTGTGTCTGTGTGTTTGTATGTTAGCAATCTAGCTCAAAAACGAAACTGATATTACGTATTTAAGATAGGTATATGCCTTGGATGTGACGGCAACTTTTCCCTTAAAATCGGCTAACCGGAAGTGCCACTTTATATTAACGCTGAAACACATTTTCACAATTTTCTCAAAAACGGCTCTAACGATTTTGATTGAAATAGGTGTATCATTGTATAATTAAGTGGTCTTTAATATGAATCATGTCTTATCCCCATAGAAGTCACTTTACAGGGCTTAAATGCCCAATGTTCATATACGTCCTCCTCTAAAGTACCTTTAATATGGTTTATTTTAAAAAGTTAATCATTTCACATTATTCAAAGTAATAAAAAAAATGCTAACTTTTGAAAGAATTTGATAAGTTAATAAAGGAGAAAAAAAATGCAAGAAAACCTGCGTTGCTATAGACTGTAGTGCCTAAACGAATGTACCGATTTCAATGAAACTTCGCTAAAGTAATTTTCTTGATACCTTTTAAATTTATCTATATAACATACTTCAACGAAAAGAAGCTGGAAAAAAAGTTACGAGGGATGGTAAAATTAAATTCCGAATAACTCAAAAAGTATACACTTTTTGGGGATATTGTATATTGTTTTTTTTTTTTTAATTTATGGAATTTCCTAAAAAAAAAAAAAAAAAATTCGTTAAGATCGGGCAACTAGGAGGAAAGATATGGTCTCTAGTTTGTTTCCATGCATTGCCAAAAAATAATTTCTATTCATAGTAGATCGATAAGTGAAAGTTGTGTGTTGCGCGCACCAGATTTTTTGTATTATTTTATTTTATTTGTGCATATTTTTTTCTTCTTTGTATTTCTGCTAATCAGCTGTTCAATATTACCTTTCTTAGCTATGTTAATCGAACCTTATCTTCTCTTCCGTATGTATTTGGATTGCTTCGTCAGATATCTAGAGGAATAATAACTATAATACTGGTAATACTAGTAGTAATAATACTTAGTGAACCCAAAGGTTCGATACTGATGCCACCAATCGATGTCTACATTCTTCCATCCATCTTCCCACCTTCGCTTAGATCAACCCCACGAACACGTGCCAATCATGGCGCATATTCATTTTTTATTGACTCTTTCGTTACTAAGCTCAGTGATTTTACATGCCCACTTTAGTCACCTCAACTTAATCATCCCAATTATATTAACCGGGCACAGTTCGCGCAATTCAGCGTTGTGTAATCGCCTAAATTAACCGATTGACTCACCCTTCTTAGGCCTGAATATTCTGGGCAATTCTTTATTTTTCAAAAACCTTAAGACGTTACTCATTCCTTCATGTAAGCGGTTGACAAAGATTGACAAATGAGTGTACACATGACCCTAAATGTAGAGTCCTAATACAAGAAATATCTGAAGCCTTCAAAGTTCGAGCGGGCTTACGGCAGGGAGATGGGCTATCACCGATGTTGTTCAACTTAGCCCTGGAGAAGGTAATAAGAGGTACATCACAGGAAAATGGAGGGGTCCACGTCGGAATGAATCATAAAATCCTTGGATACGCAGATAATACAGCTATCCTTGGAAGTAATCAAGAAGACATTGAGTAACTCACTACAACACTGATAAGAGAGGCAGAGCATATCGGCCTACAAGTAAATGAAGACAAAACAAAATATATGATAATAAGCCGAAAAGTCCACCCCAATAAGAGGATCTGTTTAGAAGGAAAATCATTCCCGAGAGTAGAAAAATTCAAATATCCCGGCTCCACAATAACCTCAATGAATGACCATCGGGCAAAAATAGACCAGCGTATAACTAGCGCGAACAGAGCTTTCTTTTCCCTCTTGAAAAATCTAACTAAGGGTGTAAAGTGCTATGATAAAGCCAGTTCTAATATATAGATGTGAGACCTGTACACTAACCGACACCTTAGAAAAAAGTGTTGAAAGATTATAGAGGGAAATCTTTAGCACGATAATCGGAGCGATATGGGATCGGAGTATCACATGGATAACAAAGAACAATAAAGCACTGCTTACAGAAACTGGTCAATCAATATCCCATGATATGAAGGCACGGAGGTTAGGTTGGGCGGGGCATGTAGCTCGTAAAAACTCTCTACGTAACAATGAATGCCTCAATAGAAGGCAAAAGATCACGTGGAAAGCCTAAAAGCAGATGAACAGATAGAATCAACAGAGCTGTGTACAGATAAATGGAAAGAAATAGCCCAAGACAGGCAGAAATGGAGCAGGCTTGTTAAGGCGGAAAAGACGGTCTGTAGTCACGAAGACGGCCAACAGAAAAAAAAAAAGTTCCGAGAAAAAAACCTTGATAATATATATAAAAAAAAATTTTCCCAAACTGAACACTAATCATTTATTTTTCGTTCCAAAACCTGCCTTGAATATTAATTTATTTGGAATGCTGCCCTATTTAAGTCTCAAAGTTGTTTAATTCATAGGAAAAACAATTTATAATTTTCGGAAATAAGTATAGGTGTACAAATAAAGAATTTTTAACTTGGAATAAATTACTATTTCTTTTTATTATTATTATTATATTTTTTGAAACTCTATTGCATCTTTGTTGATTCGATTTGTCCACATTGTTTGTGGCATTTCACGTGTGTAGAGGCTTCGAGATATATTGCTCCTAGCCACCCACATGCCCTCCTTGCCTTCAGATCCTGGGATATCGATTGACCAGTTCCAACAAGCAGCTCTTTATTAGTCTTTCTTCTCCAAATGTTAGTATTCTGATCCCAGATAATTCCCGTAATTGTGGACAGGATTTTTCTCTCAAATATTTCCATAAATCTTTCTTGGGTGATGTTTAAAGTCCACGTTTCAATAAAGTTAATATTTCCAATTAGTAACAATTAAAAAAAAAGCCATAAGAAGTTGTATATAAAACTTATTGACGATATTACTTAAAACATAATACAATAATAGTTAAAAAAAATAATGTAAGATACTAATAAAAATTAAAATAATTAGAATTTACAATTATTGATAATAGAAAATTAGCAATGATTTAAAAAAGAAAAAGTACTAGAACTAAAAAAAATAAAAATAAAACCGACTACAGAAATCGGGAAATCCTCTCCATAATCCTTGTACTTCCACATCTATTTAAACACCTTGGCAGATTAATAAGGAAATTTACATCTACAAATACTTTAACTTGGTGTTGTCAGGTATCTATCACACACCTTACAAAACTTAAATCTCTTTCGGACGTTGGCATCATCCGGTACATGGATTGAAATCTCTTTGCTATAGTTGTATTGTGTAGTGAAGGGACCTCTGTGAAGTTGGCCCCCCATCCTCAACTTTTAAAAAAAATTTTGAGAGTTCTTATAGCCCCCCCAAGAGTTCTAGAGTTCCCTATACTTTTTAGAAATAGTTCTATTGTTTAAACCACCGAAAATACCATCCAAAGTTGTAAAAAACGGAAATCCCGTTTTGTGCAACTTACGAGTCTTATAACACCTTTAATATTAATTTTAGAGCTAAACTTCAAAGGGATAATTATAACGATTCCTTGGGGGGCTATCAGAACTCTAAAAAAAAATTTAAATATAGGCCCCCCCTAAAAGGCGCCCCCCCCAAAATGAAAAATTCTAAATTATTTTATGGGTTTTAATAGCCCCCCAAACAGTTACAGAGTTCTCTGGTATTTAAAAAAAAATTTATATTGTTTAAACAACCGAAAATACCACGCAAAGTTAAGAAAAAATGGAAATCCCGTTTTGTGCAACTTACGAGTCTTATAACACCTTTAATATTAATTTTAGAGCTAAACTTCAAAGGGATAATTATAACAATTCCTTGGGGGGCTATCAGAACTCTAAAAAAAAATTTAAATATAGGCCTCCCCTAAAAAGCGCCCCCCCCAAAATGAAAAATTCTAAATTATTTTATGGGTTTTAATAGCCCCCCAAATAGTTACAGAGTTCTCTGGTATTTAAAAAAAAATATATATTGTTTAAACAACCGAAAATACCACGCAAAGTTACGAAAAAACGGAAATCCCGTTTTGTGCAACTTACGAGTCTTATAACACTTTTAATATTAATTTTAGAGCTAAACATCAAAGGGATAATTATAACAATTCCATGGGGGGCTATCAGAACTCTAAAAATTTTTTATAATATAGCCCCCCCCCTAAAAAGCGGCCCCCCCAAAATAAAAATTTCTAAATTATTTTGTGGGTTTTAATAGCCCCACAAATAGTAACAGAGTTCTCTGGTATTAAAAAAAAAATTTATATTGTTTAAACAACCGAAAATACCAAGCAAAGTTGCGAAAAAATGAAATCCCGTTTTGTGGAACTTACGAGACTTATAACTCTTTAATTATTAATTTTAGAACTAAAGTTCATCGTGATAACTATTATAACTCTTGGGGAGGACATAGGAAAACTCATCAGAACTCCTGAAATTCAAAACCAAATCCAACCGATAATTACTGGTGTGTTTTAATCTTACATTTAATGGGGTGAAAATTTATCTCGGAAAAAAATTATTCTGATTGGTGTTCTAATAGCTCCTTGAGGAGTACAACCGATAATTACTGGTGTGTTTTAGTCTAGGATGCGAAACGAAAAAGTTTTGGAGCATCGAAATATCGAAAATATTTTTTTGAAAATTGCGAGGCTTATATCTATTGTTTGGTCAACTTTAGGACAAAGGTTCATTATATTAATTTTTATAACTCTTAGGGGGGCCATAGGAAAACTCATCAGAACTCCTGAAATCCAAAAACAAATTTCGACCAAAATTTTTATCTTACTCTTACTAAGTCAAAGCGTGAAAATTTATCTCGGAAAAAAATTATTCTGGTTGGAGTTCTAATAGCTCCTTGACGAGCACAACCGATAATTACTGGTGTGTTTTAGTCTAGGATGCGAAACGAAAAAGTTTTGGAGCATCGAAATATCGAAAATATTTTTTTGAAAATTGCGAGGCTTATATCTATTGTTTGGTCAACTTTAGGACAAAGGTTCATTATATTAATTTTTATAACTCTTAGGGGGGCCATAGGAAAACTCATCAGAACTCCTGAAATCCAAAAACAAATTTCGACCAAAATTTTTATCTTACTCTTACCAAGTCCAAGGGGTGAAAATTTATCTCGGAAAAAAATTATTCTGGTTGGAGTTCTAATAGCTCCTTGACGAGCACAACCGATAATTACTGGTGTGTTTTAGTCTAGGATGCGAAACGAAAAAGTATTGGAGCATCGAAATATCGAAAATATTTTTTTGAAAATTGCGAGGCTTATATCTATTGTTTGGTCAACTTTAGGACAAAGGTTCATTATATTAATTTTTATAACTCTTAGGGGGGCCATAGGAAAACTCATCAGAACTCCTGAAATCCAAAAACAAATTTCGACCAAAATTTTTATCTTACTCTTACCAAGTCCAAGGGGTGAAAATTTATCTCGGAAAAAAATTATTCTGGTTGGAGTTCTAATAGCTCCTTGACGAGCACAACCGATAATTACTGGTGTGTTTTAGTCTAGGATGCGAAACGAAAAAGTATTGGAGCATCGAAATATCGAAAATATTTTTTTGAAAATTGCGAGGCTTATATCTATTGTTTGGTCAACTTTAGGACAAAGGTTCATTATATTAATTTTTATAACTCTTAGGGGGGCCATAGGAAAACTCATCAGAACTCCTGAAATCCAAAAACAAATTTCGACCAAAATTTTTATCTTACTCTTACCAAGTCCAAGGGGTGAAAATTTATCTCGGAAAAAAATTATTCTGATTGGAGTTCTAATAGCTCCTTGACGAGCACAACCGATAATTACTGGTGTGTTTTAGTCTAGGATGCGAAACGAAAAAGTATTGGAGCATCGAAATATCGAAAATATTTTTTTGAAAATTGCGAGGCTTATATCTATTGTTTGGTCAACTTTAGGACAAAGGTTCATTATATTAATTTTTATAACTCTTAGGGGGGCCATAGGAAAACTCATCAGAACTCCTGAAATCCAAAAACAAATTTCGACCAAAATTTTTATCTTACTCTTACCAAGTCCAAGGGGTGAAAATTTATCTCGGAAAAAAATTATTCTGGTTGGAGTTCTAATAGCTCCTTGAGGAGTACAACCGATAATTACTGGTGTGTTTTAGTCTAGGATGCGAAACGAAAAAGTATTGGAGCATCGAAATATCGAAAATATTTTTTTGAAAATTGCGAGGCTTATATCTATTGTTTGGTCAACTTTAGGACAAAGGTTCATTATATTAATTTTTATAACTCTTAGGGGGGCCATAGGAAAACTCATCAGAACTCCTGAAATCCAAAAACAAATTTCGACCAAAATTTTTATCTTACTCTTACCAAGTCCAAGGGGTGAAAATTTATCTCGGAAAAAAATTATTCTGATTGGTGTTCTAATAGCTCCTTGACGAGCACAACCGATAATTACTGGTGTGTTTTATTCTAGGATGCGAAACGAAAAAGTATTGGAGCATCAAAATATCGAAAATATTTTTTTGAAAATTGCGAGGCTTATATCTTTTGTTTGGTCAACTTTAGGACAAAGGTTCATTATATTAATTTTTATAACTCTTAGGGGGGCCATAGGAAAACTCATCAGAACTCCTGAAATCCAAAAACAAATTTCGACCAAAATTTTTATCTTACTCTTACCAAGTCAAAGGGGTGAAAATTTATCTCGGAAAAAAATTATTCTGGTTGGAGTTCTAATAGCTCCTTGACGAGCACAACCGATAATTACTGGTGTGTTTTAATCTAGGATGCGAAACGAAAAAGTATTGGAGCATCGAAATATCGAAAATATTTTTTTGAAAATTGCGAGGCTTATATCTATTGTTTGGTCAACTTTAGGGCAAAGGTTCATTATATTAATTTTTATAACTCTTAGGGGGGCCATAGGAAAACTCATCAGAACTCCTGAAATCCAAAAACAAATTTCGACCAAAATTTTTATCTTACTCTTACCAAGTCCAAGGGGTGAAAATTTATCTCGGAAAAAAATTATTCTGGTTGGAGTTCTAATAGCTCCTTGACGAGTACAACCGATAATTACTGGTGTGTTTTAGTCTAGGATGCGAAACGAAAAAGTATTGGAGCATCGAAATATCGAAAATATTTTTTTGAAAATTGCGAGGCTTATATCTTTTGTTTGGTCAACTTTAGGACAAAGGTTCATTATATTAATTTTTATAACTCTTAGGGGGGCCATAGGAAAACTCATCAGAACTCCTGAAATCCAAAAACAAATTTCGACCAAAATTTTTATCTTACTCTTACCAAGTCCAAGGGGTGAAAATTTATCTCGGAAAAAAATTATTCTGGTTGGTGTTCTAATAGCTCCTTGACGAGCACAACCGATAATTACTGGTGTGTTTTAGTCTAGGATGCGAAACGAAAAAGTATTGGAGCATCGAAATATCGAAAATATTTTTTTGAAAATTGCGAGGCTTATATCTTTTGTTTGGTCAACTTTAGGACAAAGGTTCATTATATTAATTTTTATAACTCTTAGGGGGGCCATAGGAAAACTCATCAGAACTCCTGAAATCCAAAAACAAATTTCGACCAAAATTTTTATCTTACTCTTACTAAGTCCAAGGGGTGAAAATTTATCTCGGAAAAAAATTATTCTGATTGGTGTTCTAATAGCTCCTTGACGAGCACAACCGATAATTACTGGTGTGTTTTAGTCTAGGATGCGAAACGAAAAAGTATTGGAGCATCGAAATATCGAAAATATTTTTTTGAAAATTGCGAGGCTTATATCTATTGTTTGGTCAACTTTAGGACAAAGGTTCATTATATTAATTTTTATAACTCTTAGGGGGGCCATAGGAAAACTCATCAGAACTCCTGAAATCCAAAAACAAATTTCGACCAAAATTTTTATCTTACTCTTACTAAGTCCAAGGGGTGAAAATTTATCTCGGAAAAAAATTATTCTGATTGGTGTTCTAATAGCTCCTTGACGAGCACAACCGATAATTACTGGTGTGTTTTAATCTAGGATGCGAAACGAAAAAGTATTGGAGCATCGAAATATCGAAAATATTTTTTTGAAAATTGCGAGGCTTATATCTTTTGTTTGGTCAACTTTAGGGCAAAGGTTCATTATATTAATTTTTATAACTCTTAGGGAGCCATAGGAAAACTCATCAGAACTCCTGAAATCCAAAAACAAATTTCGACCAAAATTTTTATCTTACTCTTACTAAGTCCAAGGGGTGAAAATTTATCTCGGAAAAAAATTATTCTGGTTGGAGTTCTAATAGCTCCTTGACGAGCACAACCGATAATTACTGGTGTGTTTTAATCTAGGATGCGAAACGAAAAAGTATTGGAGCATCGAAATATCGAAAATATTTTTTTGAAAATTGCGAGGCTTATATCTTTTGTTTGGTCAACTTTAGGGCAAAGGTTCATTATATTAATTTTTATAACTCTTAGGGGGGCCATAGGAAAACTCATCAGAACTCCTGAAATCCAAAAACAAATTTCGACCAAAATTTTTATCTTACTCTTACTAAGTCCAAGGGGTGAAAATTTATCTCGGAAAAAAATTATTCTGGTTGGAGTTCTAATAGCTCCTTGACGAGCACAACCGATAATTACTGGTGTGTTTTAATCTAGGATGCGAAACGAAAAAGTATTGGAGCATCGAAATATCGAAAATATTTTTTTGAAAATTGCGAGGCTTATATCTATTGTTTGGTCAACTTTAGGGCAAAGGTTCATTATATTAATTTTTATAACTCTTAGGGGGGCCATAGGAAAACTCATCAGAACTCCTGAAATCCAAAAACAAATTTCGACCAAAATTTTTATCTTACTCTTACCAAGTCCAAGGGGTGAAAATTTATCTCGGAAAAAAATTATTCTGGTTGGAGTTCTAATAGCTCCTTGACGAGCACAACCGATAATTACTGGTGTGTTTTAGTCTAGGATGCGAAACGAAAAAGTATTGGAGCATCGAAATATCGAAAATATTTTTTTGAAAATTGCGAGGCTTATATCTATTGTTTGGTCAACTTTAGGACAAAGGTTCATTATATTAATTTTTATAACTCTTAGGGGGCCATAGGAAAACTCATCAGAACTCCTGAAATCCAAAAACAAATTTCGACCAAAATTTTTATCTTACTCTTACTAAGTCCAAGGGGTGAAAATTTATCTCGGAAAAAAATTATTCTGGTTGGAGTTCTAATAGCTCCTTGACGAGCACAACCGATAATTACTGGTGTGTTTTAGTCTAGGATGCGAAACGAAAAAGTTTTGGAGCATCGAAATATCGAAAATATTTTTTTGAAAATTGCGAGGCTTATATCTATTGTTTGGTCAACTTTAGGACAAAGGTTCATTATATTAATTTTTATAACTCTTAGGGGGCCATAGGAAAACTCATCAGAACTCCTGAAATCCAAAAACAAATTTCGACCAAAATTTTTATCTTACTCTTACTAAGTCCAAGGGGTGAAAATTTATCTCGGAAAAAAATTATTCTGGTTGGAGTTCTAATAGCTCCTTGACGAGCACAACCGATAATTACCGGTGTGTTTTAGTCTAGGATGCGAAACGAAAAAGTATTGGAGCATCGAAATATCGAAAATATTTTTTTGAAAATTGCGAGGCTTATATCTATTGTTTGGTCAACTTTAGGACAAAGGTTCATTATATTAATTTTTATAACTCTTAGGGGGGCCATAGGAAAACTCATCAGAACTCCTGAAATCCAAAAACAAATTTCGACCAAAATTTTTATCTTACTCTTACCAAGTCCAAGGGGTGAAAATTTATCTCGGAAAAAAATTATTCTGGTTGGAGTTCTAATAGCTCCTTGACGAGCACAACCGATAATTACTGGTGTGTTTTAGTCTAGGATGCGAAACGAAAAAGTTTTGGAGCATCGAAATATCGAAAATATTTTTTTGAAAATTGCGAGGCTTATATCTATTGTTTGGTCAACTTTAGGACAAAGGTTCATTATATTAATTTTTATAACTCTTAGGGGGGCCATAGGAAAACTCATCAGAACTCCTGAAATCCAAAAACAAATTTCGACCAAAATTTTTATCTTACTCTTACCAAGTCCAAGGGGTGAAAATTTATCTCGGAAAAAAATTATTCTGGTTGGAGTTCTAATAGCTCCTTGACGAGCACAACCGATAATTACTGGTGTGTTTTAGTCTAGGATGCGAAACGAAAAAGTTTTGGAGCATCGAAATATCGAAAATATTTTTTTGAAAATTGCGAGGCTTATATCTATTGTTTGGTCAACTTTAGGACAAAGGTTCATTATATTAATTTTTATAACTCTTAGGGGGGCCATAGGAAAACTCATCAGAACTCCTGAAATCCAAAAACAAATTTCGACCAAAATTTTTATCTTACTCTTACCAAGTCCAAGGGTGAAAATTTATCTCGGAAAAAAATTATTCTGGTTGGAGTTCTAATAGCTCCTTGACGAGCACAACCGATAATTACTGGTGTGTTTTAGTCTAGGATGCGAAACGAAAAAGTATTGGAGCATCGAAATATCGAAAATATTTTTTTGAAAATTGCGAGGCTTATATCTATTGTTTGGTCAACTTTAGGACAAAGGTTCATTATATTAATTTTTATAACTCTTAGGGGGGCCATAGGAAAACTCATCAGAACTCCTGAAATCCAAAAACAAATTTCGACCAAAATTTTTATCTTACTCTTACTAAGTCCAAGGGGTGAAAATTTATCTCGGAAAAAAATTATTCTGGTTGGAGTTCTAATAGCTCCTTGACGAGCACAACCGATAATTACTGGTGTGTTTTAGTCTAGGATGCGAAACGAAAAAGTATTGGAGCATCGAAATATCGAAAATATTTTTTTGAAAATTGCGAGGCTTATATCTATTGTTTGGTCAACTTTAGGACAAAGGTTCATTATATTAATTTTTATAACTCTTAGGGGGGCCATAGGAAAACTCATCAGAACTCCTGAAATCCAAAAACAAATTTCGACCAAAATTTTTATCTTACTCTTACTAAGTCCAAGGGGTGAAAATTTATCTCGGAAAAAAATTATTCTGGTTGGAGTTCTAATAGCTCCTTGACGAGCACAACCGATAATTACTGGTGTGTTTTAGTCTAGGATGCGAAACGAAAAAGTTTTGGAGCATCGAAATATCGAAAAATTTTTTTTGAAAATTGCGAGGCTTATATCTATTGTTTGGTCAACTTTAGGAGAAAGGTTCATTATATTAATTTTTATAACTCTTAGGGGGGCCATAGGAAAACTCATCAGAACTCCTGAAATCCAAAAACAAATTTCGACCAAAATTTTTATCTTACTCTTACCAAGTCCAAGAGGTGAAAATTTATCTCGGAAAAAAATTATTCTGGTTGGAGTTCTAATAGCTCCTTGACGAGTACAACCGATAATTACTGGTGTGTTTTAGTCTAGGATGCGAAACGAAAAAGTTTTTTAAAAAACTTTTGCAATTGGAAGGTTAGAGCGTTTGTCTAGTAAGTGTTGAAGTAGTCGGAAACGTCGAGCTGTTTCTTGTCGTTTCAGTCTGATATGAGGATTCCAGGTTAGACGTTTGTACCTCTGTGAAGTTGGCCCCCCATCCTCAACTTTTTAAAAAAATTTTGAGAGTTCTTATAGCCCCCCCAAGAGTTCTAGAGTTCCCTATACTTTTTAGAAATAGTTCTATTGTTTAAACCACCGAAAATACCATCCAAAGTTGCAAAAAACGGAAATCCCGTTTTGTGCAACTTACGAGTCTTATAACACCTTTAATATTAATTTTAGAGCTAAACTTCAAAGGGATAATTATAACAATTCCTTGGGGGGCTATCAGAACTCTAAAAAAAAATTTAAATATAGGCCCCCCCTAAAAGGCGCCCCCCCCAAAATGAAAAATTCTAAATTATTTTATGGGTTTTAATAGCCCCCCAAACAGTTACAGAGTTCTCTGGTATTTAAAAAAAAATTTATATTGTTTAAACAACCGAAAATACCACGCAAAGTTACGAAAAAATGGAAATCCCGTTTTGTGCAACTTACGAGTCTTATAACACCTTTAATATTAATTTTAGAGCTAAACTTCAAAGGGATAATTATAACAATTCCTTGGGGGGCTATCAGAACTCTAAAAAAAAATTTAAATATAGGCCCCCCTAAAAAGCTTTTGCAATAAACCTATGTTATCCGAAACCCAGTTTTCTGATTTTCTGCTATGTTCCTGGCCTCGCGTTTCCACGGCGAGTAGGGGGTTCCAGGAACCGCATTTATTTGTATTTAATACGTATATTGGTATTTATATCGGTCCCAGAAGAGAACCGATCTACCGAAAAATATATTAATGATGTATTTAAATGTTAGATACCACAGACCCCCTACTGTAGTATCCTAGATTGAACCATATAATTTTTATTGGATTTCCTTTCTATAGGTATCATGTTTTTAAATTTACTATTTGTAATTGTATTTAATTGGTGGCATGCAAGGTAGAATGTAAAATCAAGGAGCTATTAGAACTCCAACCAGAATAATTTTTTTCCGAGATAAATTTTCACCCCTTGGACTTGGTAAGAGTAAGATAAAAATTTTGGTCGAAATTTGTTTTTGGATTTCAGGAGTTCTGATGAGTTTTCCTATGGCCCCCCTAAGAGTTATAAAAATTAATATAATGAACCTTTGTCCTAAAGTTGACCAAACAAAAGATATAAGCCTCGCAATTTTCAAAAAAATATTTTCGATATTTCGATGCTCCAAAACTTTTTCGTTTCGCATCCTAGACTAAAACACACCAGTAATTATCGGTTGTGCTCGTCAAGGAGCTATTAGAACTCCAACCAGAATAATTTTTTTCCGAGATAAATTTTCACCCCTTGGACTTGGTAAGAGTAAGATAAAAATTTTGGTCGAAATTTGTTTTTGGATTTCAGGAGTTCTGATGAGTTTTCCTATGGCCCCCCTAAGAGTTATAAAAATTAATATAATGAACCTTTGTCCTAAAGTTGACCAAACAATAGATATAAGCCTCGCAATTTTCAAAAAAATATTTTCGATATTTCGATGCTCCAATACTTTTTCGTTTCGCATCCTAGACTAAAACACACCAGTAATTATCGGTTGTGCTCGTCAAGGAGCTATTAGAACTCCAACCAGAATAATTTTTTTCCGAGATAAATTTTCACCCCTTGGACTTGGTAAGAGTAAGATAAAAATTTTGGTCGAAATTTGTTTTTGGATTTCAGGAGTTCTGATGAGTTTTCCTATGGCCCCCCTAAGAGTTATAAAAATTAATATAATGAACCTTTCTCCTAAAGTTGACCAAACAATAGATATAAGCCTCGCAATTTTCAAAAATTTTTTTTCGATATTTCGATGCTCCAAAACTTTTTCGTTTCGCATCCTAGACTAAAACACACCAGTAATTATCGGTTGTGCTCGTCAAGGAGCTATTAGAACTCCAACCAGAATAATTTTTTTCCGAGATAAATTTTCACCCCTTGGACTTAGTAAGAGTAAGATAAAAATTTTGGTCGAAATTTGTTTTTGGATTTCAGGAGTTCTGATGAGTTTTCCTATGGCCCCCCTAAGAGTTATAAAAATTAATATAATGAACCTTTGTCCTAAAGTTGACCAAACAATAGATATAAGCCTCGCAATTTTCAAAAAAATATTTTCGATATTTCGATGCTCCAAAACTTTTTCGTTTCGCATCCTAGACTAAAACACACCAGTAATTATCGGTTGTGCTCGTCAAGGAGCTATTAGAACTCCAACCAGAATAATTTTTTTCCGAGATAAATTTTCACCCCTTGGACTTGGTAAGAGTAAGATAAAAATTTTGGTCGAAATTTGTTTTTGGATTTCAGGAGTTCTGATGAGTTTTCCTATGGCCCCCCTAAGAGTTATAAAAATTAATATAATGAACCTTTGTCCTAAAGTTGACCAAACAATAGATATAAGCCTCGCAATTTTCAAAAAAATATTTTCGATATTTCGATGCTCCAATACTTTTTCGTTTCGCATCCTAGACTAAAACACACCAGTAATTATCGGTTGTGCTCGTCAAGGAGCTATTAGAACTCCAACCAGAATAATTTTTTTCCGAGATAAATTTTCACCCCTTGGACTTGGTAAGAGTAAGATAAAAATTTTGGTCGAAATTTGTTTTTGGATTTCAGGAGTTCTGATGAGTTTTCCTATGGCCCCCCTAAGAGTTATAAAAATTAATATAATGAACCTTTGTCCTAAAGTTGACCAAACAATAGATATAAGCCTCGCAATTTTCAAAAAAATATTTTCGATATTTCGATGCTCCAATACTTTTTCGTTTCGCATCCTAGACTAAAACACACCAGTAATTATCGGTTGTGCTCGTCAAGGAGCTATTAGAACTCCAACCAGAATAATTTTTTTCCGAGATAAATTTTCACCCCTTGGACTTGGTAAGAGTAAGATAAAAATTTTGGTCGAAATTTGTTTTTGGATTTCAGGAGTTCTGATGAGTTTTCCTATGGCCCCCCTAAGAGTTATAAAAATTAATATAATGAACCTTTGTCCTAAAGTTGACCAAACAATAGATATAAGCCTCGCAATTTTCAAAAAAATATTTTCGATATTTCGATGCTCCAAAACTTTTTCGTTTCGCATCCTAGACTAAAACACACCAGTAATTATCGGTTGTGCTCGTCAAGGAGCTATTAGAACTCCAACCAGAATAATTTTTTTCCGAGATAAATTTTCACCCCTTGGACTTGGTAAGAGTAAGATAAAAATTTTGGTCGAAATTTGTTTTTGGATTTCAGGAGTTCTGATGAGTTTTCCTATGGCCCCCCTAAGAGTTATAAAAATTAATATAATGAACCTTTGTCCTAAAGTTGACCAAACAATAGATATAAGCCTCGCAATTTTCAAAAAAATATTTTCGATATTTCGATGCTCCAAAACTTTTTCGTTTCGCATCCTAGACTAAAACACACCAGTAATTATCGGTTGTGCTCGTCAAGGAGCTATTAGAACTCCAACCAGAATAATTTTTTTCCGAGATAAATTTTCACCCCTTGGACTTGGTAAGAGTAAGATAAAAATTTTGGTCGAAATTTGTTTTTGGATTTCAGGAGTTCTGATGAGTTTTCCTATGGCCCCCCTAAGAGTTATAAAAATTAATATAATGAACCTTTGTCCTAAAGTTGACCAAACAATAGATATAAGCCTCGCAATTTTCAAAAAAATATTTTCGATATTTCGATGCTCCAAAACTTTTTCGTTTCGCATCCTAGACTAAAACACACCAGTAATTATCGGTTGTGCTCGTCAAGGAGCTATTAGAACTCCAACCAGAATAATTTTTTTCCGAGATAAATTTTCACCCCTTGGACTTGGTAAGAGTAAGATAAAAATTTTGGTCGAAATTTGTTTTTGGATTTCAGGAGTTCTGATGAGTTTTCCTATGGCCCCCCTAAGAGTTATAAAAATTAATATAATGAACCTTTGTCCTAAAGTTGACCAAACAATAGATATAAGCCTCGCAATTTTCAAAAAAATATTTTCGATATTTCGATGCTCCAAAACTTTTTCGTTTCGCATCCTAGACTAAAACACACCAGTAATTATCGGTTGTGCTCGTCAAGGAGCTATTAGAACACCAATCAGAATAATTTTTTTCCGAGATAAATTTTCACCTCTTGGACTTGGTAAGAGTAAGATAAAAATTTTGGTCGAAATTTGTTTTTGGATTTCAGGAGTTCTGATGAGTTTTCCTATGGCCCCCCTAAGAGTTATAAAAATTAATATAATGAACCTTTGTCCTAAAGTTGACCAAACAATAGATATAAGCCTCGCAATTTTCAAAAATATTTTTTCGATATTTCGATGCTCCAAAACTTTTTCGTTTCGCATCCTAGACTAAAACACACCAGTAATTATCGGTTGTGCTCGTCAAGGAGCTATTAGAACTCCAACCAGAATAATTTTTTTCCGAGATAAATTTTCACCCCTTGGACTTGGTAAGAGTAAGATAAAAATTTTAGTCGAAATTTGTTTTTGGATTTCAGGAGTTCTGATGAGTTTTCCTATGGCCCCCCTAAGAGTTATAAAAATTAATATAATGAACCTTTGTCCTAAAGTTGACCAAACAATAGATATAAGCCTCGCAATTTTCAAAAAAATTTTTTCGATATTTCGATGCTCCAAAACTTTTTCGTTTCGCATCCTAGACTAAAACACACCAGTAATTATCGGTTGTACTCCTCAAGGAGCTATTAGAACACCAATCAGAATAATTTTTTTCCGAGATAAATTTTCACCCCATTAAATTAAGATTAAAACACACCAGTAATTATCGGTTGGATTTGGTTTTGGATTTCAGGAGTTCTGATGAGTTTTCCTATGTCCTCCCCAAGAGTTATAATAGTTATCACGATGAACTTTAGTTCTAAAATTAATAATTAAAGAGTTATAAGTCTCGTAAGTTCCACAAAACGGGATTTCATTTTTTCGCAACTTTGCTTGGTATTTTCGGTTGTTTAAACAATATAAATTTTTTTTTTAATACCAGAGAACTCTGTTACTATTTGTGTGGCTATTAAAACCCACAAAATAATTTAGAAATTTTTATTTTGGGGGGGCCGCTTTTTGGGGGGGGGCTATATTAAAAAATTTTTTTAGAGTTCTGATAGCCCCCATGGAATTGTTATAATTATCCCTTTGATGTTTAGCTCTAAAATTAATATTAAAAGTGTTATAAGACTCGTAAGTTGCACAAAACCGGATTTCCGTTTTTTCGTAACTTTGCGTGGTATTTTCGGTTGTTTAAACAATATATTTTTTTTTTTAAATACCAGGAGCTCTATAACTATTTGGGGGGCTATTAAAACCCATAAAATAATTTAGAATTTTTCATTTTGGGGGGGGCGCTTTTTAGGGGGGCCTATATTTAAATTTTTTTTTAGAGTTCTGATAGCCCCCCAAGGAATTGTTATAATTATCCCTTTGAAGTTTAGCTCTAAAATTAATATTAAAGGTGTTATAAGACTCGTAAGTTGCACAAAACGGGATTTCCATTTTTTCGTAACTTTGCGTGGTATTTTCGGTTGTTTAAACAATATAAATTTTTTTTTAAATACCAGAGAACTCTGTAACTGTTTGGGGGGCTATTAAAACCCATAAAATAATTTAGAGTTTTTCATTTTGGGGGGGCGCCTTTTAGGGGGGGCCTATATTTAAATTTTTTTTTAGAGTTCTGATAGCCCCCCAAGGAATCGTTATAATTATCCCTTTGAAGTTTAGCTCTAAAATTAATATTAAAAGTGTTATAAGACTCGTAAGTTGCACAAAACCGGATTTCCGTTTTTTCGTAACTTTGCGTGGTATTTTCGGTTGTTTAAACAATATATTTTTTTTTTTAAATACCAGGAACTCTATAACTATTTGGGGGGCTATTAAAACCCATAAAATAATTTAGAATTTTTCATTTTGGGGGGGGCGCTTTTTAGGGGGGCCTATATTTAAATTTTTTTTTAGAGTTCTGATAGCCCCCCAAGGAATTGTTATAATTATCCCTTTGAAGTTTAGCTCTAAAATTAATATTAAAGGTGTTATAAGACTCGTAAGTTGCACAAAACGGGATTTCCATTTTTTCGTAACTTTGCGTGGTATTTTCGGTTGTTTAAACAATATAAATTTTTTTTTAAATACCAGAGAACTCTGTAACTGTTTGGGGGGCTATTAAAACCCATAAAATAATTTAGAGTTTTTCATTTTGGGGGGGCGCCTTTTAGGGGGGGCCTATATTTAAATTTTTTTTTAGAGTTCTGATAGCCCCCCAAGGAATCGTTATAATTATCCCTTTGAAGTTTAGCTCTAAAATCAATATTAAAGGTGTTATAAGACTCGTAAGTTGCACAAAACGGGATTTCCGTTTTTTGCAACTTTGGATGGTATTTTCGGTGGTTTAAACAATAGAACTATTTCTAAAAAGTATAGGGAACTCTAGAACTCTTGGGGGGGCTATAAGAACTCTCAAAATTTTTTTAAAAAGTTGAGGATGGGGGGCCAACTTCACAGAGGTGTTACCTAGGCCTCACAACCATTATAAATTTCTGATTTTCATTATATGTAAATAGTTAAATAATTTCTCATATCCCTTGTTTATAATTTTAAACCATCTTCAACTATTTCTTTTAAATAGTCAAGTGGGCAACAAATTTAAAAAAAATGAGGAAACTTCACAATTTACTTGAAAGGAAAAAAAAAACTTTAACGTTGTGTATATTTATCAGTTCTTTTCCCATTTTCCTCATTAAATTTATTATTTTCGCAATACCTTTCCTCAATTTTTGTAACCGACTTATATTTTACTAACTTTTGTCAAAACGATTTTCTATGAGACTAACCTAACTACTAGATAGATTAGTTTACCTAGGTCTCGTTATTAAGTAAATAATTTCATAAAAGTAAATAGTTGTTTATATCCCTAGTCTATATTATTATTAACCATTTTCAACTATTTTTTTCTTTAAATAGTCAAGTAGGCAATAAATTGGAGAGAAAAAAAAGTGGAAACTTCACAATTTACTTATAGAAAATAAATCTTTAACTGTTGTGTTAATTCGCCATTAATTTTTCCATTTTTCTTAACAAATTGATTATTTTCGCAATACTTTTCATAGATTTTTGTATGTAGTTGACTTATATTTTGGACTAACTTTGGTCTAAACGATTTTCAGGCACTAGGAAGTAATTATTATATCTCCGTTTTTCTCTTGATGCCCAATATTATAAATGACAATGTCCAAATAAGCATATCTATGCTGTTTCTTTGTTTACAACTGCGCTAAATTGGTCAGCAACGATCTAACCTAAATCAGCAACGATAAGTAATGATCAGCAATGATTGAACGTGTAAGGGTCTTCATGATCAAAGCGATAGCGGGCAATCCTGGAACTTCTTGTGACGTTCATTCATGAATTACCGTGTAGGGTCTGCTTATAGTATTAGTCCGTGGTACAGTCCCCTTTTTATCGAATTATTAACATCCACCTGAAACTTCGTCAATAGTTTCATCTCATAGTAACCTATAACTATTTTACTTACGAAAACTCTTGAAATTGGGGCGTTTTCAATCTGGAGAGGGGCAAACTTTGTCTATTTAACTAGATAATAAAAACTCGCAAATATTCATTTGCTTTCTATTTGGATCGTAAGATAATTTGATCACAAAATCGAGAAAAAGGGTGGTCTACAAAAACATAGGGCCGTTTGTACTATATAACCTCGTTATCCGTCACGCCAAACGTCTCAATATTTTTCGATTTTTTTATCAAATTATCTTACGATCCAAGTAAAAAGCAAATTAGTATCTACGAGTTTTTTTGATAACTAATTAAATAGACAAAGTTTACCAACCTCCAGATTGAAAACGCCCTAAAACCAAGAGTTTACGTAAATCAAATAGTTGTAGGTTACGTTGAGATGAAACCACTTACGAAGTTTAAGGCGGATGTTAATAATTCGATCGAGAGGGGTACCACAGAATATAAAGACCAATCTAATGAGGTAAACATGTCTCTCCGTTTTAACAGAGATCGATGTCCTTCAGCTAATGAGTGAGAAAATCCCTTTAAATTTCAAGGATTCCCTGTACGGATAGAAGACTATCATAAAATCGACCTACTTCTCTTTGGGAAGAATAGAAGATACTGTACCAGGAAGGCAGCCGTACACAGAAGGGGCAGAACAAGACGGTGTTCAAACCTAACACAAGATTAACAAGCTTTGAGAAGCTCAAGAAAAATTTACCTTCTAAATACTAACCAGCAGAAGAGCTGTGTTATGCAGGCATGTATTACATCCCCCTTACACAATACTCATATGTTTCAGGCGGAGTAGGGTTGGAAATAAATTCATATCTGTGCCCCGGAGGTAAACGACACTATGTCCATATTTTTATTTAATAATTTAGTAATGGAGAAATAAATTTTAATAGCTCAAAGTTATTATTACATCAGCAATTTTTCCTGTTTTTGAGAACTATCCCCTAACCTAAGCAATGATTGAAGAAAGTTAAAAGTTGATCCTCCATAGAGGAAACACAATTTACGAGAATTGTTGCGTCAATAGCTTATATTGTAACCTCATTGCTGCATTCTAAGTGCACAGGCCATTCCCATCTGTCTGTCTTGTGCTTCCTTTGACTTGATGGTATATATACCCCCTTCCAGTTTATATACAATAGACTACCTGGGAATTCTCCACCACAAAAGTTCCACTAGTTGCACTGAGTTCGAGTTGTGGGACACACCTCTTACGTAATTAGGGTTTTTCTTTAGTGCAAGTTTGGCTACATAACTCCTTCACACAACCTCTTTCAGCCAAAAGTGAGTTGTTAGAACCTCTCATCCATGGGGATCAAGAAAGAACCTGCTTGACTCACACAAACTATGGAAGTCTTCAAGTCTATCTCATCTTATGTCAGAGTTTTGCCTATAATACTAATAGTGACATATGCAGATGGAGCATTTGATTCGGCATATTAAGAATTTTACTATTTCGGCTGTAGATATATGATTTAGATATTTTTGATCCTTCACTTCAGCTCCTCTTTTGCTGGTAGTCTTGGTCCTCCTCTGGATCCTTTTATTTGGGATTACCATAAAGAGTTCAGGGATAGCAGAAGATCCACAATGGTTGTTGATGCCTTTCTCTGTTTGTGACTAAGATTCCTCAGAGGGTTTAGTCTTGAAATGTGGGCGATGAGGTGCCATATATGACTAGGTAAGTGCCTCGTAAAATTGTGAAGATTTTTAAACTAATACTTGCATAAATGAATCATGCAACCTCTCTGATGCATGTTCATAATGGCCTTTTTTAATAAGTGCCAAGAAACTGCTTTTCTCATACAACATTTAAATGTAAACTATAAAGACATGAACAGACTTATATAGAAGCTACCCACCCAGTACCATTGTAATAATTATATATTAAAAGGTTCTGAGACCATTTTCTTTTCCTGACAATTAGGAGGATTACCAAGAATTCAAGATATGGTACATTTAGAAACTGTTGGGTTCGAATGTGTCGGGATTATTATGGTAAGATGGTCAGGTATCTGGTAGGTAACATATAAAAATACTTAGATCATTATGGATAACATCATTGGTGACCAAGTTTGGATTATTGAAGATAGGACACAAAAGGAATTTGATAGTTTAGTGGAACTCAAAAGCTCAAACCTGAAAGTCCAAATAGATCTTATTTTAGTCATGTAAATAAGTCTTTTTTAATAAGTTAGATGCTTAGAAAATTTGTCTAGTAAATATTAAAGTAACCAGCAACACTGAGCAGTTTCTTATTGTTTCAGTCTTATATGAAAACTATAAGTAGGACAATTGTTCAAATGGAATCTCAGTTAGCGGATCTGTTCAATAGAGATGAGTTAATAATTAAAGGATGTTTTAGGAATTTATTAAAAATTACTGGTATAATAAGAGAGAGGTTCGTTAAACAACTTATAATATCAATTGCATGTTTAATTAAATTATAAATTTATTTTTAATTAGAAAAAAATCCTTAAATTATTTTTGAAATTTAGTATTATTGCAGATTTTCTTTAAGACCTAATGAATCCCAGAAACTTTCTTCTCCTAATTCATCAACTGTGGTGAGTTGAAAGTTTTTGTGATCTTTGATATCTGTGAAGACAATTTTCGGCAAGTGTTGATTTACTGGTTCCCAGTTCTCTCCTAATGATCTGTAATAACATATTATATGTCATTTATTATTATTATATTAGCACTTACTCAGAAAACTTAAATTAGTTGGCAATACCCATTTCTTAAGAAAGATACAAATACATCGAGCATTTGCTTAGACATTTCTGAATCGGGTTCAGTTTCTACAAAGTTGAAATTTAAAAATCCTAAAGTATAAAAGACATCATCACCATGGCAGACACCTATAAAAAAAATTAAAGCTTAAATATAAAAAAACATAGAGTGGATTTATTTTCATCATTCAATCATACTATTCAATTGAATTCTATAACATATCAAAAGTGATGTAAATGATAAAAATGGTCATAAGTATTGATTATTTTTTGATATCGTATACTCTGCAAAGGATAAAGTAAATTTCATTTTATGGAAGTTTTTGATAAAATAAAATACAAGTTTACTAGCATGGAAATGATAATTATTATTCTAATAAATAATTGCTGTCTATTTTCCTAACTGTTAAACGTTTTTAGTGATAATATTGTATCAAAAATAATCATTTTTATGCGAATAATAATTATTACCACAATCATAGCAAATTTCAGGTGTTTTATTGAATAATATCCTGTCTGATTATTACTTATTTTTAATAAAGTACAAATAAAAATATCTTACCTAAGTCTTCTTTAATATCAAGTAACTCGGTTGTTGAGTGTTTTCCTCTATAAGAAAACCTGTAAATATATATTGGTGAAGTATATGCTGAAGCTGACAATTTCGAAGTTTTACTTATGCCAGATTCAAATAGGCGATCTCCAATCAGCTGCAACAATTAATTTTGGATTCATTGTTATTTACATACAGTTTATTATTTTTTTTTTATGCTGTGAAAGATTCATACCTCATACAATCTTCAAAAATTCTCAAACAAATAACCATTTTACATTGTTTTCTGAAAATGCATTTCAAATGCAAAATACTTTTAGTATTTTGTATTTTAATTTAAAAAACAAAATACAAATACAAAGTACTTTGTGATATATGGTCATCATATCATATTACAAAGAATCTACTCCGTTTGGTAATTTATTTTGTGTATTTAAAATACAAAATAAAATAATATTGTTTGTATTTCAGTATCTCAGAATCAAAATATAAATACTTTTTTTTATTTTAAAAATTAAATATATTTACAAACAATCTATTTTATATTTTATTTCTTAAAATGTAAAATAGAAGAAATCTATTTTATTTTGTGAATTCTTGAAGGAAGTTAGTCGACTGCAATACACATATTAAAATTAAATATATAATCCTTAATATAATACAAACTTATATTATGATAAATATTGTTATTCTTAAAATATTGTATAATATATTTTCCTACGTATCATTTCAATAGATTGAAATTGTCTTTATTATAAAAATTATTTATCTAACCATTGTACACTTTTTATCAAACTAAGCTATATTTATATTGATTGGCACCTCTTGCTTATGTTCATTTCATTACTAGCCAATAGTCACATTTCTGTAACTATATGAAATAACTCAAATATTGTACACGTCTGAAATATTTAGTCAGCAAATTATGTACAGTCTACAAACATAAATGTTACCTCCCTTCCGCTCTATTTTTACCTACTTTTTGCTATCTAGGACAACTGGAAAATCCTCCACCTCTGACCTTTTCACTTACCTATCAAATGTGTAAGTACTTGAACACCCTCAGTGCTCAAACCATGGTTAGTAAGAGAAAATATTACAAATTTGTTTAAATGGATTATATATATATTATTTTTTTATTTTTAGTTTGTATAACTATTTATATATTTAATTTTAATATGTGTACTGCAATATTAGTTAAGATTCATGCACCATCAATCACTATAGTTTATTATTTATAATCAGCGGTCGTATGCTATTATAACTCTGATTGTATTTTAAAAAACATTTTAAGCCCTGAAGATGACCCACAAATTTGGGTTGAAACATTGGCAAAAATAAAAAAAAATTAAAAAAGACTGCGTTCTGAATATTCATCACCTATTTTATTTTGTAATTTAAAATACTTATTTGATAGGTTATAATTGGGAAAATTCCAAATCACACAGTCCTATGTCTCAAAAATGCAGACAAAGAAAAAAAAAAAACAGTAAACGTTTTGCCAATTCAGTCGTCGTTATGACAGAAAAAACACCACTCTATAACATCCAATTGCATACTCAAGTATGGAGTGATGTTCAATCAGCTGTTCTTTTCTGTCCCGATGATGAATGAATTGGCAAAATGTTGACAAGTGTTTTCATTGTTTGCATTTTGGAGATATAAGGTTGAGTGGCTTGGAATTTTCCCAATTATAACCTAACATTCATGTTATGTCTCTAGATTAGTTTGTTACTGATTTATATTAAAATACTTAATTTAAAATATTTATCAAGTCTGCTTAAATACATTATTTCAGCTTTTTCATGCAACTTTTCGTTTTTGATCTTGCCTGTACACACACATAAAGGCCATTTCATAAAATTTGCTTTTTTGGACTCAAGGAGTCTCAAAATGTTGATTTTTGTTGAAAATTTAGATTAAAAATGTTCACAGTCACAATACTTTTCTTTATTATATATTTCATAAATAGATAATTGAAAGTAAAAAGATTGAAAACTCTTGCTTTAAAAAGAAAACTCCATTTTAATTTATATTTGCTTCTTCAATTTTTGAAAAAATATATTCATAAAGTAAGTTAAACACTAATTAGTACTTGTATGTTAAACACTAATTTGTACTGTAAACATAAATCTACAAAGAATTATTCTTATTATGGTTTATACTTTAAACTTTTTTTTTTCACTATTTTGGCATTTGAAATAATGTCTTTTTGTCACCATACCCCTCCAATATATCAGAAATAAATTCAGTTAATTTTCCTATAATAATATTTATTATATCTAACCTTTATAAATATTTTATGTCCTTCTGGAGTATCATCAATTTCATATTTTTCTTTGATTTTGTTTGTGATTTCTGACTTCTTATCAGAAGGTGCAGAGTAATTATAATCCAGAATTAGAGGAATCAACTCATCCCAGCGACTTAGCATATCCTCAAACAAACCAGGTTTCGTTAAAATTGCTAAAATAAAAACACAATAGTAACAATTATCCTTAAAAATAAATAGTAGCCTCTGTTAAGCCTATAGAATATAAATAGTTGAAGGACAATGATTCCTTTTATTCTAAATTATGAAGAATTTATAAAGCTATGGCAAAGAAACAATCAAGTATACTTGAAACTGTAGGTATTGATTATTTCATTAAAAACCAATTCCATTATGTCTATTTTCCATAAATCTTTCTTGAGTGATGTTTAAAAGTCCAGGTTTCAATAAAGTTAATATTTCCAATTAGTAACAATTAAAAAAAAAGCCATAAGAAGTTGTATATAAAACTTATTGACGATATTACTTAAAACATAATACAATAATAGTTAAAAAAATAATGTAAGATACTAATAAAAATTAAAATAATTAGAATTTACAATTATTGATAATAGAAAATTAGCAATGATTTAAAAAAGAAAAAGTGCTAGAACTAAAAAAAAAAAAAATAAATAAAACCGACTACAGAAATCGAGAAATCCTCTCCATACTCCTTGTACTTCCACATCTATTTAAACACCTTGGCAGATTAATAAGGAAATTTACATCTACAAATACTTTAACTTGGTGTTGTCAGGTCTCTATCATACATCTTACAAAACGTAATTCTCTTTCGGACGTATGCATTATCCGGTACATGGATTGAAATCTCTTTGCTATAGCTGTATTGTGTAGTGAAGGGCACACCACTACCACACTGACTATACTAGAGGTTACTGACGTGGACTGGAACGGCTTCAGTGAAACTTTTATTGGTGATACTAGGTCGAAAAACATTAGAGCCCTGTTCGAGTGTTCTCGTCCGGTTAAGAAAAAAAATAATATATTTGGAATTCAACAATAGTTAAAATACTTTTTTAAGAAAAAATAAATTTGAGATTTGTATTTCGCACCCTAAAAGCCCTTAAACTCGGATTTTCATATGAATAGAACATAAAAAAATGTTTGTCATCTATTTGAAATTTATTGGAACATTTTTTACTTATAGCTAGTCGATGTTCATATTTGGTGCGAGGAAAATTTAAGTATTAATATCAATGTAATAATCGAATGAATACAGTTAAATTTAGGAAAACCGAACATAAGTCTTCAATTTTTTTGCGATGAAGCTATAGTCATCCTACATTAAAATTTGGCTTCTGATTTACTATAACACTATCTATTCATAGAAAACTTTAAAATATGCTCTTTCAAATGAAATTAGAATTACAATTTTTGATTAGATTTAAAAAAAAAATTCTAATATCATAGGAAAAAGCATTTAATATTACGAGTGTTCGCCCAGTGGTCGAAATTCGACCATAGCCATTATATATTTTAGGAAAACATAATTAAATAAAAAATGAATTCAAGAAATAAAGAGTAAATCACTATTCACAAATTTATTAATATAATTAAAATTTCAATTTCAATTAAAAATCGAGCTTAAACTACTTAAAATTATTTATAAGTAATACGAAATATACTCATTCAAAATTGTTAATTTATGTGTGTTATTATCACAATAAATTAATGTTATGATTAAGCAATTAAAAAAATGAATTTTACATAAAAGAGTTTAAATTCATTTTTATGCAGAACTTCTCAGTAAACAATGTTATTATTGACATAGCCTTGTCCATTGCCATTGGAAATATAAATTTCAAAATTTTATATGAACATGCTCTCCTTGCTGCCACATAAATTGTTCATGCAAAATTACTGAACGTCGCAATAATACATAAATTTTTCCAAAAATTTTACCTTGCGATTTTATTATGGTCATAGCAAAAGCAGCTATTAATAAGAGCGTTGTTCTTTGAAATTCGAATAGAAGTATTGTGTCAGAAAATATTTAATTAATGCTTGGAATTAAAATTATTTTATTTAAAGTAGCACCCGCCACTGTCAGTGACGCCAAACGTCTCAATATTTTTGAAGGCCACCTTTTTTCTCGATTTTGTGATAAAATTATCTTACGATCCAAGTAGAAAGCAAATGAGTATTAATGAGTTTTTAGTATCTAATTAAATAGACAAAGTTCCACCCCCCTCTCCTTCCAGATTGAAAACGCTCCAATTCCAAGAGTTTTCATAAATAAAATATTTACGAAGTTTCAGGCGGATGTTAACAATTCGATAACAAAGGGGTTTGCATCACGGAATTTTAATCTTTGATATAAAAAATAGATAAATATAAAAAATGAAAGAATTTGATATTTAGCCAAAGGAGAAATAAGAGATCGTATCGGATAATTGTTGTAATAGAGAAATCAAAGGAATACGAGGGCGCTCGAGCTCACCTAAGCTCATTCCAAAGATTAGGACACGCTTAATATAGTAGGGACTCCGAAAATATTATGTAGGTATAAATATTCGGTTTTCATAAATGATATCACTGGTATTATTTAACATTTAATTGCATAGATGACAACGATATAAAAATTAAATTTTGTATATTTAAGGGTATTTAAACAAACGAAAATAACCTCAATGAAATGTAAATAAATATAACGTCTGTAATTTCCTCTTGGTCTGAAAATAATTATTCTGCTAAGAAGAGGGTTGTAAGTGAAAGTCGTGTAAAGCACGTACCAGATTTTTATTTACATTATTAGTTTTTATTTGAACTGATCAAGATATGGAATTACATACCGTATATTATTTTAGTGATTGCATCGCAAAACATGATTCGTAAAGATATTTGATAACCATTTTAAAAACTTTATTCAAACAATATATGCAATAGCATAAAAATCCGAACTTTTCCTATGACTTATTTATAACAAAAACAATTAAAAATGCGAACTATTCTACTGAAACGTTCATAGAATCGGTTTCAGGTGCGTTGGAGGACGTTACAAAAGACTCTTTTCATAAGTAAGGAATATTCAAAATAGAGCTCATCATGAAATTTCCAAAACTCTAAAAATGATTTTTGAAATGGTTCATATTCGTGGTGACAATCTCTATCAAGTTGAAATGAGGAAACGTTTGTTTGATGTGAAATTTTAAAACTAACATTATTTATTGTTATTAGTGTTGCCCAAAATCGGTCGAAGACCAAGACCACCTAAATGCTAAAAGACCAAGACCAAAACTGGTGAAATAAATAAATGTTTTGAATAAAAATCGAGGCAAAATAGTTACTAATACTTAACAATTTTATTTAATATATGTAACGAATTGGTATAACCAATATACTTTTGCATTTAACTCTTTTAATTTTTCATTCCGGCTTAGTCAGGTTTCTCCTATCTAAAAAAATACAGTTATTTATCGACAGTAATAAGCTAATAGGTAACTGCAAGACTGTTGCGGGAATCTTGCGCAAGACCAAGACCAAGACCAAGATCAAGACTAATTGCTCAAGAATAAGATTCGTCTTGGTCTCGCGTTTGGGTAACACTAATTGTTATTGTTATAATATAATTTAATGTAAAATAATAATATAATTTATTGTTATTCTATTCAAAACAATTACTGCTTACTTATCTTTCATCAGATGATTTTCTCCAGTTCGAGCATTGGCGTTGAAGAGACTGGACTGAGAAACTATAAGTGGTGGATTAGTGGGGAGAGCATAGTAGAAAAGTAGGAGGAGTCAAAATTAACACACGTACATTCTCACTTCAAATACCCCACTCTAAATTTATTTTTATCGAATTCAAATCATAAATTTCAAAATAAAATATAAAAAATTGGTTCGTCCATCACACGATATTCAGTTACCACTCTACTTTAAATAAACATTATTTTTAAGGAAATTAGGCTATTACAAAAAGTCTTTGAAATACGTTTTTATGAAGCTAAACCTTAAATAATTCATTTTTTACTTTCACTTAGGTATATATGTAATATATAATAAGTACAAGTATTGCGATCGTGAACATTTTCGATTCTGAGTTTTTAACGGAAATTTAACGATTTGGGGTACCCTGAGTCCAAATAACCAAGTCCCGAAAAATGGTCTGTCTGTCTGTGTGTCTCGGTGTGTGTATATTAGCAGTCTAGCTCAAAAACGAAAAGTCGAACTGATATGACGTATATATGTCATAAAATAAGTAAAATATAAAATCATTTCATGGATGTATAAAGCATATGTTTATAACCTTAAATACATTTACGGTACTTTAATAATTCTTTATGTGATATTATATTTAAATAATTAGGTATCAACGTCGGTTTATTCCGAAATATTGTCATCTAACTTTTTAGAAAATGAAATTAGTGAATAATTTCACAAATCTTTCCTTTGTGATATTCCAACAGTATCTACTTTTTCATTGTACTTGTGTGAAAGAAGAAGTTAAATATAAAAATATTTCATAGATATGTTTTGTAATCTTTAATATATTTACTGTAGTTTAATAACTCTAGATCTGATATTAAGGTATCTATCATCCGTTTATTCCGAAAAATCATCATGTAACCTTTTCGAAAATTAAATTAATGAATATTTTGATGAATTTTCTCTTTGTGGTATTCCAACAGTATGTACTTACAATTAGTGTGACAAATTTTGACCTGTCTATGACGGACAATGCAAATCTCATAATTCCGTTTTAGTAAACTTTGCAATGGAAAATAACAGTTTAATAACTAATAGTCGTACAATCCATAATCAACGGATCGCGCAATCCATAATCAACCGGTGATATAATAAATAGGACTTTTGTTTTGATGGTATTTATGATTTGTTAGCTGAATTTTTTTTAGCTTTAGCTCAGTTAAAAATCCAATTCAAAAATTTTATAATAGCCCAACATGGACAGAAAATAATTTCTATTCAAAATTGAACTGTAAGTGAAAGTTGTGTGTTGATTTTTGAATTTCGATCATATCTATCAACGTAAAAATTTATTAGTACCACATAAATAACATTAACATTTTTTGGATTGTTATTTTCTATAGCCTCCTTTCTATTTGAGAAGGTTATATTTAACACTAAGGACTCAAAATTAAGACACACCTAACACATATATTAAATAAAATACTATTCCGAGTAAAAGAAACAGACAACAGATGGAGAAAACGTTCGTAGAAACGTTTCTCGAAAATGTTTCAGAATTAAAATTAGAAACTATTTTGGATTGGAGGACATTATTATCCCTTCCCCCCTCCTCCCCATGGATCCATACTTTGTCAATTATAGATAACTCGATGGCTGAATGTCGAAAAGATACGATACTCCCCATTGAAGCACAATGGAAAACCGCAAAAACAGTAATGTCTTATGTACCGAAGCTTCAGAAGTAAACAGTGAAGTACGATGGGATATTTTAAACACTCAAATACTTTTTTTTTTTTTTATGAACGAAATTTACAACTGTAATTAATAATAAATACAACAAGTAAATATGAACAAGTAATATGACATGTACAACATGAGGAGAAACTACGCATTGGTAGCACTCCAATTATATTTCTATATTAGAAGGTCCCGAGGCCATCTTCTTTTCAGACCCCTCGGAGGGTTATCAGGAACAGAATAGGAAGCAAGGTTGGAAACGAGAGGGTTCGGATGGTTCAGAAGTTTATTATGAAAGGACAGGTATCTGGATTGAGCTAAATCGGAAACATATCGTACATTAAATTCATTATGGATGATTTTATTTGTGACAAAGTAGGGAGCATTAAGGATTTTACGAAGGATTTTGGATTGTAGGGATTGGATACGAGAGAAATTTGATGGTTTAGTAGAGCCCCAAAGTTCGATCCCGTAAGTCCAAATAGGCCTTATTATAGTAATATATATGAGTCTTTTGTAAATAGTTGACAGTTTAGAGAGTTTGTCTAGTAAGTGCTGGAGTAGTCGGAAACGTCGGGCGGTTTCTACTCGTTTCAGTCTGGGGGTTCCAAGTTAAATACTCAAATACAGAAGTATTTCAAATTCTCGGAGATCTGCTCTGTGTTTAGTAGAGAGATGATCACAATAGTACAACTGACAGTAACAATTGGGCAATCATAACGGACTCAACGAGTGCAATCCTAGCTATCGAAAATAAAAAAACCGACAACTACACTGGTAAGAACTATTAGAAATATTTGATGGAAACTAATACAAAAGGGAAAGAAAATGACGTTCTTCTTGGTCCCTCCACGCTGTGGAATCGTCGAAAACGAACACGTAGATAAAACAGCCAATATGGCGAGAATGTGAGAAAGAAATCCGGTTATTATAAATAACGAATTCCCCATAGAAGATTTTTGACAACATATAAGGAAAGAGTTGCGGAAAATGTAGTGAAACAGGTGGAGCCAAATTAAAAAAAGTCTGCCAAGTAAGGTCAGTATAGCTTCTTTATCGTTTTCATTGGATATAAAATATCTATATTAAAAGGTCTAAAAATTATCTTATGAGAATAAAATCTCTGAAAGAAGCCGTTTTCGGAATTTCAATAATCTCTCAACATATACGGGCTTGATATCCACGAGTTTTGTATATCAGCGAATACTATAATGCGAACAAGTTCAGAATTTGCACATTGCATATTTGATAATTCGTAATTAAAAAAAAAAATCCAGTGCTTACTGAATATGTATCTCGCTACATATACAGGCTATTTCGTAATTGCAAGGCACTATTTTAGGTATATGTTCACTAACACAAAATAAAAAAGTTCATATTAACATATATCTCAAACTCATTTAATAAACAGATATCAAAGGTTAAAGATTTATTATTTATTTAATACAAAAAGACTGACAACTCGATACTGTTTAGTTATCTCCTACTCACGTCGTTTCGATGTTTCCTCTACCAGCGTATGGCGAACTTTACGCGAACAACAATTGTGTCCATTTCACGATTTGTTACCACAAGATTATAACAAGCGCAGAAATTTCTCTCAGTAGTAAATTCGACTATGCACACGAGATCCTAACTTCCTAAACTGCACTTTGGTTACTGATGAATCTTGCTTTACAAGAAATGGGATTCTTAATTTTCGAAATAACGATACTTGGGCTGAAGAAAACCCTCATACGAATATTGTTGGACATCACCAACATACTTTTTCTTTAAATTCTGGTGTGGTCTTCTAAGTGACCCAACTTCTTTATGCCACTTAAGCTGTCAGGTATATTTTACATTTTTTTGCAAAATAGTCTTCATGAACTCCTAGAAGACATTTGGCTAGGCTTTAGGCAAAGGCAGTTGTTTATGCATGACGGTGCTCCAGCTCACTTTTCTAATAGTGTCACTGATTCACTGATTATTTAAAGGCAACTAATGGAGACCGATGAGTTGGTCGAAACGGACCTGTTAAATGACCACCATGATCGCCGGATTGAACGCCATTTCGTGTCGGGCTGGATGAAGTCTATGTTTTATTCTGCGGCAGTTAGAACGCAAGATGAACTAAATCCGAAATCGGTTCGTGGAAACCGCAGTGACTATCAAGCACCTTCCTGAAGCTAAACGAAGAGCCAGAGAAGCATGGATTCGTCGTGCTCAATGTTGCATTCAACTAAACGGAGGCTCCTTTGAATAGTTACTCTAAATGTTGTAATAATAATGAATAAATAGTAATAATAAATACCCGCAAGGGCAACTGATGAACGCAGTTGTTGGGGTATTACGTTCCCCCGAGTTCCCGAGTACATCATACCGTTTACAAATGCACAAAATAACATAAACACCGACACTATGGCATTTTCAGTACACACCCTAGGGCAACCTTACCTAGGAAGGCTTGGCAGAAGGTTTAAAATGCAATCACCCATCAAAAATGGAGCTAAGAAATCGACGTATAGCCTCGGAGGAAGCTGCACCATGCGGGAATCTTCGACAGCTTCCTTCAGGTAGTGGCGGAGCAAGTGGCGCCACCCTGTCGCGATGGACTACAAGACTGCAACAACCAGCAACTAGTTTGAGTTTGGACTTGGGCGAGAATATTTCTCCTTTGATCAAACGTCACAAACCAGACGACAGAGACCAAGAGGTACTCGAAGGATGAAATGGACTCAAGAAATGAACAAGGCAGTCATCCAGATATATCTTTTGGCAACGCAATTAGAAACAGACAAGACAGGATACCTCAGCAGGATTCAACAGTATTGACAAGAATTATATCCTCAGATGACTATAAGTACACAAAAAACTTAGTGATCAGGTTAGAGTAATCCGATCGAGAAAATTTCTCACCGCAGTGGAAATGGATAATATAAAAGCAATCGTATCAGAATGACTAGGGATAATAGCTGCTGAGAGTGAAGAGTGACTGATGCTATGGAACTCATAGAAAGATCGTTGACGATAGAGGCTGTTTCTTCAGAAGAAGAAGACAAACAGGTTCAAAAACTGATACTTTCACTGTTTTCATGTGGACGACTCGACATTCATCAATTTCATGTGGACGACCAGACCGTTGAGCATCAGTGATGTCAAAATTTCCTGAATGAAATTTGGCAAACCGATTTTGACAGGTTCGTTCGGTTAAGGCATCATCTCCATAAACAGTGCAATTTTTTCACACGCTTACCTTTTTTAAAATAATAGGACAAAATATTGCTTTAATGCATGATATTTTCTTTTATATTCACATTGCAACAGCAAACGCAATACTAAGCTAGTTTCAAAAAGAGTTGACAGTTATAGTTGTTGACATATTACAAACACGATAAACAATACACCTTAGCTATTAATTTATCAGATAAGAAGTGGCATAAATGAAAAACCGAAAGGACTCATTTGCCAACCTAATATATTTGATACATAAGGATAATCGATATTTAAGGGTTCGTGTCATTTTAGTGCACTTAAGTTGGTTTTCATCCAAAAATAATGTTAAAATTTACAAGACCGTTCTTAAAAGTTCAGCTCTATCATAAATGTTCTACGTGACTTTTTACAATAAATCGAAGAAATGAGCTATTTTTTAGAAGTATTGTAACTCCATTTTGTACTATATAGAGATATTTACGGGTTAGTATTTCAGTAATTTAGAAAAAAATTTTAATGCATCCATTTTACGTTTTTTTTTAATATTAAATTGATTTAGATCATTATTGTGAACGAATCACCAAAGTTGTTCAACTTAGCCCTGGAAAAGGTGATAAGAACAACATATGGCGAAAATGAAGTGATCCACGTCGAAATTTATCACAAAATCTTTGGATTCGCAGGTGATAAAGCTGTCCTTGGAAGGAATCTAGAGGACATTGAGAAACCCACGAGGACTCTGATAAGAGAAGTGGAGAAAATCGGCCAACAAGTAAATGAAGAAAAAAACAAAATATATAATTCTTTAATCCAGGCTTGATGTTACAGGATCGAAATTTAATTTAATAAAAAATAGTTGCCTTTCTGTAAAATTCTTTATTTTTTTATTTTTTGTGCAACCGGTTTCGGTATTTTATCAGACCTTCATCAGGCTAACTTATAGTGGTCGTCTTTTCCTGCTTGAGGACTCTTTTGTGATTAAATTTAAAAAAAAAACTGTTTAAAGCACAATGAAAGGAGAGCCATATCGAATAGAATTAGAATAGAATTGAATTTATTTGTTAAAGATTATTTTACAAACTTCTACAAATCATACATATATGAATAACTTTATTTCACCTACATGAGTCTAGTTTATCATAACTGTACATTGACTTACTATAAAAACAATAGCTAAACAATAATGCTTCATTACATTCCAATTAATTTCTATATACATTATCAATAAAAAAAACAAAAAAAAAAAAACAATTAATTGAACTGACTGACAATTATCCTTAGTCATAGCACTTGGTTGGTGTGTGGAACATCAGAGCTTAAGGAATCCAGTGAATTGCACGCTGACATTATAAACCAGTAAATCTTATTAAGTTTCTCTTATGTTATAGATTCGAAGTATAACTTGTATCTTGTTTACATCACTTGGCGCAGAGAGAAATGCTCGTAAATTTTTGTATCTGTCGTCTGTTAGCTTTTCACAGTACAGAAGGATATGGAACAGGCTGTTAGTAATGAATTGGTTACAGAAAGTGCAGGTTTCCAGGGCTTTGAAGTAGAAACTTTTGTTTTTCGTATAGAGCTTAATTAATTCGGAATTTGAAACCCTTAGCTGACTTATTGATCTTAGCTTTTTCATGTTAGCTCTATACATCAAATAGGGCTCTGGGCTGGAGATATTGAAGCTGGAAATAGTTCTATATATGGGATTGTTGTTGGAATTTATGGATAAATTCCTTAGATAGGTTATGTTTTTTTAGGTTTTCCAATATTTCATCGCTGTATTTTAATAATCGAGTTGGGTATACTTTATCGAACTCTTCTTTACAGCCATAATGAGCAGCTATTGATCTGACTTGTGTGATCCAATTAAAGTTTATATCAGGATTCCTTATATCCAGCGAAATTAATTTGTTGAATCAAAGTCTTGGTAACCTGTCTTCAGGCATAAGCGACAATTTAAACCAGTAATTTATAATCCTTCTCATAACTCTGACACTCAAGGAGAGCCATTATATCTTCACATAAAAATAGATTAACTTTACTTGTATATAATAACAATTCATATAGTTTTTCGCATTCAGTTACAGGAATGCTAGTTAGTAAACAAATGTATAAGGTTGGAGATAACCGGAATATAGGTGTTTGAAATTGGAATTTTTTTAATAATGTCAATTAATTCTATTGATTTTTTTTATTGCACTTGTTGCCTTGAAATTAGTTTAGCTTCTAATTCTTTTGAGTCATATTGAATACTTAATAGTTGACCGTTGTATTATTAAGAAAGGAGATGGTCCGGGGTGGCGGTCATAAATGGACTAAATAGTGGCCAAATTATTTTATTAAAAGTTAACGTTTCCAGTTCTGTGAAGTGAAACTTCTTGCTGAAGACACCTCCCTTAAGAAGACCTGCATAGTCGGTATTTTTGCTAATATAAAGAAGGGGCTACCGCAGGTAGATATAATTGGCCGGATGGGGCACCCCTCTTTATGGATTATCGCTAGGTCATAGAGTAGTGGTACGCTAGGATTCATAACCATTTTTCAATTTTTTCTCAAAATAGTCATTGAAAAAAGTATCACACTCTTAATTTTTTTTTTTTTTTTCAAAACAGCGTTTATTTTTTCGGTTGGGTCCTTTATTTATATTTTTTGCATACATCCGTATTTGCATACATCCTCTTAATTTCCCCAGTACACAATGCTTTATTTTCATGTTAATTTTTACAATGCTTTATTTTCATCTACAACATTAGTTAAGTCATTGAAATAAGTAAGTGGTTTCAAAACTACAAAGTAGGTAAATCGATGGACAGAAACGGGACCTATTGCTATATAAAAATGCATACTCGCGTATCAAGAACCGGTTAGGTTACCTAACTAGATCTTTTGACTTCAAAAAATAGTGACAGCTCCACTGCAAAAGAAAGAAATTAATAATCTTTGTACATTATATTTTCGGTTCATTTTTTTTTTTTTTTGTGCAGACCTAAGGCAAAGATGTAATGCTCTAAGTAACTTTTTTGATCTCATTTCTGCCAAATAATATTTTAGAGCTATTAATTCTAACTTACAGCTTTTTAATATAATTTAAAAAGCAGGTATTAGTTATGTAAAAGCAATCAAATGTATTATAGCCAGTTTCCAAAATGTAGAGAAGCGATACTTAAAATGAAAATTTGTAAAATATTTGACTGGAAACGAAGTATTTGATCATACGGGCTAGTCATTTTTACTTTCCTACCTATACTACGTAAGGAAAGAATTGCAATCGGGTCAAATTTCCGACATGCGGTTTTCGACGGATCTATACGTTTCAGAGCCCCCTGAGTCCGAAAAACAAATTTTTAGCCATTGGTCTGTCTGTCTGTGCCCAGATTTTCTACTAAACCGATTGTGTTGCTTCTTTTTTTATTTTGTAGGTTTTTGACTACTGATGCCTGTGACAGAATTTCGGTGCTTCATGCGTAATAGCTTGCGCGCAATAAATGAAAAACATGTTTTTCTATAGACTGTAGCGCAAAAACGGCTCTAACGATTTTGATGAAACTTTCCTAATAAATACGTCAAACTATATAATACTATAAATACGCCATTTTTTATTTATTTTTATAAAGCCATATAAAAATCGTTCATTTTGGACAACTATTAACGAAGTTACAGCTATTCAATTTTCAATATAAGATTACGGTTTCATATCCTGGTGTCAGAAAGGGGTGAATGAGAGAATAAAGATGACTAAGTGAAATTTAAAAAATCTGTGGCCCGCATTACACAATCTTGACTATTTCCTCTACTTTTAACAGAAATTATTGTTTGACAATACTAAGCTATGGCAAAAAGTTTTTGATCAACAATATTAGGGAGTATTGAAATTTTTACACTGATCTACCTGAAGCCGGTTTACATTGCTTTAGTTTATCAGATAAATCGTACTCAAATCTTATGCTTGATCAATTTTCAGGAAAATGTATCTAGTTCAATTATTTTTTGTTTCTTCATGAACATATGTAAAGATATAAAAACGTTTCTGAAATATGTAGAAAAGTCGTGTGAGTGGACACACCAGATATTTTTGTTTCCCAATGTAGAAGCGGCTCGAACGGAGTACATGCGTTCGATTTTTGAATAATCTATGAAAAATTCGTTTGTAACGTAATGACCTTCATATAGACATGGATTGATTCACGAATGCTTGGTAAGTCCTAGATAACCTGCTGAAGTGAAGATCACTTCGTTTCTGAGCTTCTAGCGATTTCGATGACTCGTTGGTTTGAAAAAAATGAAATTTGGAGTTATTTTTTCGCCTCGTGTTATTTCTTGCAATTAATGCTCTGTCTCCCACTATCTGGGATTCGGTGGCATTCTAGCTTTTTCCATGCCAAGCTCATTTTGCAGTTGGTAGGAGGTTTAGAAGGCAGTTCAATATTTCATTCCCACTTACCACTCTCTTCTTTGGTTCTTCTAGTTCCATGGTAACCAGTATCAACCTCAGAGCAGGGGATTTGTCCAGAGGCACCGAGCTGTAAGTGTTCGCAACTTATCAGTAATTTAAAAAATAATACAAATTGTATGATTAAAAATTAATTTTAGTCTATTAATAAAGTTAATTGTAGTGTAATCTAATTGCAAACCGCTTTATACATTCAATATTTACATTACCACCTTTCACTTAGCATTTCATTAGGTTTTTTTCGATATCGACAGAATCTCTATAATCTTCATTGTAACTTACATATGTTTTACATCACAAGTTGTTGGTTTTTAAATTACAGGTTATTACAAAAGGCTATAGAAAAGAAATGAAACATCGTAGATTCTTTTTGTGGGAACAGAATAGGCGGCAGGAGTGACCAAAATACCTCATTTTCCATAGATATTGTCCTTACAGACTTTTGCAGTGTGGCTGTCTATATCGTTTTCTATATAAAAACTAAATCATTCTAAAAAGATACGGTTATACGGTTGCCATGGGATACTTATCACGGTTTTTTTAAAAATAATGTACTATATTCACTATAATTTGTAATAAGAAGAACATCTTGCGAAGATGGAGAGGTAAACGTTGGAATGAAACATGATATAGCAGTGCTCCGAATCGATCAAGAGTATATTGAGAGTCTCGCTCGTACTCGTGTTAAGTGAAGCATAGCAAATCGAACTGCAGGTAAATGAAGATAAAACAAAATATAAGATAGCCGAAAAATCCACCCTAATAACATGATCTGTGTGGACTCTAAATCATTCCCGAAAGTAGGCAAATTCAAATACCTCTGCTCCACATTAATCTTAATAAATGATCAAATAACGGAGATAGGCCAGTGAATAACAAGAGTTTTCTTCTCCCTTTCAAGGGAACTGAAATCCAGAAAGATCTTCAGAAATCTAAAACTAAGGGTGCACAACGCCGCGATGAAGATACTGCTGTACAGCTGTGCAATCTGGCCTCTAACCGGCATATAGAAGCCGGAATAGAGAGATCCGAAAAAAAAAGTTCTCTGTACGATAACAAGACCTGGGATCAATAAATCCAGGAGAAGGAACAGTAAATAACTGCTAAAAGAAATCGGTCAGTCAATATCTCACGATATGAAGGCAAAGAGGTTAAGATGGGCAGGACATGTTGCTGAAAGCTATCCATCAGGACGGCTATACACAACAATGAATGCCAGAGTAGTAGGCAAGAGACCACGTGGGAGGCCAAAAACCAGATGGATAGATAGGATAAACAAAGATACGGCTGAGCTTCATGCCTCAAACTGGAATAAAGTAGCCCAAGATAGGCAGAGGTGGAGAAGGCTGTTTCAGGCGGAAGGTTTGTAGAGCCAACCGAAAAAAAAAAAATTCCACCATTATTATAAATCGGGCATTTAAAACGAATTTTCATTTGTACAAATGTTTGTCTCTTGACAATTATTTGTTAATAAAAATCAATTCCTCTGTCTTTTAATACATTTGATTCACTTATTCATTCATGTATGGCACAACATCCCGTCACCGAGACTGGGCCTCCTCCAAGAGCCTCCGCCAGTTGGCTCTATCTTCTGCTGCAGCTCTCCAGTTCCGCACACCAAGCAGGGTTCTCGCATCATAGGCCACGTTGTCCAACCATCTCGTCCTCGGCCTTCCTACCCGTCTTACGAGGTGCAGCTCCTCCATCATTATTTTTTTTGGTATTTCAAGGGTGCTCATTCTGGCCACATGCCCTGCCCACCTTAGTCTGGCCAGTTTAATATACGTGACTACGTCGATGTCTGCATAGAGAGAACTGAGCTCCCTATTTTTTCTTTTCCTCCAGACATCACCCTCCTTTACTGGACCATAAATCCTTCTGAGGACTCCTCGCTCAAAGACACTCAGCTTCATCTCATCCCTTTTGGTCATCGTCCAAGCCTCTGAGCCATATGTCAAAACAGGCCGAACAAGGGTCTTGTATATGATCAGCTTGGTCTTCTTTGAGAGGTACCTACTTCTTAAGTGTCGGCCAAGTCCAAAGACACATCTATTGGCAGCCGTGATCCTTCTTTGTATTTCTTGAGCCATGTCATTCTTGCTATTGATTTCAGACCCAAGGTATATAAAACTTTTCACTCTCTCAAACTTAAAAGAACCTACCTCAAATGGAGAGTTCAGATCAACCTCACCGCCAACTCTCATATACTTAGTTTTCCTCTCGTTGACTTCTAGACCAAGTGGTCTTGCAGCTGCTTCAAGGCTTATAAACGCTTCTCTGAGAGCTCGTTCAGACCTACCTACTATGTCAATATCATCAGCAAAACCAAGAAGCTGTGTCAGGCGATTGAAGATTATATCTTTGGTCTGAATACCGGAGTCTCTTACAGCTTTCTCCTCTGCCAAATTGAACAATAGACAGGCGAGGGCATCCCCCTGCCTAACCCCACTGCTCACTTTAAACTCTTCGGAGTCGTCAGAACCGACGCGTATTCTGCATCTCGAGCTGTCCATGGTCATCTTGATTAGGCGTACGAGCTTCTGAGGGATGCTTAGCTCCTCCAAGGCACAGTATAGTTGCGTTCTATCAACGCTGTCGTATGCTGCTTTAAAGTCCAGGAATAAATGGTGGGTGACTACCTTACGCTCCATAGTCTTTTCTAGGATCATCCTCAGAGAGAACAGTTGATCAGTCGTTGAGCGTCCTCTTCGAAATCCAGCCTGATATTTCCCCAGTTCCTTTTCAGAATACGGGAGGATTTTCTCAAAAAGAATGTTAGAGAGCAGCTTATAAGCACACGAAAGGAGTGAGATTCCTCGATAGTTAGCGCATTCTGTTTGATCTCCTTTCTTATGTATTGGGCAGATAATGGCTGTTGCCCATTCCGTAGGCATAGCTTCCTTCTCCCAGATGGTCAGCATTAAATCATGCAGAGCTTTCTTGAGTTCTTCACCTCCACATTTCAACAGCTCTGACTGGATTCCGTCCGGGCCTGGCGCCTTTCCATTTTTCAATTTCCTTATGGCGTTTTCCATTTCCTCCTCATCCGGGGGTTCAATAGAATTCAGGGAGTCTTCCTTCATTACACCTACTTCTCCAGGCACCGTTCCTCTGTTTAATGCGCCTTTGAAATGTTGTACCCATCTCCTTAGTACGTCATCTTTGTGGCTTAAAAGAGTTCCATTTGTGTCTTTGCATGCCGTCACTCTGGGCCTAAAAGCTGCCCTACCCTCGTTTATTCTCTGAAAGAACAGGCGACTTTCATTTTGGCCTCGCAATGCCTCTGTGTCCTCCATGTTCTTATTTTCCCAAGCTCTTCTCTTTCCGCGGAATAATCTCTTCTCTTCGCGTCTTTTTCTTCTATATGTTTCTTGGGAGAGCCTTGTGGGACGCTGAACCTTCTTTCTGTAGGCTTCATTTTTCACTTTTACTGCTTGAAGGCACTAAGCATCAAACCATGGGGGCCTTCTAGATTTAGTCTCGTTCTTCTCCCTTTCAAGGGAACTGAAATCCAGAAAGATCTTCAGAAATCTAAAACTAAGGGTGCACAACGCCGCGATGAAGATACTGCTGTACAGCTGTGCAATCTGGCCTCTAACCGGCATATAGAAGCCGGAATAGAGAGATCCGAAAAAAAAAGTTCTCTGTACGATAACAAGACCTGGGATCAATAAATCCAGGAGAAGGAACAGTAAATAACTGCTAAAAGAAATCGGTCAGTCAATATCTCACGATATGAAGGCAAAGAGGTTAAGATGGGCAGGACATGTTGCTGAAAGCTATCCATCAGGACGGCTATACACAACAATGAATGCCAGAGTAGTAGGCAAGAGACCACGTGGGAGGCCAAAAACCAGATGGATAGATAGGATAAACAAAGATACGGCTGAGCTTCATGCCTCAAACTGGAATAAAGTAGCCCAAGATAGGCAGAGGTGGAGAAGGCTGTTTCAGGCGGAAGGTTTGTAGAGCCAACCGAAAAAAAAAAAATTCCACCATTATTATAAATCGGGCATTTAAAACGAATTTTCATTTGTACAAATGTTTGTCTCTTGACAATTATTTGTTAATAAAAATCAATTCCTCTGTCTTTTAATACATTTGATTCACTTATTACTATATCAAATTGCCGCTTGTTCACTGAACATACTTTGCGAATTATCTGTACGGGCCTAATAATATATAAATTAATGGAGTACGAAAGAAATAGAGAGGAGCAGCAGTGGTCGACAGAAATAAGAGTTCTTGGTTTTCCCACATCGGTAGGTAGCGATTTTAGGTTTATTTCAATTATATACGTAAAGAACCTTCAGGTTCTAACTAATATCGACCTTCAAGTTAATTATTTAATTCATATATTTAACACATGGTGTTATATAAAAATAACCATATAGTATTAGTCCATAGTTCTGCGCATGCGCTTGATTTGAATACCCACATTTCACGTCGTGTCCCACAGTTTTACTATTTTTTAGTAGAATAAGTGCTCAGTTTTACTTTTTTTAAAAAAAACTAGTTAAGCAGACATCAAAACAACAACAATGGACTAACACCACAGTGAGTAGTGTTGTTATTTACTGTGTACTATTACAGACAGTGAATTTAGTGGTTTAGCGTCTATAGGCTTAATCTCTATAGCCATAACAGCTGACGGCTCCCCACTCCAGTTGTGGCCCTGCCACGTAACTGACTGGTTCTCAGTCGGTGGTTCATCCATTGTAATAACACGCAGACGTAGTTTTATTTATTTTTTTCCCCCCTTTCTTTTTTTTTATATGCGATATTACCACCAAGTAATGTCAACTAAGAGGTCCCATTTAGTTGGCTCTACCCCACGTAATTCACCGCCTAAACAGAAAACACGTCGTAGTAAGCGATTAACACCCCCCGGAACTCCTCCAGCGAACACTCAAGTATCTGTGTCTCAACCACTGCCAAGTACGTCTTCACAAGAAATGGAATCTCCATTTTTTACACCTAATCCATACCAGGTGCTTGAAAATGACAGGGAAGAAATGGAAGATGCACCTATGCCTCGAGAACCACGCCAACCTCCTATCTTTGTCAAAAATTTAAGAAATTTCCAGTTGTTGTGTACTCAACTTAATAAAATCTGCCCAGGTAGCTAGCTATACATGCCTAAACAGAATAAATGATACAAAAATAATACCGGCCACACCTGAAGCGTACCGAAAAATCGTAAAATATTTAACAGACACAAATGCGGACTTTCACACATACCAGTTGAAACAGGAAAGAGCACTACGAGTTGTAATAAGAAATTTACACTCCTCAACTCCAATAGAAGTGATTAAAGAAGAGTTAACGGCGTTAGGGTTCAAAATACGTCAGATAACCAATGTATTAAAAGAAAATAAAGAACAACCAGGTGTAAAGAATAAAATCCCATTGCCCTTATTTTTCGTCGATCTAGAGCCATCGCCTGGGATCGAAAAAATATACGATGTGAATAGAATTTTCTACACCAGCGTAAAGGTCGAAAAACCGTACCCAAAAAGAGAGTTCATCCAGTGCCATAATTGCCAAGCATATGGCCACACCAAGTCTTATTGCCACCACTTACCACGCTGCGTGAAATGTGGTAAAACACACAAGTCTGGCGAGTGTAATAAACCAATTACAGAACCAGCAGTCTGTGCCCTATGCCTGGAAGGCCATCCAGCCAACTACAAAGGCTGCCAAATTTATAAAAATCTTAAAGCGAGATATATGAAACCCAGGGACCCTGATGATACACCTAAACCAAGAAGAGGACCCGCTAAAATTGTGAACTCTAAGGTTTCTTTTGCCAAGCTACTTGGGGGTAGAGACCCGACTAATGAATGTGAGGCCCTGCCGCAAGAACAAACTCAACCCCAATCTCAATATCCTATCCCACCTAATGTACCTAATCAACAACAACCTCACCAACATCAAATCCAATATGTTCCTCCACCGCCTAATGCTACAGATCTAACCAGCTTATTGACATCCTTTCTTTCAGAATTTAAATCCCTTGTTACCCCACTTGTTACTTCTCACTAACCTAGTATCTCACCTTATCCCTCCTTTAAAAAATCCTTAAATGACTTCCATCAAACCCATATCCATTCTCCTTTGGAATGCGAATGGTGTTAGAAATCACATACACGAACTAACAGCCTTACTACAAGACAAGAACGTAGACGTAGCCCTAATAACGGAAACTCGACTGACTAAAAAACAGCTCCTAAAAATACCACAATACATAACTTACCGTACCGACCATCCTGACGGTAGAGCACATGCCGGTACTGCAGTCATTGTGCACCAATCCCTCTCCCATCACCTACTCCCACTGCCTACACAAGATTTCCTACAATCCACCGCAGTCGTAATCAAAACCTTCTCCTTTCCTATTACCGTTGCATCAGCGTATTGCCCTCCAAACCAATCCATCTCCAATATTCAATTTAGTTCCTTCGGATTCATTTTTCGGATAATTCATTTCCTTAGGACATCATTTCATCTTGGGTGCAGACTTAAACGCCAAGCATCAACAATGGGGTTCAAGAACCACGAATTCTCGTGGTCGAACATTGCTGTCTGTACTCAATTCCCAAAATTTTACCCTTCTTCCACCCAACTCACCTACCTACTGGCCCACTGATCCTAACCGTAATCCCGATATCCGCGATTTCTTTATCCATAATGGTTTAGGTGCTCTCAACCATTCCGTTGCCCGTCTTGACGAGCTTTCCTCAGACCATAGCCCATTAATACTCCAAGTATCACTAGCTCCTATTCCTAAACCCTCTCCTCCGTCCTTCATCAGAGGCCCAGTTAACTGGAAACTCTTTCATCAAATCCTCTCCGATAAAATTGACCTCAGAGTAACCCTGAAAACCCCTGAAGACCTGGACAATGCAGTACATTCCTTCACTACCAAAATTAAAGAAGCAGTCTGGACTGCTTCCTCCCCTGATCACTCCTCAAAAATCCTTAAGAAACATAATTTACCTCAACACCTCCTTGACCTAATCCACATAAAACGCCGTGCCAGATTATTATGGCAACGTACCAGACATCCAGCCGACCGTCACAGGAGTGAGTGTAGGAACAATTACCACTGTAAAAAATTAAAACAAGAATTAGCCACCTTCAGATCCCAATCATTCAATTCCTACCTCACCACACTCTCTGCTCATGATAATTCCCTTTGGAATATCACCAGAAAAATCCTCAAATCCCATCATATTTCCCACCCTCTTCGACGAGATGATGGCTCCTGGGCAGCATCTGATGAAGATAAAGCCGAGGAATTTGCCAAACACCTTTCCTATACTTTCGCTCCTCATCCAGAATCCCATCCCAGCCACACAGTAAAAGTAGAAGAATCCCTCTCAATACCTATCCCACTCTCCTTACCACCTAAAGCTGTTAATCCCTCTGAGGTCAAATACCTTTTACGGAAAATCACTCCTCGCAAATCTCCTGGATATGACCTTCTAACCCCACAGATCCTTCGACAACTTCCATCTAAAGCCATCATATTTCTTACATATATATACAATTGCATCCTACGAACTACCCACTTCCCTCTTTTATGGAAACATTCCACCATCGTCCTCTTCTTGAAACCAGGCAAACCTTCCAACAATACAGCATCCTATAGACCAATTAGCCTACTCCCAATCCTCTCAAAAATTTTTGAAAAGATCCTACTGAAACGAATCCTACCTATAATTGAATCCTATAACCTTCCTACTCATCAATTCGGATTTCGTTCCCAACATTCCACTGTCCAACAAGAACTTCGAGTTGTTGACCATATATCCTCAACCCTAGAAAGCAAGCAGTATTGCTCGGGTGCATTTCTGGACATAGCGCAAGCTTTTGACCGGGTATGGCACGCCGGATTACTCTTCAAGCTTAAAATTCATCTACCACAGTCCTTATACCTAGTACTCCGATCCTATCTTTCCGACCGCTCCTTCCGAGTTCGCTGTGGCACCGAATTCTCCGACTGTTACTCAATTGAGGCTGGCGTTCCTCAAGGCAGCGTCTTGGGCCCCATCCTTTACATTCTCTTTACCGCTGATATTCCTGTCCATCCCGATACCCTCCTGGCAACTTTCGCTGATGACACTGCTATCCTTTCTTCCAACTCAGATCCTGAAAAAGCGTTCGCAAACTTACAAAGGCACCTCTTCCTGATTGAACACTGGTGTAAGAAATGGCGCATTAAGGTAAACGAATCTAAATGTAAACACATTAACTTCACCCTTCGGCGTAATACCTGCCCACCAGTTTATTTTAACTCCATCCAGCTTCCTTTCTCAGATACAGTCCGGTATCTTGGCTTTCTCTTAGACAGACGACTAACATGGAATCCACATACTAGACTTAAAAGACAGGAACTTAACAGACGATATAGACTACTGAATAGAAAATCTAAACTTTCAGGTGAAAACAAATTACTGATCTACAAGACAATACTGAAACCCATCTGGACTTACGGACTAGAACTATGGGGAACAGCCAAATTTTCTAACATCAAACGCATTCAATCCTTTCAGTCTAAAGTCCTCCGTACAATAGTCAATGCTCCCTTCTATGTAACCAATAAAACCCTGCACCATGACCTTAATATCCCATTTATTCTTGATCTTATCCCAGCCAAATTTTCCAAATTTCACCAGAACCTTTCTCATCACCCAAATCCCGTTGTACAATCCCTATCAAGCACCACCCATCCCTACAATCCCCTTCGTAGGTTAAAGCGGCAGTGGCCACGAGACCTTTTGTAAATATGGATATTTTGGAGTTCTAGCAATGGCCAGATTCTCCACTCAAGTCATGAGTGTCTGTGGCTGTAGCGCTCTTACTCATCCTCCGCTGGTTTACAATACCAGTGAAGTGGCTGAGGGAGAAGCGTAGGGATCTCCTAAGCCTCCCTTTTCCCTCCACATGTGGAGGGGACAGGATTGGTTCGGAGATCACCTGGCAAATTGTAAATAATGTATATAGGTATGTTTTATATAAGGTGTTTGTTTTACTTTTATTTCTATTTTTATTTACTTATGTGTATATATATATATTTTTTTCTTTACTCTTTTGTTCTTTCTTCTTATTCTTTTGTTATTACTTTATTTATTTATATTTTTGTATATACGGTATGAATGCAATCTCTGAACTCTATTATAAGTGTCCTTAAACTGTGACAAATTGTAATATTTCTGAATAAAGTGTTTTAATAATAAAAAAGTATTAGTCCGTGGTACAGTCCCCTTTTTATCGAATTATTAACATCCACCTGAAACTTCGTCAATAGTTTCATCTCATCGTAACCTATAACTATTTTACTTACGAAAACTCTTGAAATTGGGCGTTTTCAATCTGGAGAGGGGCAAACTTTGTATATTTAATTAGGTACTAAAAACTCGCAAATATTCATTTGCTTTCTATTTGGATCGTAAGATAATTTGATCACAAAATCGAGAAAAAGGGTGGTCTACAAAAACATAGGGCCTATATAATTCGTTTGTACTATATATGTGGGGGAGGGGGGAGAGGGGGTGTACTATATAACCTCGTTATCCGTCACGCCAAACGTCTTAATATTTTCCGATTTTTTTTTATCAAATTATCTTACGATCGAAGTAGAAAGCAAATTAGTATCTACGAGTTTTTTTGATAACTAATTAAATAGACAAAGTTTACCAACCTCCAGATTGAAAACGCCCCAATTTCAAGAGCGATTTACTTAAATCAAATAGTTGTAGGTTACGATGAGATGAAACTACTTACAAAGTTTCATGCGAATGTTAATAATTCGATCGAGAGGGGTCTGTGACACGGACTATAAAGACTAAGCTAATGAGGGAAACATGTCTCTCCGTTTTAACAGAGATCGATGTCCTTAAGCTAATTAGTGAGAAAATCTCTATGAATTTGAAGGATTCCATGTACGGATAGAAGACTATCATAAAATCGACCTACTTCTCTTTGGGAAGAAGAGAAGATACTGTACCAGGAAGGCAGCCGTACACAGGAGGGGCAGAAGAAGAGTATGTTCAAACCTAACGAAAGATTAACAAGCTTTGAGAAGCTCAAGAAAAATTTACCTTCTAAATACTAACCAGCAGAAGAGCTGTGTTATGCAGGCATGTATTACATCTCCCTTACACAATACTCTTATGTTTCAGGCGGAGTAGGGTTGGAAATAAATTCATATGTGTGCCCTGGAGGTAAACGACACTATGTCCATATTTTTATTTAATAATTTTGTAATGGAGAAACAAATTTTAATAGCTCAAAGTTATTATTACATCAGCAATTTTTCCTGTTTTTGAGAACTATTCCCCAACCTAAGCAATGATTGAAGATAGTTAAAAGTTGATCCTCGATATAGGAAACACAATTTACGAGAATTTTTGCGTCAATAGCTTATATTGTAACCTCATTGCTGCATTCTAAGTGCACAGGCCATTCCCATCTGTCTGTCTTGTGCTTCCTTTGACTTGATGGTATATATACCCCCTTCCAGTTTATATACAATAGACTACCTGGGTATTCTCCACCACAAAAGTTCCACTAGTTGCACTGAGTTCGAGTTGTGGGACACACTTCTTACATAATTAGGGTTTTTCTTTAGTGCAAGTTTGGCTACATAACTCCTTCACACAACCTCTTTCAGCCAAAAGTGAGTTGTTAGAACCTCTCATCCATGGGGATCAAGAAAGAACCTGCTTGACTCACACAAACTATGGAAGTCTTCAAGTCTATCTCATCTTATGTCAGAGTTTTGCCTATAATACTAATAGTGACATATGCAGATGGAGCATTTGATTCGGCATATTAAGAATTTTACTATTTCGGCTGTAGATATATGATTTAGATATTTTTGATCCTTCACTTCAGCTCCTCTTTTGCTGGTAGTCTTGGTCCTCCTCTGGATCCTTTTATTTGGGATTACCATAAAGAGTTCAGGGATAGCAGAAGATCCACAATGGTTGTTGATGCCTTTTTCTGTTTGTGACTGAGATTCCTCAGAAGGCTTCCTCTTGGAATATGGGCGATGAGATGCCATACATGACTAGGTAGGTGCGTCCTAAAATTGTGAAGATTTCTATACTAATTTCATACATACATCATGCACCCTCTCAGATGAAAGTATGACCATAATCGCCTTTTTTTAACAAGGGCCAAGAAACTGCTTTGCTTATTCAAAATTTACTTGTAAACTATAGTATAAAGACATGAACAGACTTAACAGAAGTAACCAGCAACACTGAGCAGTTTCTAATTGTTTCAGTCTTATATGAAAACTATAAGTAGGACAATTGTTCAAATAGAATCTTAGTTAGCGGATCTGTTCAATAGAGATGAGTTAATAATTAAAGGATGTTTTAGGAATTTATTAAAAATTACTGGTATAATAAGAGAGAGGTTCGTTAAACAACTTATAATATCAATTGTATGTTTAATTAAATTATAAATTTATTTTTAATTAGAAAAAAATCCTTAAATTATTTTTGAAATTTAGTATTATTGCAGATTTTCTTTAAGACCTAATGAATCCCAGAAACTTTCTTCTCCTAATTCATCAACTGTTGTGAGTTGAAAGTTTTTGTGATCTTTGATATCTGTGAAGACAATTTTCGGCAAGTGTTGATTCACTGGTTCCCAGTTCTCTCCTAATGATCTGTAATAACATATTATATGTCATTTATTATTATTATATTAGCACTTACTCAGAAAACTTAAATTAGTTGGCAATACCCATTTCTTAAGAAAGATACAAATACATCGAGCATTTGCTTAGACATTTCTGAATCGGGTTCAGTTTCTACAAAGTTGAAATTTAAAAATCCTAAAGTATAAAAGACATCATCACCATGGCAGACACCTATAAAAAAAATTAAAGCTTAAATATAAAAAAACATAGAGTGGATTTATTTTCATCATTCAATCATACTATTCAATTGAATTCTATAACATATCAAAAGTGATGTAAATGATAAAAATGGTCATAAGTATTGATTATTTTTTGATATCGTATACTCTGCAAAGGATAAAGTAAATTTCATTTTATGGAAGTTTTTGATAAAATAAAATACAAGTTTACTAGCATGGAAATGATAATTATTATTCTAATAAATAATTGCTGTCTATTTTCCTAACTGTTAAACGTTTTTAGTGATAATATTGTATCAAAAATAATCATTTTTATGCGAATAATAATTATTACCACAATCATAGCAAATTTCAGGTGTTTTATTGAATAATATCCTGTCTGATTATTACTTATTTTTAATAAAGTACAAATAAAAATATCTTACCTAAGTCTTCTTTAATATCAAGTAACTCGGTTGTTGAGTGTTTTCCTCTATAAGAAAACCTGTAAATATATATTGGTGAAGTATATGCTGAAGCTGACAATTTCGAAGTTTTACTTATGCCAGATTCAAATAGGCGATCTCCAATCAGCTGCAACAATTAATTTTGGATTCATTGTTATTTACATACAGTTTATTATTTTTTTTTTATGCTGTGAAAGATTCATACCTCATACAATCTTCAAAAATTCTCAAACAAATAACCATTTTACATTGTTTTCTGAAAATGCATTTCAAATGCAAAATACTTTTAGTATTTTGTATTTTAATTTAAAAAACAAAATACAAATACAAAGTACTTTGTGATATATGGTCATCATATCATATTACAAAGAATCTACTCCGTTTGGTAATTTATTTTGTGTATTTAAAATACAAAATAAAATAATATTGTTTGTATTTCAGTATCTCAGAATCAAAATATAAATACTTTTTTTTATTTTAAAAATTAAATATATTTACAAACAATCTATTTTATATTTTATTTCTTAAAATGTAAAATAGAAGAAATCTATTTTATTTTGTGAATTCTTGAAGGAAGTTAGTCGACTGCAATACACATATTAAAATTAAATATATAATCCTTAATATAATACAAACTTATATTATGATAAGTATTGTTATTCTTAAAATATTGTATAATATATTTTCCTACGTATCATTTCAATAGATTGAAATTGTCTTTATTATAAAAATTATTTATCTAACCATTGTACACTTTTTATCAAACTAAGCTATATTTATATTGATTGGCACCTCTTGCTTATGTTCATTTCATTACTAGCCAATAGTCACATTTCTGTAACTATATGAAATAACTCAAATATTCTACACGTCTGAAATATTTAGTCAGCAAATTATGTACAGTCTACAAACATAAATGTTACCTCCCTTCCGCTCTATTTTTACCTACTTTTTGCTATCTAGGACAACTGGAAAATCCTCCATCTCTGACCTTTTCACTTACCTATCAAATGTGTCAGTACTTGAACACCCTCAGTGCTCAAACCATGGTTAGTAAGAGAAAATATTACAAATTTGTTTAAATGGATTATATATATATATTATTTTTTTATTTTTAGTTTGTATAACTATTTATATATTTAATTTTAATATGTGTACTGCAATATTAGTTAAGATTCATGCACCATCAATCACTATAGTTTATTATTTATAATCAGCGGTCGTATACTATTATAACTCTGATTGTATTTTAAAAAACATTTTAAGCCCTGAAGATGACCCACAAATTTGGGTTGAACATTGGCAAAAATAAAAAAAAATTTAAAAAAGACTGCGTCCTGAATATTCATCACCTATTTTATTTTGTAATTTAAAATACTTATTTGATAGGTTATAATTGGCAAAATGTTGACAAGTTTTTTCATTGTTTCCATTTTGGATATATAAGGTTGAGTGGCTTGGAATTTTCCCAATTATAACCTAACATTCACGTTATGTCTCTAGATTAGTTTGTTACTGATTTATATTAAAATACTTAATTTAAAAAATTGATCAAGTCTGCTTAAATACATTATTTTAGCTTTTTCATGCAACTTTTCATTTTTGATCTTGCCTGTACACACACATAAAGGCCATTTCATAAAATTTGTTTTTTTGGACTCAAGGAGTCTCAAAATGTTGATTTTTGTTGAAAATTTAGATTAAAAATGTTCACAGTCACAATACTTTTCTTTACTATATATTTCATAAATAGATAATTGAAAGTAAAGAGATTGAAAACTCGTGCTTTAAAAAGGATAACTCCATTTTAATTTATATTTGCTAGTTCAATTTTTGAAAAAATATATTGATAAAGTAAGTTAAACACTAATTAGTACTTGTATGTTAAACGCTAATTTGTACTGTAAACATAAATCTACAAAGAATTATTCTTATTATGGTTTATACTTTAAACTTTTTTTTTTCACTATTTTGGCATTTGAAATAATGTCTTTTTGTCACCATACCCCTCCAATATATCAGAAATAAATTCAGTTAATTTTCCTATAATAATATTTATTATATCTAACCTTTATAAATATTTTATGTCCTTCTGGAGTATCATCAATTTCATATTTTTCTTTGATTTTGTTTGTGATTTCTGACTTCTTATCAGAAGGTGCAGAGTAATTATAATCCAGAATTAGAGGAATCAACTCATCCCAGCGACTTAGCATATCCTCAAACAAACCAGGTTTCGTTAAAATTGCTAAAATAAAAACACAATAGTAACAATTATACTTAAAAATAAATAGTAGCCTCTGTTAAGCGTATAGAATATAAATAATTGAAGGACAATGATTCCTTTTATTCTAAATTATGAAGAATTTATAAAGCTATGGCAAAGAAACAATCAAGTATACTTGAAACTGTAGGTATTGATTATATTTCATTAAAAACCAATTCCATTATGTCTATTTTGAGAGAAATTAGTTTCTCATTTATTTTGGTAACATGTGAGTGGTTTAATATCAAAGATAGACATCTGCCATTTTTAAAAAGTTAAGAAAACACCAATTTTCTGCACATAGCTTCAATTTAAACCAATTCTAATGATTTTTTGTTTTTATTCAAATTGAGTATTCATAGACAAAATCATCAAAAACAGTTTGAGTTGAACTTAAAAAATTAACTTTTTCTCCACTTTCTGAAGATGGAAGATGTCCGTCTTTGAAATGAAACCACTCATATATTCTAAAACTTTATTATAATGTTTCTGTTACTTAGCTTAATCAAGGTAAAAAAGTTTTACACAATACTTCTCTTAAATTTGTCACAGCATGGGGGGACTGGGAAAGTTGCCAAAATTCTTGAAATTAATAAAATTCTGGCACTTAAAATTCTTTAACACATTACATTATAACACGAATCACCTTTTCAGTATTCTCCTCTACAAGACTTCCTCAAGTCCTTAAGACAAGTTTAGCTCAATAAATGCGTAAATATAAATTAATGTAAAAATCAAATGACGTACCTCCAGCTGCAGCCAATCCTTCATCATGTGTAAAAGAAAAAATAAGTGGAACATCAGAACCTTTCTTATCTTTTATAATGTTTACAGGTGAATCAGAAATAAAAGCAGTTGCACTGGGTTGTTCAATTACTGGACCGAAAAACATAAGGGGGTACATATCTCCCCAATACTAAGAAATTAAAATTAATTATAGCAAAGAAATTCAAAACTGAAATGCTTCATTATTGAGATATTGAACATAATTAATGATATATTATTACCACAAATTTATTTATGATTGAAACAATATGTTCAGCTGGTCTATTTCTTAAACATTCAATCATAATTAGTGAATTATTTGTAGGACATCCAAGATCAGTTGCAATTATCATTGTTTTTTCTTTTAAATTATCTGCTACTGCCCATGGATTCAAAGCTACTCCACTCATACAAATGGCTTTGTGAAATAAACCTAGAAAATAATAACGCATAGATTGAATATTGTTATCTTCGGAAATAAATTTTAGAGAATTAAAGTGTTTGCAATGACCTTTACTGAGCGGAGACAGTACATGGTAATGACAACTTCCTCCCCCTGCTGATTGCCCAGCTAGGGTCACGCTGTTTGGATTCCCACCAAATGCTGCTATGTTCTTTTGAATCCATTGTAATGCCAGAACCTGATCTTTTAAAGCATTATTTCCTGGGACTACACTATCCTCTGTGCTAAGAAAACCTAAAATTAAAACAAGGCGAGATTAATAATAAGAAATACTTACTCCATAGCTCACTAGCGGATCTAGGATTTAATTTTGGGGGGGCTTCAGTCGGAATGATTTTTTTTCATATACGTATAACAATAATTAATTAGAAAAAAAAATTAACTACCTATATGAAATGGTGTTTAAGTGATTCTTGAAATCCTATTAAATGTAATTACACTAACAAGAATACTTTAAGAGATAGTTTTTAGTCTTTTTTTCTGTAAAAGATGATTATATTTTACCATTTTGGGGGAGGGCTTCAGCCCGAAAGCCCTCTCCCTCTCCCGTAGATCTGCCTGTGCCGTAGCTCTACAGCCTAAGGTGCGCTTGGCTTCACTGACAGCATTGCACCAGTACTCTCTGCGCGATGCTCTCCTCCTCTAGTTCCTTATAAAGAGATTTTTCAGGTCTTGAACCCAACGTCCCCGAGGTCGTCCTCTCCTTCTGGTACCATACCTTTTTCCAAGCAGAATTCTTTTTGGCATTCTTAATATATCCATCCGTGCTGTGTGACACAACCATTCCATTCTCCTTGCTCTTATGAAACGGGATATGTCACAAGATTCATATAGTTCATTGTTGTTCCGAATTCTCCATACATCCTCTTTCAACACAAGTCCATACATTTTACATAGAATTTTTCTCTCAAATATTTTCAAAGCATTTATTGGGGAGGTGCAAAGGGTCCAAGTTTCCACAGAATATGTCACTACTATTCTTACTAACGTTTTATAATTTATAAATGAAATATAAATTATTAATAATAGCTCAAATATCTAAATAGCTCAAATATAATAGCTCAATAATAATAAATAATAGCTATAATAGCTCAAAAATTTCATCTTACAAAGAAGATGAAATGCTGAACATTTCCCTTGCTTACTGTAAACAGATCCGATTTTAAGTATCTGAATTATTTTAATCTTTATGTTCAACTGAACTCGTTATAATTTGGTTTTCGACACTATTTTTTTCTTTTCACCTTTCTAACAAGTCATTACATTAAGATACGATTTTTAATTATATTCTATTATAGAGAGGATGAAATGCTGAACGATTTCCTTGCTTATGGTATGTAGATCCAATTTTTAGTTTCTGAGATATTTTAACCCATATGTAACAACATTTCAATTAGTTGACTAAAGCCGACTTTACCTGAGCGTTACCACTTCGGAAATCTGACCGATCAATCTAATTCACTCTCCACAAAAAAAGCAAAATACAACTAAAGAAATTTTCACTTCAAAAATAGTTGACAATGAATAATTTCCAGATTTAGTGTAATAACAACATTGTACGCTTTCGTCTTAAACCAAACAGAGTTTCTCTATTTTTTTCTCGCCTCAAAAGTGTAATATGAGAAATATAAATAACTGGATTTAATGATTACAAAAAAGTTTACTATTATTTTCTTTGTAGTATTTAGGAGCAATATATAAAAATAATTCACCTGTTGGGCATAGTTTGTCATACTCTTTTAATATATTATATTTTTCTATTAATGTTATTTCTTTTTATTAAGTTTGCAATTCTCTTTTAATATCTTATATATTTGTTGATAAAACTCTAGTGATGGTGGAGTAGTGATGTTTTCTCCTTGACTTAGACTACCTAACTTATATCAAAGAAAACTATTTATATGATAGATTTTGATGCTGGGAAGTTCAATATTGACAGAACTTTTTTATACTGAATCATTCTTATTTCATTAATTTGGTAAGGTAATTTATTTGTCAACAAAATGATTATTAGGTACTGGAGAAGAAAATAAAAATAGTAAGTGATATTATTTTATTCTGCTTTAAAATGTTCAACCAAGCAGAAAAAAAACCTTACCATACTTAGGTTGAAAAATATAATGGGGTACTTGTATGGAAAAAAAATCTTGTAAATTTGTAAAGCTGTAATAGAATTCATCTGATAAAAAAATTATATATGATTGAGATTCCAATTTTTAAGCAATAATAAAAAATAAAAGTTCATATTTAGCTAAAAACTTGGAATAACAGTATGTCTCAGATATGTAGTGGGGATTGAGGATGTGCCTTATATTTACTGTAAAAACGATAATGTCAGAGTCTCTCTCAGTTTTAATTTTCAAACACATTTATAAAAGTTTTGATAATACATTTCAGACAAAATATTTGTATACAGAGTAAGAGAAAAAATGGAAAATTTTTTCTTGAGATGTTTTGAAACTGGAAACATGTGTTTATTACTATTCTATTCTAAAAATTATAAGATATCCAAAGTTATGAGGTAGACAGTGGTTTGTCATAATGTAATGGTGTCTTCTCTCTCATGATGTAGTTCTGCCCCCACCTCTTTTCTTTAACGCTAATTATATTTGTAAATGTGCATCAGATAAATTTATGAATTTTGGCTGTTTTATTAATACAACTTAATCTTTAATGACTAATACAAAAAAAAAATTATTTATTGAGTTATATAATATCCTGTCACTTGAAATAAAATATTTATCATTATATTTTACAATTTGAATACCTGCTTCAAGATAAAAATGTATTTTATTTTCTTTACCTAATGGACCAAGCCTGTAATTGAATGTCACTAGAACTATATCCCTTTCAAGAAGAATAGAGGGTCCATGGTATCCAGATTTCCCAATCATAAAAGCTCCACCATGAATAAATGCTAATACATCAAGAAGTTTTGTTTGTTTATCCTCGATCTTTTTATCAGGTAACTGAAAATAAAGTAAAAAAAAAAAATACTCATATCATTTCCAATATTTAAAATGTAATAAAAATAATCTATATTTCTAAGTTAAATCCTACTTGAAGGTCCAATATTAATTGTGATTGGAGAATTGAATAGTAAAGATTAATAAGGTCTTTATATTATTTTTTTTCAATTGTTTATTTGCTTAACTTTTCGGGGATTATTTATCCGCTTTCAACTCATTCTAACTAATATTTATGATACAAAAAATTTTATTGTTTTTTTAATTTTATTTTTATATTCATGTGAATGCTGTGATAATTATTTCAAATTGCTTACATTATTTACTAAACTTTGGATAAACATTATTTAATAATTTTTAACATTGACTGATGATAATCCTGACAGAGGCCGTTCTGTAAGGAGATAGAAATATTTATAGGAGCTATGTAGACTATTTTCTGCAGAAAAGTAGGATATTAAAGATTTGTTTCTTAAGTGTCACGTTTTTTGTTGAATAGGAAGCAATAACTAAAATATTTAATTTAAGTAATTAAAAAGTGATTCACAGTATACTAGACAATTTACTTCAAAGGAAAGTAGAGTTTGTCATTGTTAAAATCATGAAATAGAACATTTGAGCGAAAAAACTAAGCAAGTTCTGTCTTTTAAAATCTTAACTTCTGTGGTTGAGCATTGACTGCCAGAGCTCGGGGTCCTAGGTTCGAATCCGGCAGATGAGTAGTAATTTTTCATCAGCCGTGAGTCGACCCTGGAGCCTGGAGACCCTCCTGGGGCAAACCCAGCCTCTATAAAGTGGGTACTCTTAATTAAATAATTAAGAAGGAAAACCTGGCAGTTGAGCGTGATATTGGACCAATCACCTCCTTGCACAACCGTTGACCTTGGTACAGGTAAGAACTATACTACAGGTATTCCTCTTTTAGAAAAACTTGCTTGTTTAATAGGCTTTAAATCCATGTTAATTAAGTTAAGATTTATTAAGAAATAAGTTGAGGTTCACTTCAAGTTGCCAAAAAATGAGGTGATTTAATGTCACGTCATCTAAAAGTACCTGTTTTTTCAGCAAACATGACTGCAATTAAGTAATGCAAAGTTTTAATTTCTATTACCCGGGACGTATTAATAAATAAAATAATAAACATAAATTCATAAATAAAATTTCCATTTATAAAAAAAAAAGTTAAAAATAATGTTTTTAGAATATCTAAACTGATGATGAAACAATGTTTTTTATCAACATCTCTATTACAGAACATCTCTGTGATTTGTATTTATTAGTGACCAACTAAATATTTCCAATCCCAAAATTCATGTTTAAAAATAAAGAAACCTGCTGATTTTTTCATGAAAACGTAAATAATAAGATAAGTAACATCTAGTTGGCGATTTATAAATGCGGATCATATTTTATTATAAGTTTGTTATAATAGATCCCAAGTCAAAAGAAATAAGACATCAAAGGTTTGAAAAAAGAAATAAGACATCAAAGGTTTTCGAAAATTTATTGTAATATTTTTTTCAGTAAATATTGGTACTTTTAGATGACAGGATATTCAAACACCTAATTTTTTTTACACAACTTGAGAGGAATCTCAACATATTTCCCAATCAAAAAATTCAAGATACTTTTTAAAAACATGAAAAAAAATTTTTTTGTGTTTACATAAAGTTTATATTTATATAAACTCTTTACTTCTGAGACACAGATATATAAATATGTACCTGGTTCTGCCATAAATACTGTTACAAAAGTTGAAGTTTGTTTACATCCTTGGGTATTATTTAGATAATCCTTACCTCTATCAAGTTATTTTCTTTATAGGTCAAGGGTAATAAAACCAATTAGTTTGTATTTTTCTTTCGCTCAGTTAACATGGAGTAGGGTGGTAGAAAATCGAATAGCTGTGATTGCCTTACACAAAGTTGGAAAATGGAGGTCAAAGATTTTTAAAACTTTGAAACCTTTAGGTATCAGCCGTATGTTCGTGTACCGTACTATAAATAGATATAATGAGACCCTATCTGTATGTGACAGACCTCGACTGGGCCGTCCCCGCACTGTGAGAACGGCAAATGCAGTGAGAGCAGTGGCTGCTCGAATCAGAAGAAATCCCATTCGAAAACAACAAATCATGTCTCAGGAAATGGGAATCTCTGTCAGATCAATGTCTCGCATAGTAAAAAGTGATCTTTGGATGGGTGCATTTTGAAGAATGACAGGGCAAAGGCTAACCACTTCCCTAAAAAAATTAGAGTGGATAGATGTAAAGTGCTGATTGGCCGTTACACCACAGTCAATAGGTTTGAAAGATTTTGTTAAGCGATGAGAAAGTTTTTACAATTGAAGAAATATTTAATCGCCAAGATGATCGTGTGTGCCCACACAGCTCTAAAGAAGCCAAGGAAGTCATTGGAAGTGTGGAAAGATGCCATAACCCTTCCTCAGTGATGGTTTGGTGGGGAGTTTGCTTTGATAGCAACACAAAGCTCCATTTTTGTAAAAAAGGAGTTAAAACAGCCGCTAAAAACAATCAGGACGATATTTTGGAATCTGTTGTCAAGTAATCATTGTAAATGATACTCTGTTTGCTATAAGTCATTGAGTTTTCCAGCAGGATTCTGCTCCAGCTCACAAGGCCAGGTAAACTCAGCAGTTGCTGCAAAAGAACATTCTAGAGTTCATCTCTGCCTCGGATTGGCCCTCTGAAAGCCCTGATATCAACCCACTAGATTATCGGCTTTGGTCCAAACAGGTGAGGATGGCATGCCACAGAGCAAACTCTATCTTGGAAAGCCTCAAACAATCTCTGGTCAGAGCAGTTGAATGTTTTCCTCAAGAAGGGCTACGTGCTGCTATTGATGACTGGTCACGGAGATTAAATGCCTGTGTCAAGGCAAAAGGGGGACATTTTGAGTAATTTCTATCTTTTTTTTTTTTTTACTCTCTATAGATATATATTTCATTTTCTAATAAAGTTTTTGAAAAAATTAATTTTTCTGTTGAAATCTGTATATATTTCCTTATAACAATATTTATGACAGTACTAAGTATATATGACATGAACATAACATATAAACATTCATACCTGCGGTGTGTAGACATTGATATACAAGCAGTCTTCTGATCCAATTATACTTTTAGTTTGAAAGAAGTCAAGTTGAAGACAAGCAGGTGGTTCCGTAGTTGCATTGTATACACCTAACCATGGGCCTGCTGGAATAGGTTCCTATTAAAAAAGTAATTACAAAAATAAAATATATCAATTTAAAACATAGAAGTCAATAAATGACCAATATCAGAGACAATATATAGTCATTATAATGACAGCATAAAATTTGATGACAAAATTATTTAATAATCATTTCATTATTCCTAGTATATATACTTACTTTAAATCTGTAGTTTCCTACTGGTGGTTCTGCATAAGGTATACTTTCAAAACTAGCTATTTGGCGATTTTTGAATGTTTTTGTATATAATCCTCTAACGATTCCTTGCACTAAAGCTACTTCTGGAAGACTTGATTCGATTAGAAATAAATTACAAAATAATATGAAACAACAGAGAGCTAAGCGAAAAGACATCTTTGATATTTACTAAATATTAGTTGCAGTAAATTATCATTAAATAATTCTTTAAGAATAATATTATGAGATATCATGAGGCAATAATAATTTTGATTATTTTAATTCATACCCTAACCATTAATTGAATTAAAAGAATATTCCAAATGGAATTTAAATCTTTGGAAACATAATAAATAATATGTCAGTATAGAGAAGGTTGAATGATCTGGTTCCAGAGAAGGAAAAGAAGGAATATTTGAAGGTTTGATGCTATCTCCCCTCCATTCTTTCACTCAAGGTCATGTCAATTAAAACTTCAAATTGTAACTATTTAATATAATACAATATTTATTTAATTCCTAAATTTAATTCCTAACAATATTTGTTTACTGTCCTAAGGGGTTCTTAGGACAGTAAACATTACTGAGCTAATCCAGAAATTAAAAATGAACATATACTTCCATTGCTCTTCATTCATATATTGATTTATATTATATTAATAAAATTATTATTTATGAATCAAGTAATTACTTATTTTCTTGAAGAAGGTTATTTGCTGCTTGACATATTCAACATTATATAAAAAAAAGAATACAATTTTATTAAACAACAAATTTATTTATTTTAATTTTTTCATAGTAATTCTATAAACTATTAATTTTAATTGTAGAAACAAATTTAAACATATAAAACAAAACTTGTAATACTAATGAATAGTAGAAAATTTTTTCGATCTTCCATATGAAAATTTGTATTAACTTTATTTCAAATCAAATAAATCTGAATATTTTAGTGAATAGCCATCTTCAGAAACCTATTATTATTTATTTTTGAAACTTTGAAATAATCACATTCATAAAATAGCAACAATACTTCTAGTTTTGCCATTTTTATTTGTAAAGGACTATTGTAACATTTTAATACACTATATATAAAACTAAATTATTATCATTAATAATTTAGTTTTATTAATAGTGTATTAAGAAGTTACAATAGTCCTAATTCCGATCACTGTTAGCCATCTACTCAGGAGAACAGACTCTATTCCCAACTACGGGAGCTAATCTCATTCACCAGATCTGTTCTTCAGTTTTGTCTCCAGATCTTTATACCAATGACATCGTGCTGTTTCTGAATCCCTGATTACAGAAGTATAAGAGGCACCCCTTGTCAGGGGTGCCCCTCTCCCCAAGGTCAATGGCATATAGATCACACCTCCCCTCTCAAAAGATTGTAGTACCCTCCTCTTCTTAAAAACAGTGCAAGTGGAAGTATAATTCTAAAAATAGTAGATAATAGACAATTACAGTAGTTGTGTCTGTCCTGTTTTCCACCTAGTTCTCTATTTTGAAGCTTTTCGCTCTGAAAATTAATAACTCCCTCAAAATGTGCCCCCTCAAAAGGTCAAAATGTGCACCCCTCAAAAACTTAGATTGAGCAACTTGCGCCATTAAACCCCCTTATGAATACATAAATCAACAACAGACTGAATTACCAAATAGAAAACCCTTTACAATCAGAGTTTCAACTTTACTAAATAATAAACTGCTGTTTCGCCAATTTATCCTTGAGGACTTCCTTCTCCGAAAATTCTTCTTTCTCTCGCCAAATTTATTAAAAACAACACAATGCCTTGTATATGTAAACTGGAATTCCTCAAACTCCAAGACAGACTAGGTGATTCTGACTTTATCTACACTGATGGCTCGAAGAACTCACGAACGTCAACATATGTTTTCTCTTTCACCACTATGTAATAATTTTACTGCCGAATTGATTGCAATACATAAAGGTTTAAATGTTATACAGCCCGCTAAACAAAAAATGGTCATATGCACAGATTCTCTATCCGCTCTAATTAGTCTAGGAAATGTTTTCTCATCAAATATCATAGTACAAAACATTCTGTACTCAATAAAGTCCGCAATTAGAAATAATATATCAGTAATTTTTGCGTGGGTCTCTGGGCATTGCGGAATAACCGAACTGGCTGATCGAGCGGCCAAAAAAGCCATTACTGATGGAATACCTTATCGGGGAGTATATGTAGAGGATTTTATAACTGTCAACAGAAAATGAAGGCAAAATGGGAACAGATATGGTCGAATGTAACTGAAAATAAATTGAGAGAGGTTAAGGGTGCCGTTTCCTATTGGACATCGTCAAATAGGAATAACCAGAGAGAGGAAGTAATTCTTCCGCGCCTGCGTATAGGTCATACACGCCTTACCCATGGATACCTGATGGCCCGTGATTCTTCGTCAAAATACCAAACCTATGGGACTCCTCTGACAGTGAAACACATTTTAACGATCTACACTCCATTTTACAGAACAATACGAATGAGGTCGATAAACTGTTTTCTTTTCTGAAATGTTCTAAACTTGAGCATAGAATCTAGTTCTCGATGAAAATAAGACCATAATGACCCTAGTGGTTGAAGCCTAAAAAAAAAACCCTTATGGGCTGTAGAAAATGACACTAACTCAGCTTTCAGTAAATGTCGTATGCACAACAATTAAAACGCCGGAACAAGTATATTAAAATCAATTCAAATAAATTTAAAGTCTTTATTTAAAAAATGGCATTTTTCCTAATACATATCTGAGACGTATTGTTGGTAATGTGTTATAAGTGAATTATCCAGTTTAAAATATGAATATTAACAGTTGTGAATTGAATTTTTACAATCATTTGGAGTAACTTTTGGATTCCCGGCAATGTGATTGATTGAATTTAAATATTAGTCGTTTAAGTTCAATCCAAGAAGATCATCAACATAATCCTCTTCTCACTTACGTATAAGGAAGCAATCGTGTAAGGATGGGAGATGAAGTTGATGGTCTTCTTAAATCGAGCTTCAAAGGATTAAATTTTATCCTACAATTTAAATTTCATCGTGTTGGTAAGAAATTCACGAGTTAAAATTATTTGGAAAATTCACTTAACGACTCTCACGATTCATATTTTAAACTGAATTAAGTTACTATAAAATTTCATGAATGGAAGGTCTTAGATATGAAAGATTAATCGAGAAATGTTGTAAACAAAATTTAATATAAATGAATGAACGAAGAGGAAAATGTACGAGTATATTACGCAGGAGCTGTGAATGAACTGTATTATTGACAAGGTCAAGATTGAAATACAAGCTGTTTAATAGTTGTTTGAAACCAGTTTAGGTAATTATAATACCTTGTAGGTCAATAACACGCTACAGCCTTTTTTTTTTTTTTCACTTCAAGTTCTCAGAAACATCTAGATTAATTTCCTATATTAGGAAAAATGTTAAAAATATGGGCGTTAAATTCAAATAACTGAAGAGAAATTAAGATTGTTCCCAAAACGAAATATAGAAGAAGGAACTAGAAATAGAAGAAGAAGGAACCATCGCTCCCTCGCCTTTCCCAATCAAAATGCAAAGCCTGCTCCTATGGTTTCGGAACAGAACACTGATAAATTCTGACGTTGATTGCAATTTTCGTACTTGAGTCTGCCAATAGATTGCCGCGGCATAAGAAAAGCATAAAACGTTAATTCTTATAGTGGATAGTAAAATTTAAAGAAATTATTTATATTGTTTTCTTTAAAATAAAAAACCATTAATTTTATTATACTTCCTTTGACTGCGATCTCCCAAACAACTTCTCGTATAGAAATCTACAGTCAACAATTTCTTCACCAAAATAGATACGTTATAAGTTAGTGATTGTTTAGATATCTGGCTAAGATAACTCATGAAAATAAAAATGGATTAATGAAAAAAAAAAAATTATTTTTCTATTTTATGGAGAGCTTCAGCCCGAAAGACCACCACCTTCTACGCTAGCGGACTCTTCAATAGCGACACCTTTCAGAAGAACGAATCGCTGTCGAATTATTGTACATCCTAGATTCTAACCTAGATTTAGAAATTATGAACGTCTTCACATAAAAACTATTATTGAAAGATGCGGCTATGGAGTGATAAATTTTTGTATCTACGATATTTTTATTTATTTCTCCTTGTGGTATAAGTAATCACTTATATAAAGGGAATTTTGACATCAATGACGCTCAACGCTCTGGTCGCCCTCATGAAATTGAAACTAGCAATGTTAAGGCCATTGTTGATCAAAACCCCGCCCAATCAGTGCGAGAGATTGCTATGGCCCTAAATGTTTTGCACACAAGCATAGAAAACCATTTGCACAAGCTTGGCTATGGTTCCAGGCTTAATGTTTGGATCCCTCACATGATTTTTTTTTTCTTAAAGTCACCAACAATGTTATAACTTAATAGGACTTTAGCTATCTACAAAAAATTTAGCAGGAATTTAGGGAAACATAAACTACACACAATGACATCAACAGGACCTACATAAACATATTATGAATGGAGATAAAACATGGAAACCTATGAGGAATTTTTGCTTATTTATTCCTTATGTAGGCATTAAATCTAAAAACCATTGATAGGGCTTTGAAGAGCAATGGTTCAACTTTCCAAGGGATATTAACATTGAATTTGGAGAACATATTAAAGATTTATGAATGATCGGAAGGGTGTAGTTTTCCACCAAGACAGCGGTAGGTCACCTCATTGGTCACTCGCAATAAATAATTGAACCTTGGATGGGACAAATTGCCCCACCATCCCCATTTGACAGACATAGCTCCAAGTGACTACCACTTATTCCGTTCACTGCAGAATGGAAAGAAATTCCAAAAGAAAGAGGATATCAAAAACCACTTGGATCAGGTTTTATCAATTAACTCCAGAAATTCCTGGCATTATGCAGTTAGTGGAAAGATGGGAAAAAGTCATATTAAATAATGATCAATATATTGTAGATTAAAATAAATTTTATGTCTATGATATATTGAGTTTTATTTCCCCCTGAAAAACCAAAAGAACTTATTTGCCAACCCAATACTTGGCCTGATGAGCCTACTAGGCTTTTCATGCTGTCTTTTGTCAAATATTGGGCCATTCTTTGTTGCAGAAGTGCCCAGAAGGGGGTTTGATGGTACAAGTTGCGCCATTAAAGTTTTTGAAGGGGACATATTTTGATGGGTTTTTTAATTTTTGAGGAGTGCACATTTCAAAGGGGTTATGAATTTTCAGAATGAAAAGTTTCAGTATGAGGGAAAAGGAGAAAACATGGATTAGACCGCAGCACATGTAAATGTATATGATCTACAATTTTTCTAATTCTACCTTAGATTGCTCTATTTTTAAGAAAAAGTGAGCAATAAAATATGGTGGGAGGCGAGATAGGGTTTTGCACCATCAACATTGGAAGATGGGCAGCCCTTCAGTAATCTGATGAATTACTTCGATCAAATGCATCTCCCACCTATCTTGACCTCCTTGTTTTATCATGATATATTGATTGAACAGTTTCTGGAAGCAGCCCTTTATAAGCCCTTTACATCCAGGCTTAATTACTCTGATCCCACAATAATCTATTTATTGTTTTGAGAATTTTCCTCTCTAATCTTTTAATATTTTTTTTCGAGGGCACTAGTTAACATCCAGATTTAATAGCCATATATTGAAATTTACTTTATAATACACCTTTAATTCAGTATGGCTTAGAAAATGATTTTTCATACTGTAGTTTCATATATTTTGTTTTACCGTCATCTACTTATATGTGATTTGCTTTGCTTCTCTTATCAGTGTCATAGAAAGTCTATCAATGTTCTCGTGATAGCTTTCAAGAACAACTGAATAAGGGTGTCCAGAAGGGAGTGCAAAATTAATAAAATGACTTTTACTAGTAGTTAAATGATAAAAAAATCTTACAAATTATGTAATAAAATAAAAAAGCTCAAAGGATGACTGAATAAATAAATAAAATTGTAATTTTTTTAAAAAAGTGTTATATTTAAAAAAATACTTATTATAATCATGAATAATAGGAATATATGAATAGAAAAACAAATATAAATTTGTACAAAATGTAAGAACCTACTTCTAATTATTTATACTAAATTTAGTTTTTACAACACCCACTTCAAAAGTTCTTCTATTTCGGAATCTGACTTCAATTCCAAATAATAACAGTGCTATATCTTTATATAAAAGAGTTTTTTCTTTAGTCATCTGCTCTTCATAGTATCGAGTTTAAGAAATGGTTGAGACAAATGCATCAAAACTAAATGACAATAAATGAAATAAGTCTGCAAGACAAGCAATCTGAAATATTTTTTTTTTCTGAAAATACGTTAACATTTCTTCATTTATCAGCTATGATGTACATTTCAATTACAAAATAAATATGTTATTTTTCTATTTGATGGGAAAATTGTAGCTCATAATTTCACCATTTACTCCTACAACTAAAAAAATCGTTTAAAATTCATCATGAGAGTAAGCTGGCAATTCTATATTTTCGTTAAAGCCTAAAGAATCCCAGAAACTTTCTTCTCCCAATTCATCAACTGTTGTGAGCTGAAAATCGTTGGGACCTTTGATATCTGTGAAGACAACCTTTGGCAACTGTTGCTTCACTGGTTCCCAGTTCTCTCCTAACGACCTGTAATTAAATATTGCAAAAACATTATTCATTTTGTTGATTAAAATGGTAACAATAATTAAAGCTGAATTTGTAAAATTTACCCATTTTTAATAAAAGATTCAAATACATCAAGCATTTGTTGGGATATTTCTGAATCAGATTCTTTCTCTAATGCGTTGAACTCTGACAATCCTACAGTGTAAAAGATATCATCACCATGGCTCACACCTAAAAAAAAAAATAATTATTATTATAATAATATTAAATATTTTTAATCATATTAAAAAAAATAAATATAACTAGCACTTAACTATAATTTTACATTTTAAATAAATAAACATTATAGGTAAAATTGAGCAACGCTTTCAAGATGTGGCATACAGAGACAGGCCAATGATCAAAAATGATTTTTTTTTTCGACTTCGAGGCTCTAAAACTTTAAAATGTGTTCAAAGATTTCACTTCAATTATGAGAAACAAATGTGTAAATGCGGTGTATTTGTCCTTCAGATTTTTTTTTCATCAACAGCTTGAGGTGTAAACGTACTCCTAACAAAATAATTCCAGATCATATTCTTTACTACTGTTTCTTCGCCTGACCTCCACTGTTTCTCCACCACCCATTTCAGCCTTTATGTACAGTTCTCTACCTTATATTCCTAATCTTTCTAAAAACATAAACTAAGTTTTACAATCTACTGACCCTAACTTATAACTTGCCTTCAAATCTCACAATACGCTTTCAAATTTGTACACATCCTTAAAAGATCCTATTCCTCTTTCACACCGCTCTCATATCATTTACCATATTCCGTGTTCTATCCCTAATTGTTTTTCATCTTACATTGGTGAAACCAAAAATCTTCTAAAAGACCGCATCACCCAACATAAATATTCTGTATCTTCTCATAATTTTACCGCCTCCAAATTATCCGAACATTCTCTCTCCCTAAACCATACATTTATTTGATTTCGACAATCCTTGCCTCCATCTCTAACCAGGACCAAGGACTCATCTCAGAAGCCCTCCACATCCAGCCCCAACCTGAAAGTGAATCTAAAAACAGACAAACAAAACTTATCCTTCGAATATTTATAAAACATTCAAATATTATTAAAACATCCATAGCAATCTCCTTTTTCCTTTTCGCTGACAACTTTCTTTCTTTTTTCATCTACTTTATTATACTATATTTATCCTTATTTTATACTAAAGTACATTATATTTCCTCTTTATTTTTAATTCTTTTTCGTTTTCTGTCATCACGCTTCCTCACTTTCCAAAGATCATTAATACTCCATTGCCTTATAAATAGACTTACTCATTTTCGCCCAACCTTCAGTTTACTTTTTCTTTAATCTCATTAAACAAATTCATTTTTATTTTTTTTAATCTCACGTTTCACATAGATCTGGTACTCTATTATAAATAAATATAATATGATCTATAATAAGTCTCTCATCCATCATATACGTTTTTGTGCTTTAGTTTACATTTTTTGGTTAACCGTTGCAGAAGGCGCCTACCAGCTCCCCTTCCTCCCGCTACAATACATGTCTGTCTGTCTGTCTTCTATCTGTTGGTAGAGCAGGTTCATTTATTTTTCTTATCTTAGTTTTCTCCTTTTATTCATCCTTCCCGTCACTCTATTTTGCATACCTTCATCTCTATTTTCTATATATTGATAAACTTACTCATTCATCTTTTTTTTACATTATTTTTACTTTTTATTCTCTTATACGTAGTCAGTATTTTTGATAAATTTTACAATGTCGTAATTTTCTATTTATATCTATTATTTTCTTATATAATTTCATGTTTCTTTTCTCTGTTTTACACTTTATTCTAAGATTACCATTTTCATTTGTTATGTTACCTTATTTTTTAATATGCTTATTTCATTGGTCCGTGCTTTGTTATCGTTATTATTTAGTTCTTAGTTCTCTGTTACTCTTCCTACTTTGTTTTGTTTTAATGTTCACTCTATCTACTTCATTTTATGTTAAGTTTTTCTACCTAAATTTTTACCTTCTACCTACCTTTTTTAATCTAAATTCTTTATTATTCAATTTTTATAGTTTGTTATACCTATTGTTATCTGGTTCTTTTCTCAGCCCTGATGAAGGCCTGAACTTCAGGTTGAAACATCGACAAACATAAAAATAAATACAAATATTTATTTTTACTATTTTATTTTGACTGATCACCCCAACCATCCTTTTCTTCAATTATTCCCTCCAGTCAACCATCAACCCACATTAAAAAATATTGAATTGAATTGACCAAGGAAACGAAGATGACGGTCTACAGATCAGTATTCATTCCTATACTGACATATTCTTCCTAGTTCTGGACACTTACTTCGAAACACAGGATCCAGGCTCTAGAGATACAATACCTGTGAAAGGTGGAGGAAAAGACAAGATGAGACAGAATTCGCAATACTATAATGCGGGCCAATACAATACAATCTCGATGCCAAAGTGGTCGAGACCATAATTGAAGAACATAAGTTGAGATGGTTTGGGCACCTTCTCCGTATGGATTGAAACAGAGTCGCAAGGAAGACGTATGAGACTCTCGTGCAGGGTAGGAGACCAAAAGGAAGACCCAGAATCTCCTAGGAAGAAGGCGTGCAAGGTGCATTTCAGAAGTGAGATTTAGAATGAAACAGGAGACGAGAGATAGTACTGGAAAGGTCCACCTGGTCCAAGCTTTACAAGAAGCAACCTCACACTGCATAAGTGGTAAAGAGGAACATGATTATGATGATGAATTGTACAATCCGATAGAAATATTCTTAATAAAATGTGTTCATACTTCTACCCATTAATTTTATTAAGGTGACAATTTTCCATGATCGAACATTCCACTTTTATTACACAATCACAATATCTTGCACTCAACAAATGGGTAGAAGTATAAAGATATTAAAAATATTAAGATATTATAAAAACAAAAGCCAATATTTATTTATTGATTTAGGGATTAATCCATATAATTAGCATTTATGGATAACTAGTATTAAATAATAAAAAGTATCTTACCTAAATCTCCTATACCACTAATGAGCTTGGTAATTGAATATGACCCTCTGTATGAGAATCTGTAAACATATACAGGTGAAGTGAACACCGAAGCTGAAAGTTTTGAAATTTTGCTAATACCAGCTCCAAAGAATCTGTCCCCAACCAGCTGCAACAATATATATGTTTTTTTAAAACAATATTTTCAAGTTAAATATTAAAATTTTATATGTTTAAAGTTAATAAACAATAGAAATTAATGTTCCAACTAATAAGGTTTATAAATGAAGTAGTCTCATCTCTATTGGAACTAAAATTTGCTTTTATAAATTAAACCTTTATGCCACAAATTAGTGTAAGAATTAAACATGGCAATGATCAAATACAAATAATAAGAGAAATTAATGTATTAAAAAATTTCTTCAATCATGTTTTACCAAGAAAAGATACCTCCTGAAATCCTCGTGCTGAAAGATGTGTTTATGTACCTCTATATTTATGAAAAAAGACTCAACTGGCGTGTCAAGGAATATAAGTGAGGATTGATGAAAACCTGATTTAATAACAAATTTTATATCTATCTATCTAACGGCGCTATGATCCTTGTAGGACCTTGGCCTTCTCAGTGATCCTCCTCCATCCTGACCTGTCTTCGGCTGCCCTTCTCCATCTGCTGACACCCAAGGTCCAAAGGTCCACCTCTGCATCCTGCAGCCAACGAAGTCTATGTCTCCCACTTCATCTTCTTCCACCAGGGTGTCCCTCCATCACTATTTTCCATTCTTTGTATGTGCCCCAGCCATCTTATCCTGGCACTCTTGGTCGTGGCAACAATATTTGGTGTTTCATATAGTGTAATGTTAGGAAATCTCTTCAGGAAACAAAAGAGGCTTTGATAAAAAACTTTTACACCACAAAACACTTTTATTCCACTCTATATATCACGATAACAATGAACAAAGAACTGCTGCTCTCTGGGTAACCCTGGGTAAGGACATAATGATTTCTTTTACTTCCTCAGGATCAGGTTGTTCCAGCTCTACAGCCTCTGCTGTTCCGAGCTCACATATTTTCTCTTCCAAGTTTTCCTCTGGGTTTAGCACTTCTTTGAAATAGTCTCTCAACCTGTTGATCACTTCATTCTTGTCACACAAGAGTAGACCTTCCCTGTCTTTACTAAAGGATATCCACAATTGAAATTATTTTTATATCTTTTTCACTCTGCCACAAAAAGAACTGCTGTTCTTGTTTTCGAAATCCCGCAGGATTGTTTCCAGATCTTCCTTTTCCATTTTTCTCTTTTTATATCTACTGAGCTGCTTCACAGTTTCTCTTTTCCGTTTGTATTCTTCACTGGTCTGTCTTGTACATATTTGTAGCATCCTTTCATGAACTTTTGACTTCTCTTGTACTGGTATTTCACATTCATGGTAAAACCAAATGTTCTTTTTCTCGCCTATTGTCTCATCTGCCACATTACTTACAGCTTAATAAGGAATTTTTGAAAGACTTATTCTAATCCGTTTCTTTTGTACATCTTGATCTTCTGTTTTAAGTGCATTGTTTCATAGATTTTCTTCCACTTTTCTTATATATAGCCGTGTTTCTCAATATTTTTCAAGTCCCCAACCTTATATGTATTGCTTGCTTTCTCTGTTTTCCCTCTTGGTTTGCTGGATAGTCTCTGGATTGTATCCAGATAATGATCCGTTGAGCAATCTGCACCCCTATAACTTCTCACATCTTCTATATCACTTTGGTGCCTGCTATCAATCATTACATGATCAATCTGGTTCTTGGTTTTTCCATCTGGTGATACCCATGTTTCCAGGTGAATAGTTTTATGTTGGAAGGATGTACTTGAGATTTTCAGGTTCTTTCTAGAGGTGAAGTCTACTGCTCTGTGCCCATTATCATTACTGCACTTGTGGAGGCTAAACTTACGTACTACTCTTTCTGATGTTTCTTCTCTCTCAATTTTACTATTACAATCTCCAAGAATTATTTTGATATCATATTTGGGAAGTTTATCAAAAGCTATTCCTAACTGGTCGTAGAAGGCTTCTTTCTCTTTTAGATTTCATTGCAGGAATGGGCTGTCACTAAAAATTTAATTTAGAAACATTTTAAAATTTATAACAATAATTATGCCACAAACCTTAACGACATTTGCAGGTCCTTCTGGAGTATCATGAACATTATAATATTTTTTGATTTTTTGCCCAATTTCAGTTTTTTTTTTCATGGGGTGCAGTGATATTGAAATCCAAAATGTGAGGTGTTAACTCATCCCAGTATTTCAACATATCAACATAAGCTTCAGGTTTCGTTAATATGTCTAAAATATAAATTTATTTGCAACATTATTTTTACACATAACAGTTACAATATAACTCAATGTAGAGACATAAAAGATATTCATCCCTTAAAATATATAAATTATTAGTTTTTTGATTATCATAAAATTTGGAATAAATCAATGATAAAGCATATAAAAGGAAGCTTAATTTGTATCTATTCTTATTTACAACGAGAATTACACTCATTCACTGTAAATAATCATCATCATAAGCTTTTGTCCTCAACCATGTAGAGTGAGGTTACGTTTACTTTGGCTGGACAAGGAGTCCTGTTTTGTACAACTATCTTTTTTTAATTCAATTCATGACTCCCTTCTTATACCACCTTCATGGGATATGTAAGGACTTCCTGGCAATTCTCTTGTGATCCATCCTAGTAGTCTGCAGTACAGACCCAGAATTATTAGCATCCCTTGAAAACTTTGCGAATAGCTTCAAAGATGAATCCTAAACCATAACTTATTTATTTAAGAACATTCTCGGAAATCTGGCGTTTTCAATATGGATAAAGGGCCATTGCAGGGACAGGGCGACCATGGCTGTCATCCCAGGGCTCTAAAAACAAGAGAGCATCACAAACCAGGGACAAAATATAAAGAATACATAATACATTTGAAAAGTCATATTTCTCTCATGCTTGCTTAGATTATCATACACTATCAGCAGAATAATGATTTCTAACATCAGTTCTACTTGCTAGTGCTAAACTAAAAGCTGGCTAGAGATTTATCGGTCCTGAAAGAAATTGCAGTAGTATAACAAAGTACAACAAATATAACATGTAAACATGAGACAGTAACCTACTACTTGCTGAGTTCAAGGAATGTGAGGGGATGCCTGATATAATTTCGTATGGGCGCCAAAAACTCACGCGACGGTTTTTTTCCGGAAATGGGTAATCTTTTCTATTTAATGGGGTACTAAATACTCATGAACACACATTCATTTTCCACTTGAATCATAAAATAATGGAATACAAAAATGTTTTGCCATTTGGCATGATCTCCACTGCAACATGTCAAAGTAAGGAGGTTATTAAGGTTAAAGGTCTAATATTTTTGTATGCTACTTTTCTTTTCGATTTTTATACAGAATTATCTGAAGGTGGAAGTGAATTAGCCAATCTGGAAAGCAAATGGGTATTCATGAGATTTTTGTACCTCATTAACTTTCTTAATGTAATAAGAAACCCCTTATTTAAATTAATTTTAATAAATAAAAAATTTGTAGGTTACGATAAGATGAAGCCATTCATGAAATTTCAGATAGATGTTAATAATTCAATAAAAAGGGGTCTGTACTGAATCACCTTCATACACTGCGCTTTCATGCAGAAAGTGGCTAGTTAGTGTACTATGACCTGATGATGGAACCGCTATCTTTATGCACCTGTTATTTTTAATAATATTTGAAATAATTCTAAAAGAGGAAATAGATTATGATTTGATGACTACAACTCTTAGCCTTTTCAATTCAGAAAATTTTTAAATTCAATTTTCAGTTTTTCTTTAATATGCATAAGTCTAAATTAATTAAATAATTCCTGAATATACGTTTTCCGTACCTATTGTTCCAATCAATCCTTCATCAAGTGTAAAAGAAAATATAACTGGAACATCAGAGCCTCGTTTTTCTTTTACAATGTTTATTGGTAAATCTGAAATGAAAGCAGTTGGACTTGGTGGCTCAATGACCGGAGCAAAAATAACCATCGGAACTGAATCTCTCCCGAACTGAAAACAAACAATTTTAAATTAACTGAAATATTTCGATATTCACAAATTGAATTGATCATATAATAATTTAATACCGCGAATAATTTTGCTAGTGAAACAATATGTTCAGCTGGTCTATTTCTTAAACAATTAATCATGGCAAGTGAATCATTTACAGGGCAGCCAAGATCATTCGCAATAACCATAGCTTTTTCTTTCGATTTTTCTGCTGCTGCCCATGGATTCAAAGCTACACCACTCATACAGATAGCTCTGTGGAATAGACCTAGAAGATGATGCCATACAAAGTTAAATTAAAACTTTAAAATATGAATTAATAAGTTACCAGGAATTATATTCTGCAAATCACCTTTACTAAGTGGAGAAAGTAGGTGATAATGACAACTTGCTCCACCTGCTGACACACCACCAATCGTCACACTGTTTGGATTGCCACCAAATGCTGCTATATTCTTTTGTATCCATTTTAAAGCTAAAACCTGATCTTTCAAACCATTGTTTCCTGGAACTACACTATCCTCTGTGCTAAGGAAACCTAAAGTTATAAAAAAAATTAATCATGAATAATTTTCAGATTTACTAAAATAACATTGGTATTTTCTTGTTTTTTGTCTTCTAAGAAGTGTATTATGGGCATTTTAAATAATTGGATTTACTGATTACAAAAAAGTTTAATATTAATTTCATCGTAGTATTTAGAGGCAATAAATACAAATATTTTGTTAGACAAAAAATAAATTTATTAACAAAGATTTAAGATTTCCTATACTTGGATCATAATAAAAAAAAAATGTATGTATATAGATTTTCAGGTGACTAAATCAACCACCTCAAATCAATCATTCAGAAAAATGTGTATAACTTTAGAGTATAGTGGTGAAAAAAACACAGCAATCCATATCAAGACAAAAATAAAACTAATGGGCTTAGGCATACAAGGGGTTCAGTTTTATTTAAGAAGTAACAGAATAGGATAGGGTTAAGTTAAAATCCAACAGTAGAGAATATGGTGGGATGGCACAAGTCGCATCATCAATATTTTTGTGAAGAGCGCATTTTTACATTGTTTATGATTATATGAAGGATGTATCAAGTAATAATTTTTTGAAGGGGGGGGGATGTCTTCAGCGAACCACTTGTTACTGGTTTATCAGTTTTCGGAGGGAACCATATTTTTGTATGGTTTCAATTTGAGGAAGTGTAATATGGATTATTATAGAATTATTGATGTTTGAATTAATTTAAAAAACACCAGATGTTGTACATTGTTCAAAATAGATTGTTTTATTTATTTAAAACTTACTCAACCTTTATTTTTGTCTATACACAATTATTAAAAGGAAAAAGGGAAGAACTAAAATATAATTTTAAAAATGATTTTAGTTGAACTGATTTTAAGAAGAGGAGAGCAATATTAGATTTATTGGGAGGGGTCATGTGACACCATACTTGGAAAGGATGGTCACCCTTGTTAACATCTATAAACAAAGAGAGAAGATAATCTTAGCTTTTGTTTTAGTGCAATAAAGATATGAGAATATGTGGTACATGTAAGTATACAATTTATCTACTTTGTGGTGGATAAAACTAGTTTCTAGAGGAATGTCGATGGTTTTCGATAGTAAAACTTTACTAATTGGAAACTGTTGACACAATCAACTTTAAAAATTAGTGTAGCAAAATAGTTTCTTTAGAGAGTTTTGGGGCAGCAGACTTATAAAGCTTGGAGTTAAAATTATATGATAGATTCATTACAGGCTAATTTACCTAAATCTTTCATATTTCATAAATTATAGAATTTGTAAAAACTTCAGGAAAATAGCTTGTAATGATTTTAGCGAAAATAATAAGGTTCTGTCATATTAATTGCCAGACAAAACCTTTGGAAGTACACATAAATGAATGTTAAGAACATGGGATCAACTTGAAGTCCATTACTAATAAGAACTAAGTTTCAAACAAACAATACTTTTAAACATAAATCGATAATATGATTAAAGAAACATGAGCCAGCTACTAGAAATGAAAAAAGAGCCAGCTACCAATAATGAAAAAATAAGCCGTTTTTCCTGGAGTGAAAAGAAGATTTATAAGCTATGAATGACAATGGTAATAAAATTATGATTACTACTAATTTTAAACCTGTCATTTTATTTACATACCTAAAGGACCAACTCTGTAGTTGAAAGTTACAAAAACAACATCCTTTTGAAGAAGTAAGGAGGGTCCATGATGTTCAGAACTCCCAGAAACAAAAGCTCCTCCATGAATATAAACTAATACATCTAGGAGCTCTGGGTTTGTTGTCTTTCCATCTGGCAGCTACAGGTAAAAAAAGACAGAAATAATTCATTAAATCTTCATTCTTGGGCCTAAATAATATAAAATTGATAATATGTTTTAATATTAAATCTAATTTTCATAATATGTTTTAAATTATAAGTTTACGATTTTAAAAATTACGTGAAACGATAGACTTCCCAATAAAAGCCTTCACGTTAAACTTTACAAGTTTTAGGAGTCAACTGAATTAAAATGTGGTTACACACCTTTGGCGTATACACATTGATATAGAGACAATCTTCTGACCCATGCAATGTTTTTGTAAGAAATAGATCAAGTTGAAGACAGGCAGGCGGCGCCCTTGTGGCATTATATACACCTATCCAAGGACTTGCTGGAATTGATTCCTTTAACAAAAGCAAAAAAAGTACATATAAATAAATAAATTTTATGTTGTTTTTTGTTGAACTTTGAACACTTAGTTATTTGATTGTCAATGATAATGGTCATAAAATTAATTTGAATAATGGATAATATTTATTAAACCTAGTTTTGACTGAATTATGTAAGTTTCACATGGCAGCCTCTCCTTTCGCAGAGCCTTGATAAACAACTGCATAGTTGGTTCGATAGGTAGACTTAATAAATAGTTTCCATTATTTATCCAAGCCATTTTAAGACTTTCACCTTTTTCCCTAATTATACAAGTAACAACAAGTAACAAGTAAACATCCAATTTTTTTTAAATACATTGCCAATATTTATATTATATTATTATCATGATTTACCTTGAATCTATGCTTTCCTTCTGGTGGCTTCGCATACGGAATCCCTTTAAAAGCAACTATTTCACGATTATTAATAATTTTTCTATAAAATCCTCTTACGATACCTTGTTCTATTCTAACTTCTGGTTGAATTGATGATTCGGTTAAATAAAAATTACAAATAAATAAGAAATAATAAAAAACTGATATAAAATACATATTTAATATATGTTCAATGCAGAGATTATTTTTTTTTAATACTTTATATTAACAATTAAACGCTACAGAAATGATTCCTGTAGAAAATAACAAAAACTGTAACACAAAATATCAAACTTCATTCATTGTTATAGTGTCTGTCTGAAGTTAAAAAATATTAATTTAATTGAAGAGAATACATTAAATAACTGGTAAAATTATCATATTTGCTTGGTTGATAAGGAGATATGATATGAATAACAGACACACTTCCACTCATTTGTTTTCCTTAAAGGAATTGACAAATCATGCTACTTACAGCATGGTTAATCATTAAACTGATTAAGGTTCAAGTATTATTTGCATTGAACATTTGTAGTAATTTCTGTAAAAACATTCATAAGATTTCATAATTTTTATTAGCAGCTGAATGCTTATAAAAAAATGATGTAATAAGTAAATGAATAATATCAGTAATATGATCTGAGCTTTCTAACTATAATTCAAAGTATTTAAACACTAAATACATTACTGTGTATGACATAAACATTTCTATTTTGAGAGTAGGGTAGTTCACTGAGTAAGTCACCAATATTCTATTTTAAACAAGGCAGGTTCGACTCTGGCTCAGAGATAGGCAATTGGAATAAATACATATGTTTTAAATAATGTTTTGTACATAAAATAAGAATTTTAATGCAGCAAAAGCTTTCCTACATATAGAAATAGAAAAATAACTTTATTCTGGGACACAGTCCCTTGAGAATAACAAAATAGAACAAAATTAAAATATTACATCTGGCCAAAATAAAATCAATCGAAAAAAAGAAATAATGTAAAAAAAATATAAGGTAAAAATTCTATATACAAAACAACTAACTATAACAAACTAAACTATATACAAAACCATTAATACTATGACAAGACACTTAAAGCTATTTGCTCTTATAGACCAGTATACACTTTTCCGAAAAAAATAAAGAATTAAAAAATAAAAATGTATCAAATTCTCTATTAAAATCCGCTCGAATGGTTAGCAAGTATCTGACTGTTTTTGTGATAGGAATTGGAATAGGAGGGATTTGAATGTGGATATGGAGGGGGAATGTCGAATTTTGATAGGGAGGGAATTCCAGAAATTGACAGAGCGAACAATAAAGGAATTTTGGAATGAGGCAGATCTGTGAGAAGGCATGTAAAGGTCAGAAGGTCGAGATCTTGTGGACAGGGTATGGACTGAGGATTTGAACTGGAGAAGGTTGTAGGCGTAAGAAGGACGATGGTTGTTGATGATTTGGTAGAGGAACGTACCTAGAAAATATTGTCTTCGGAAGGAGGGGAAGAGCCACCTTAACTCAGTGTAGTGGTGAGAGACATGGGAGTACCTCGGGGCACCAATAACAAATCTTACGCAGCTATTCATTAATCTTTTCAGTCTATCACGGAACTCCACCGAGAGGCCATCATACACCACACAGCTGTAGTCAAAGTGGGGGAAGATGAGAGAGGAAATTAGGAGTCTACGGATATGTTGAGGTAGGAGATGGCGGAAGCGATGAAATAGTTTAAGGGTAGAAATTGTCCGACGGGAAATGTGAGAAATATGGTAGGTCCAGGAGAGGGTTTGATCTATGAAAAATCCTAAATTTTTAACAGAGGAGTAGAAGGAAATTGGCTGGTCATTAAGGTGTAATATGGGAAAGTCAGTATGGGATCTAATAAGGGACTTGGAACCAATGACAATGGCCTGAATTTTGGCAGCATTTAACTTTAATCCATTTACATTTGCCCAAGCATTGATTCGATCAAGGTCTTCTTGAATCTTGGCAAATGCCCCCAGTAACTCAGAGGGAGAAAAGGATAGGTAGATCTGGGAATCATCTGCATAAAGGTGATGGGAACAATGGAGAATTGATTTAGGTAGGTCGTTAATGTAGGAGCTGAAAAGGAGAGGAGATATGCTTGAACCCTGGGCAACTCCAGAGGATAAAGAAAGGAAAGCAGATAGTGGTTGGTTGGGTATGGAGACTGCTTGGGTGCGTTGGGAGAGGAAAGATTGGAACCAAGAGATGGAACTATTGGAGAAAGATAATGATTTTAGTTTGTTGAAGAGGATGGAATGGTTGATGGAATCGAAGGCTCATATATATACATATTATATAATAATTTATGTATTTATTATATTCAAAAGTTTTAAATTAATACCTTTAATGAAGTCCTTTTGTATTATAGCACGATTTTAGAAGGGTTCCCATTCTCCCCAAGATCCATGGGACAAGACCTTACTCCCCCTCTTTCCTTCTTCCAAAATATTTTATTGCTCAATTTTCTTAAAAACGGAGCAAGCTAAGGTAGAATTAGAAAAAATCGCAGATCCCCTTGTTCCTCAATCTCAAAATTCATAACCCCGTCGAAATTTCTCCTCCCTCAAAAATTCAAAAATCCGTAAAAATATGTCCCCCTCAAAAATTTTGATGGCGCAACTTGAAAGTCCCTTCTGGACACCCCTGCCATTTTACATAATTTAGGCATTGATGGGGGTCAACATCGAAGTTAATTTTAAGGTAAGGTATTTTCTCCCATTCTTGCAACAATTACTTTTAGATATTTTACTGAAGTTATATTTTCATGATGAACAGCGGATCGACAACAAACGACAAAATTTCGATATGATTTAAATCTGGACTCTGGATAACAGTTGCGTGTTCCCTTGGATAATTATCCCACCCAACATCAATCTATGAGAGACATCTAAAATATATATATTTTTTAAGTATCTTTAAAATATCTCGCGCGGGCTCATTACCGCGTATGGGGAGCGTCCCACGGGTGGCGGATGTGGGGATGGTCGGTGGAAATTCCTTGGAAGTTCCTCCCGGCTAAGTCCGATGGACTCGCTGACCAACAATGAGAGGGGCCCTCCAGACTTGCTGGAGGGAGGGGACCTCCAGACTTGCTGGAGGTAGGGGCCCACCAGACTTGCTGGAGGGTGTGACGTAGGATTGAACGCCCTACTCACATATCTTTAGTTCACCAAACACCACAAAAAGTCATGGATCTCCCTAAGGTAAAACGCTCATTATCCGGAGGTAAACTAGTCCCCCGTTCGGGTCTCCGGGTGGGGACTGCTTTAGGGGATTCATGCCGCAAGTTGAAATATAGGGATTTAAATATTGGTACGTGGAACGTAAGGAGTTTAAACACAGCAGGGGGGCTAAAATCGGTCGCGAATGAGGTAAATGGGTACAATTTGGATGTCGTGGCTCTGCAAGAGGTTCGCTGGCCAGGAGAGGGCTCGATGAGGGAAGGGAAGTACACTATTTGGTACGGAGGAAGCGGAAATCATTGTTTAGGTACCGGGTTTCTAATTAGGAGTAGATTACTATCCGCTTTTTAGGGACGTACAATTCTTTAGTGATAGAATTTCGGTAGCTACATTTCAGGGACGTTGGTTTATAATCGCATTAATAAACATACATTGTCCGACCGAAGACAGTGACGATGAAGTCAAAAGTGAATTTTACGATAAACTCGAATGGGTTTATGATAAACTACCGCGAAACTACATGAAAATAATTGTAGGTGACGCGAACGCAAAGGTAGGAAGGGAAGAAGTTTATATTCCGACGATTGGTAAAGAAAGTTTGCACGAATATAGTAATGATAATGGGATCCGTCTGATAAACTTTGCCATCTCGAAAAACCTGATAATCAAAAGTACGACGTTTAAACATAAAGATATTCATAAATATACTTGGACATCACCGGATTCGCAAACACGAAATCAAATCGATCATGTCTTGATACAACACAGCTGGCAAAGCAGTATAATTAATGTACGGTCTTATCGCGGAGCAGAATGTGGGTCGGATCATGAATTAGTAATCGCGAAACTTCGACAAAAACTTAATATAAAAAAGAGAAAAGAAAACCATTTCGATTTTGAGAATTTTAATTTGGAAAAATTAAAAATTCCATCAATTAGAAACCAATTCGAGCTAGATGTTAAGAATAGGTTTGAAGCTTTAGAGCTTCCTGACGAGGACCACGAGGATATTGACAAGTTATGGATAGAGATCAGAGATAATATTAAAGCGGTCGGTAACTCGTGTCTAGGAAAAAAGGAAAATAAGAATAACAAACCGTGGTTTGATGAAGATTGCTTAAACATGTGTGAAAAAAGAAAAGCCGCTAAATTAAAAGCTCTAAATAATCCTAGCGAAGACAATCTGGAATACTTCCGAATCTCAAAGAACGAAACGACAAAATTGCTCAAAAATAAAAAAAGGGAGTATCTTAAAAATAAAATAATTGAAATAGAAACTAATAGAATCGAAAATAACGTAAGAGACATGTACAAAGGTATAAACAGATCACGTAAATATGTAGGGCCCGTAACGTCTGGAATTAGGGATGATAATAACAATATTCTGACCGATCCGGTTGACATATTGAATAAATTTAAGGACCACTTTGACAATATATTAAATACGGGAAATTATGATCTGTGTCCTCCTTCTGAGTACCAGAGTGCTGAACCGTTAATAGAAGGACCAAGTAAAGAGGAAGTTGAAGTAGCTATCGGAAAATTAAAATCATATAAAGCTGCGGGAATCGATAATATTCCTACTGAACTAATTAAGGCATGCGGGGAAGCTGGAGTTTCTAAAATACATCGGTTGGTTAAAAAGATCTGGGTGAACGAGAAATTACCTGAAGAATGGAAAGAATCTATTCTTATTCCGATTCACAAAAAGGGCCCGAGGACGGATTGTAATAACTATCGAGGAATTTCACTCCTTCCGGTATGTTATAAAATATTCACTTTAATCTTAACCAGTCGAATCACGGAATACGCCGAGGAAATTATCGGAGACTACCAATGCGGATTTAGACGGAATCGTTCGACTATTGATCAAATATTTTCTTTACGGCAAATATTAGAGAAAAAATTGGAGTATAACGGTATTGTTCACCAGCTGTATATAGATTTTAAAAAGGCTTATGATTCTATTGACCGCCAGAAACTGTACAATATTCTAATCGAGCAGGGGATTCCAAAAAAACTAGTAAATCTAGTCAGGATGTGCTTGACGGAGACAGTCAATAAAGTTAGAATCGGTAATAATTTGTCCGAAAAATTTGAGGTTCGTTCGGGCTTAAAACAGGGGGATTCTCTTTCGCCTGTCCTGTTCAATTTGGCATTAGAACATGCCATTAGGGAGGTAATGCGAACCGAGAAAGGGTTGGATCTGGGCGGGACAACATCCGTGCTGGGCTATGCTGATGATCTGGTACTGTTAAGCGAAGACGTTGAAACTATAAAACTAAATACGACAACGTTAATGAAAGCCGGTAAAGAACTAGGACTCGAAATAAACGTGGATAAAACAAAATATATGGTTAGCTGCAAAAATGGCGATACTACTGGTGATATCGATATAGATGGTAATATGTTTGAACAGGTAGATAAATTTAGGTATCTAGGTTCTACGATAACTAGAAAAAACGAAATTGAAGAAGAGATTAAGGTTAGACTGAAGGCGGGGAATGCTTGTTGTTTTTCTGTGACAAAACTACTTAGTTCGCGCCTCTTGTCCCGAAACTTAAAAATTAGAATCTATAAAACAATTATCTTGCCTACAGTTCTTTATGGATGCGAAACTTGGCCGCTTACATTAAGGGATGAGCAGCGTCTTAAGGTTTTTAAAATAAAGTATTGCGTAGAATATTCGGACCGAAGAAGGATGAGTTAACCGGAGAGTTCAGACGGTTACACAACGCCGAATTGCGTGAGCTGTATCCGGGTAATATAAGTGAGGTAATTTCATCGCGGCGAATCAAATGGGCTTGTAAAGTTGTTGGGCTTAGTAACGAGAGAATTCCTAAAAGGTTAATATTTGCTGTGCCGAATGGTAAGCGTCCGAGGGGTAGACCGAAGAGAAGGTGGGAAGATTGCATTAAAGCCGATCTGAAGGGACTGGGTTTGGACGGCGAACGGTGGAGGGAGGTGTGTAACAAGCGATTGGTGGTGTCGGCATCGAACCTTCGGGTTCGCTAAGCCTTATTATTATTATTATTATTATCTTTAAAATAACTTGAAAGATATCTATGATCAGATGTCTTTTTATAGGTAGTTAAAAAATATCTTGCTCCACATGTCTTGAAAGTATCTTCAGATCGGATATCTAAATGACATCTTCTTCACGATGAAAATTGGAAAGCATGCACCTAATAATCATATGGTCATATTATACCTTCATAACCATAGTTCAGGTTTCTTATAATAATTGATATGACGATATCTATCTCATTCGATTTTAATGTGGACAAAATGCATTGTCATTGTTCATTATATATCGTTCATTAGGATAATCGGGAAATGGATAATAAAATGAGTAATGATTTATTTTTCATCTTCATCGTCATCAACAGTATTACTGATTAATGAATTTTATAATTTTAGATACTGTTTCCTTTTTATTAATTTTTATAATATTCGTTATTATATTGCTTTAACTCTCTATAAATACAAATATACGTATATACAATAACGTATGTACATATATGACTTGAATAGAAGGAGATTGAATGCGTAGGACGGACGATGATTATAAGTTATTTGGTAAAGGAATGAACCTAGGAAATATTGTCTTCTAAAGGAGGGAAAGAGCCACCTTAACTCGGCGTAATAGTGGGAAAAATGTGAACGTCTCGAGGTTCCATAGACAAATCGTACTAACCCATTCGTGATTCTGTTCAGTCTGTCTCCAAGTTGTACACTACGCAGCCGTAGTCAAGGTGGGGGAAGATGAGGGCGGATACTAGGAGTCTACGTGTGGACATGGGTAGGAGATGGCGGGAGCGATGGAAGAGTTTCAGGGTGGAAATTGAGCGTTGGGATATTTGGGAAATATGGTGATTCCAAGAGAGACTTTGATCTATGAAAACACCTAAGTTTTTAATTGAAGAGTTGAAGGTGATGGGTTGGTCATTTAGGTACAGGAGAGGAATGTTGGTATTTGATCTGAGAAGGGGTTTGGAACCAATGACAATGGCTTTGGTTTTAGCAGCGTTTAACCTTACTCCATTTCCACTTGCCCAGGCACAAATCCGATTTAGGTCTTCTTGTATTTTGGCAAACGCATCATGCCACTCTGAGGGAGCGAAGGAGAGGTAAATTTGGGAATCATCAGCATAAAGGTGAAGGGAACAGTGAAGGATTGATTTATGAAGGTCGTTAATATATGAACTAAAAATGAGAGGAGATATGCTAGAGCCTTCTGCCACTCCTGAGGACAGAGTTAGATAGGATGATAAAGGTTGGTTGGGAATAGAGACTGATTGGGTACGTTGAGAGAGAAATGATTGAAACCAAATGATAGAGCTGTTGGAAAAGGATAACGATTTCAATTTGGAGGAAAGGATGGAATGGTTGATGGTATCAAAGGCTTTGGAAAAGTCTAGGAGTACAAGGACAGTTAGTTTTTTGTATCTATGGCCAACTGAACATCACTGGTGATTTTGATTAGGGCGGATTGTGTGGAGTAAATCATTTAAAGTAAATATTTATCCACTCTTATTATTATTTTTTTCATTAATACAATGGTATGACAACAAAAGCAAGTTGTCATTCATTCCAAATCTCACTTAAAATTCCATAGTTTATTGTTTTTAGTAACTATCTTGCAGTATCAGGACCTTATTGCTCATATTATGTCTTTAATATATCGGTATAGTTATGTAAATCCTTCTGTTATTACTTTTTTTTAGTTTTTTTTTTATGTGCTTTCTTTATTGTAATATACTTTTTAGCCAGATATATGTTAATTTTTATGTACAATATTATTATTCTCAAGGGACTTTGTCCCGGAATAAAGTTGATTCTTCTATTCTATTCTATTCTATATTATAAAAATGATTTTTTTTTGTTTCTTCAAATTCTCGGATTTGACATATAAAGTTATAATTGATCTATCATTTGAACCGTTGAAGATCAACTAGTAAAATAATATGTATTCTTGAAGAAAATTTAATAATGATTTTTTTTTTCCTCATCACTTTATGGTAGAAAGGAGCAATCAAGTGCTAGCTAGTCAAATACAGTAAAAAAAAAAACATGGGGTGAAAAAGTTGTTTTTTCCACATTTGCCATAGTCGATGACGGATATCTCGGAAACTAAGTGAATAGCGAAAAAAGGTATATAATCAATCATATTGCAAATTTTATTTGCTTTAATTTTGTATAAAATGTCTTTGTCGAAGCGGTGGATAGTTTTACTGATATAAGCGAAAATCCGAAAAAAAAACAATAAACATAAGGAATTTTTTTTCAAAATTAGCAATAGTTTAGGGTGGATATCTCGGAAACTAAGGAAGGTATCAAAAAAGGTATAGAATCAATCATATTGAAAATTTTATCAGCTTTAATTTTGTACAGAATGTATTTGTCGATGCGATGGATAGTTTTTCTGTTATAAGGACACATCAAAATATGAATTTCCTTTGAAAACGCAGATTCGAAAATGTTCATGATCGCAATTCTATATATATACAATACTATATATTTGATATATAGATAAGTGAGAGTGAAATTGAGTATTGATTATTATTTAAAAATTTAGTACATCAACATTTTTTTGTTTTCTATGTTGAGAGTAATAAACGTAAAAAGCCTGAGAAAAAAATGTTAACGTGTTAGAATGTCCTTTTTGCATTTACACGTCAATTATTCATTGATATATATATATATATAGAAATAGAAATAGAAATAGAAAAATCATCTTTATTCTGGTACTAAGTCCCTTTAGAATAACAGTATTGTTCATATATATTAACTACAAATCTGGTCAAAAGACTTATTACAATGAATAATGACAAAATAAATATAATACATTAAGTATTAATTAAGCTCTTAGGATTAATTAACGAGGACAGTTGGAGCTAAAATAATTGCATAATAATCACTGAATGAAATTAGAAAGGAAAGTAAAATCTATTTTATAGGTAAAGCATTGTAGTGATGGAATATAAAAATTAAAGAAAAATAATAATAACTGTTAATATGCAGGGAAAGAAATTGTAAAAACTAAAACAAAAAAATATATAAAAAAAAAATAATGATATACATATGTTCCCTAAGATATTTAAGTGATTATAAGTAAAGATTAGGAGAAGAGAAAATAAAATAAAGTATATATATATATATACACATAGCGAGAAGTATGTTGAAGATAATTAGAAATAAAATACATTACAGATATATATATCCGTATTGAAAAATAATAGTCCGTGTTATAGACATGTATTTATCAAATTTGTAATATCCGCCTAAAAGTCCGTAAATAGCTTAATCTCATCGTTACCTAGAAATATTTTATTTAAGAATATTCTCTGAATTGGTTCGTTTTCAATTTTGAGGTCGGCGAACTTAGTCTATTTAAATAGATACTCAAAACTCATGATTAATCATTTGTTTTCCACTTGAACCGAAAGATATGATAACAAAATTAAAAAATAAGTGGCCTACAGAAATATTGGGCCTTCTCGCCGACATCCGCTCTACATGTCTCAGCTATTTCAACATATTCTTTCTAACAAAGGAAACCAGATCTGATTCTTGGACCATTTCTTTCACCTCCTCATTCTCCAGTTGCCGTTCTCACAGGCAGGTCCATATTTTCTTCTGAGTACTTTCCTTTCCCAAACTTTTAACATTCTTTCACTTTCTTCAGAAAGTAGCCAAGTCTCACATCCATAAGACAAAACTGATCTAATGACTGTTTTATACAGGGTGTTTCATGGTTAAGTGGCCAACCTGCAAAAATGAACTAAGGATCTCAATCCAAGGAAAAAATTACGTCTGAAGGTATGTCCGCAAACGCTTGGTTTGGGAGATATTAACACTTTAAGATTTTCGTTGTTTTGAATTATTTACGTTATATGAAATAAATAAAACCTATTTATTTGTTTGAACTACTTTATTAATTAAATGTAAACATTAACATTCATATTAAATGCTGTTCAAAGTGATTTCCTTGAGCATTAAGACAGGCTCGGCATCTTTCTTCAACAGCAGCAGTGGCAGAAGGGCACTGGATATGTGTTATTGTCTCACAAGATTCAATTATCCTTCTTCGTAAGAAATTAAGGTCATGGACCGGAGTGACGATCGGGTATAATAGTTTTCACACAAAACAATTGTTTTTATAAAATGAAGAAATTAAAAAGGATAATTATTTGAAAAAAAAACAACAGTTATTAAAAATTTTATATTCAATAATTTGTAAATTAAAAATCATGAGACAAATTAAAACCCTCATGTCTACTTATTTCTTATAATTTTACAATTCTTAGGTTGGCAATTTAAACCAACTTATTATATTATATTACAAGTGCAAATTAAAATTAGACGTAAAAAAAAAAAATTATGCTCTTTCTTCGATTTTCAGCAGAGGAGGATTCGTGATTTCAGTCATAACGGCACACTCAAATTTGATATCTTCGAATCGAAAATTTTCTTCAACAGGTCTAAGTTTTAATCTTCTCAATATTTTTGATAAAGTAACTTTCATCAGCTTTGTTGAAAAATAATTAGCTGGAAAATATTACAATTTTTTGTTATAACATTATTCTCGTAAAATGATAGAAGTCAAATGTAAAAAAAATGGCCACCCAAGCAAAAAAATCTGGCGCGGTGCGCGCATCACACAAATTTCATTTACCACCCTCTTCTTAACAGAAATTGGTATTTTCAGACAACCGGGAAGTGAAATTAAAAATTATGAACGCGATATTGGTTTATATTTCATTGTCGATATTTTTGATTGTATATGTAACCTTATATATACAAATTTTTAATATTTTTGTAGCAAAAATTGAGAGAAGTCTGGCACTCGTCTTGACAAGGATGCAATATACAAACACAGGCATAGGCCGTGGGTAACACGGTCGACCTTACCGATTTCCACCACCGTTGACATCATCATCATCATGTGTGGCACGACATCCCGTTACCGAGACTGGGCCTCCTCCAAGAGCCTCCGCCAGTTGGCTCTGTCTTCTGCTACAGCTCTCCAGTTCCGTACACCAAGCAGGGTTCTCGCATCATAGGCCACGTTGTCCAACCACCTCGTCCTCGGCCTTCCTACCCGTCTTGCGAGGTGCAGCTCCTCCATCATTATTTTCTTTGGTATTTCAACGGTGCTCATTCTGGCCACATGTCCTGCCCACCTTAGTCTGGCCAGTTTAATATACGTGACTACGTCGATGTCTGTATAGAGAGAACTGAGCTCTCTATTTTTTCTTTTCCTCCAGACATCACCCTCCTTTACTGGACCATAAATCCTTCTGAGGACTCCTCGCTCAAACACACTCAGCTTCATCTCATCGTTTTTGGTCATCGTCCAAGCCTCTGAGCCATATGTCAAAACAGGCCGAACAAGGGTCTTGTATATGATCAGCTTGGTCTTCTTTGAGAGGTACCTACTTCTTAAGTGTCGGCCAAGTCCAAAGACACATCTATTGGCAGCCGTGATCCTTCTTTGTATTTCTTGAGCCATGTCATTTTTGCTATTAATTTCAGACCCAAGGTATATAAAACTTTTCACTCTCTCAAACTTAAAAGAACCTATCTCAAATGGAGAGTTCAGATCCACCTCACCACCAACTCTCATATACTTAGTTTTCCTCTCGTTGACTTCTAGACCAAGTGGTCTTGCAGCTGCTTCAAGGCCTATAAATGCTTCTCTGAGAGCCCGTTCATCACCCACACCCCCTGGCCCGGTGGAAATTTAAAAGACTCCCCCGGCACCGCGACGCGGAGTCGTAACTATTTTAAAAATCCATTGTCTCATATATCAGGTTGCCGGGCAATGGTGGTGAAAAATTGGTAAGGTCGACCGTGTTACTCAAGGCCTATGCCCCGGTCTATTTTAACTCGGTGGAAAACCCCGTAAAGGCTAGGAAAGGGAGAGCCTAAAAAAAATAAAAAAAAAAATATTTATATCGCTGTAGTCTATTGAATTAAATATTAAATAATACCAACAGTACCATTTATGAAAACCACATATGTATGTAAAAAAAAAAATACCTATACCACTACAACCCAGGAAGGGTCTGGGGCTCAGTACTATTAAGGGAAAGCACTGTTTCTAGGTCAACGGTTGTGTAAGGAGGTGATTTGACTGAGATCACACTCAACCGCCAGGTTTTCCCCCTTAACTAATTATTTAATTAAGGGTACACACTTTATAGAGGCGGGGTGTGCCCCAGGAAAGTCTCCCGACCCAGGGTCGCCCCGCGGCCAATGAAACAGATAAATAAATTTTCTGCCATGAGCCGGGGTTCGAACCTGGGACCTTTGCATTGGAAGCTCGGTGCCTTACCACTGAGCTATCCCACTCCCTATGTATGTATGTATGAACATCATATTGTGGGAGTTCTTATTATATTAAGCTCTTGTAACATATGGAAGCGTGTTCTAATCTTTCGAGCTAGCTCGGATGTGATCGAATTCCTTTGGTTCCTCAATTACAACTAAAACTTACATTTTATTTAAAACTGCTTAATTTTACAGTGATTTAAATTTAATCAAACCGTTATAGAAAATCGTAAAAATGTATTAAGTTCATGATATAAAGTGCCACTTCCGGTTAGCTGATCTTGACGAAAAAGTTGCTGTAATATCCGCAGAATATAAAAACCTTAAATATGATTTTTCATTTTCGTACGACTTTTCGTTTTTGCCCTAGACTCTTAACACACACACAAACACACACACACACACACACACACACACACACACACACACACACACACACACATACAGACCATTTTGCGTGACTTCGAAACTTTTCCCGATCGCAATACTTTCCCTATTTCATATATAGGTAAGAAAAAGTAAAAATAAGTATTGATTATTATTTACAAATTTTACTACATCAACAATTTTTGGTTTTCTGCTGTTGAGAGTAGTAAACGTAAAAAAGTCTCAGAAAAAATGTTAACACCTTTTTATGAAATTATTAACATCCGCCATGTACACACAGCCTGCTCTTCTTTTCTGCCGACGTCTTCCACCATCTCTGGCGGCCTACCAGATGTAGGTCCATCTCTTCTTTTGGGGGTTGGACCAACGAGTTCCTTCCACCCATATACGAAGGCCTTGTAGTACGGGTAGTTCACCTTAGTCATTAGTTGAGGGAGATCGCTCGCCGTAAGAACGTAAAGTCTCCCTCAACAACTTGGCCCTGAGTGCCTCGAAGGTGGTACAGACAACGACGAAATGCTCGGCGGTCTCCGGTACTCTGCAACTTGGGCTTCGGCGATCAACGTTCTTACCATATTCAACGAGCTCGGAAACCCCCATGCCCATCGGTCTTGCAAAACCCCATGTAAAATCGACCAGGGACTGGTAAAAAAAAAATCTATATTTTTAATTAAAATTAAGGCAAAATAGTTACAAATACTCGACAATCTTAATTACTATATGTTCATAATTGGTATAACCAATATACTTTTGCATTAACTCCTCTAATTTTTCATTCGGGCTTAGTTAGGTTTCTCCTATCTAAAAAAAATACAGTAATATCTCTATAGTAATAAGCTAATAAGTAACTTCAAGAGTCTTGCGCAAGACTGAGTTTACAAGACCAAGACTCGTCTCGGTCTCGCATTTGGGCAACACCATTACTTATTCATAATTAAATATATGTACTTTAAAATCTCACATAATCTAAAGTGCTCATAGAATGGAGTGATGCAGTTAAATATAAGGTTTTTACAGGCTACATTCGATATTATAAATTGGTTTTTTGTTATTGTGACGGTCTTAATAAGATTTGTTATTGACGAATATGACCGAAATTCAAAAAACATGTTAAAAATTTAGCTTCATTAAAAATATGCTTAGAAAATTCTTGTAATAGCCCAACTTTGCCAGACAAGAATTGCTTTTCGAATTAGAGCGGATGTGAAAGTTGTGTGATGCGCGCACCAGATTTTTTATATTTAACTTTTATACGGTCACGTTTTGTTTTATACTCGTAAATGATGCGCTGCTTTTAGAGAATTTGAATAATGTAAAAGAAATATATATATATATAAAGTAAAAAATAAGCTAATTTCATTTTGGTCTTTCAATTCAGATTTCCCGGAGATCAATTTGACACTTCTAAAGAGAAAAATGTCTCCTATATTGAAAGATTAAATTATAAAGTATTTTCAGTATTGTATCAGTAAATATGCATTAGTCAATAAATGGAAATATTTACCAGGGCAGGCTCGTACACCAACTCCAAAGGGTGCATAACAAAGCTTCGATGTCTCATCTTCATCCAGATATCGATCCGGATCGAAAACTTTTGGGTTCTTCCAGTATTCTGGATCCATCCTCATACATCTAATTAGAAAAACTACACCAGCCCCTTCAGGAATTGTAATTCCATCTGAAGATAAAAAGATAATTATCAAAATAACATTTGCTTACATATTTAAGTTTTGTTTGTTTGTATGTTTCGATGTCTAGGCTCAACACATCCAGGTCATCAGCGCCCGATCTATTAAATAACATTCCTTTTTTATTATTTGGATGGTTGGTACACAAAATAATAATAAAAATAATTAATAAAAAAATTGATAGAATGTAATAAATAAATAAAAATAACATAATTAAATAAATAACTAAATAAATTAATAAATAAATAAATAACATAACTAATAACTAAATAAATAACATAATTAAATAAAAGGATTGATAGAATGAAATAAATAAATAACAATAGACACTTATAGATAATATGATAGAATAGATAAATAAATAAACTTATAAAAAAATAGAAATAAAATCAATAAATTAGTTGAAATTAATAACCAAATGAACTTTTAAAATAAAAAAATTAAATGAAATAAAGTAAATAAAATATATAAATAAATAAAAAAAATAATATAATAATAATAATAATAATAAAAGGCTTAGCGAACCCGAAGGTTCGATGCCGACACCACTAATCTCTTATTACACACCTCCCTCCACCGTTCGCCGTCCAAACCCAGTACCTTCAGATCGGCTTTGATGCAATCTTCCCACCTTCGCTTCGGTCTACCCCTCGGACGTTTACCATTCGGCACAGCAAATATTAATCTTTTAGGAATTCTCTCGTTACTAAGTCCAACAATTTTACAAGCCCATTTGATTCGCCGCGATGAAATTATCTCAATTATATTACCCGGATACAGTTCACTCAATTCGGTGTAACCGTCTGAACTCACTGGTTAACTCATCTTTCTTCGGTCCGAATATTTTACGCACTACTTTATTTTCAAAAACCTTAAGACGCTGCTCATCCTTTAATGTAAGCGGCCAAGTTTCACATCAATATAGAACTGTAGGTCAGATAATGGCCTTATAGATTCTAATTTTTAAGTTCCGGGACAAGAGGAGCGAGCTAAGTAATTTTGTCACAGAAAAATAACAAGCATTTTCCATCTTCAGTCTGACCTTAATCTCTTCTTCAATTTTGTTTTTTCTGGTTATCAATAAAAAAAAAATAATAATAATTATAATTTATTATTATGAAGCAAAAGGTTATAATTCATAAACTTGTCATATATGTTGTTCAAGTCTTTCCGGTGTAAAAAGGGCATTCTTCCAAAACATGTTTTATGGTTAATATTTAAGTTTTACGAAATTGGCATTGAACAATTAATTGCACTAATCTCATATTATAAAAAACTAAATACGACAACGTTAATGAAAGCCGGTAAAAAACTAGGACTCGAAATAAACGTGGATAAAACAAAATATATGGTTAGCTGCAAAAATGGTGATACTACTGGTGATATCGATATAGATGGTAATTTGTTTGAACAGGTAGATAAATTTAGGTATCTAGGTTCTACGATAACTCGAAAAAATGAAATTGAAGAAGAGATTAAGCTTAGACTGAAGGCGGGAAATGCTTGTTATTTTTCTGTGACAAAACTACTCAGTTCGCGCTTTTTGTCCCGGAACTTAAAAATTAGAATCTATAAAACAATAATCTTGCCTACATTTCTTTATGGATGCGAAACTTGGCCGCTTACATTAAGGAATGAGCAGCGTCTTAAGGTTTTTGAAAATAAAGTATTGCGTAGAATATTCGGACCGAAGAAGGATGAGTTAACCGGAGAGTTCAGGCGGTTACACAACGCCGAATTGCATGAACTGTATCCGGGTAATATAATTGAAGTAATTTCGTCGCGACGAATCAAATGGGCTTGTAAAATTGTTGGGCTTAGTAACGAGAGAATTCCTAAAAGATTAATATTTGCTATGCCGAATGGTAAGCGTCCGAGGGTTAGACCGAAGCGAAGGTGGGAAGATTGCATTAAAGGGTTTGGAAGGGACTGCATCTGAAGGGACTGGGTTGGGACGGCGAACGGTGGAGGGAGGTGTGTAATAAGCGATTGGTGGTGTCGTCATCGAACCTTCGGGTTCGCTAAGCCTTTTATTATTATTATTATTATTATTAATCTCATATTATAAAACAATATAAACCTAGAAAATTATTAAGAAATATTAATATGACAAAATATTACTCACTTATATTTATATCTCCAGTAGCCAACTTTCCTAAAAATGAAGGGCCGGCAAACCTCAAAGATTCTTTTATGAACCTTAAATGAAATCAACAATATAAATAATCAAAAAATAAAATTTAAATTTATTTAACATATTCATAAAGTTATAAAAACTACTACAAATTCATAAAGTTATATAGCCCCAAAGTTATACAAACTCCACGATAGTCACCACGATGTCATGGAATAACAATGGACACGATTGGAGTTGGAAATTAAAAACACGAAATTTTTATCAGAGAAGACTTAAGAAACTATTTCTTCGAAGAATGAAACGGGCGAAGCTCGATATTCACCAAAAACAAATATCTGGTACGCGAATCACACCATTTTCACTTACCAACCTCTTCTTAGCAGAAATTAGTATTTTCAGACAAAGACGAAGAGAAAGTAAAAATTATAGACGCTACATTTATTTACATATTGTTGGTATTTTTATTTTTATTGTAATTTAAGACCAATTTTAATTTGTATTGAAGGCTAATTTTAATTTTTACAACGCTGTATTCTACACAATTAAATATTAAATAATACCAACTATAGCATTTATGAAAACAGCATATGCATATGTACATAATAGTATGTACTCTATCGGGTGAGCTCGGAAGCGCCCGTATTTCTTTGGTTCTTCCATTACAATTATTGTCCGTTACGATCTCCACTAGCGGATCCAGGATTAAATTTTTATTTTTTTTTGGGGGGGGGAGGCTTCAGCCCGAAAGATTTTTTTTTCATATACATATAACGATAATTAATATGAAAAAAAAGAAAGAAATTAACCACCTATATGAAATGGTGTTTAAGTGGTTCTTGAAGTCCTATTAAATGTAATTAAATGAACAAGAATACTTTAAGAGATATTATATTTTACCATTTAGGGAGGGGAGGGGCTTCAGCCCGAAAGCCTCCCCTTCCCCCCGTAGATCCGCCTGTGACGATCTCTTATATCTCTTTAGTTAATTATCAAATTCTTTCATATTTTATATTTAACTATTTTTTGTATCAAAGGCTCTAAATTTTTTGAGAAAATCGTAAAAATGTGTTAAATCGATTATATAAAGTACCACTTCCGGTTTGTCGATTTTGAAGAAAATGTTGCAACATCCTAGGTTTATAAAAACCTCAAATATGCAATTTCAGTTTTGTACGGGTTTTCGTCCTTGAGCTAGGCTGTTCACCCACATTTTGTGGGATTTGGTCATTTGGACTCAGGGGCCCTCAAAACGTATATTTTAGTTGAAAATTCAGATTCGAAAATTTTCACGATCGCAATACTTTTCGTTACTATACATTATATATAAAGGTAAGTGAAAGTAAAACCTAACCCTTTGTTGTTCAACTATCTCTGAAACGTTCAATATAATTAGCCCAAATTAAGCGCTTCTCTAGGCACATATCAAAATATTTCCGCTCATCAACGATCGATATGTTATTTGTTCCTAACTATAATTGGGGCATTGCACAATATTGTATAATTGGCGCATAAGCAACCTTTCAAACGGCAAATATGCAGGGACTTTGTTTTCGATGCAGAATTAATTACGAAATTACTTCTCGACCATTCCTTTGGTTTGTTTAGAAGTTCCTGAATCTTCCATTCAATGAAATTAATCGATTTACTAAGAGTAAATAGCAGGATACCATCTGTGAACAAAACAACATTCGTTAGTTTCTCATAATTTTCTCAAAACCGTGGCCACTTCATTAATGACGATTAGGAATAATGTTACCTTTAGGGCCAGTTGCACAATTCACGGTTTTAACAAAGATTCAGTTATCTGAGCTTAATCTACCAGTAACTTATGTTAATTATATAAAAAAAATGTCTATCTAAATCTATCAAAAAATTCGACATCAAGAAAAAATGGTTCATCTGGGGATGATATACTTTTGTTTCCATTAGTAAAAATGCAATTAAATCGAGGAAATTCTCGTCATCTGTGATGTCGTCAAAATCTATTTTTATAAGGGAAAAGATAGATACAAATGATTAACACAATCAATGCATCAAAAACACCTTTGTCAATGAAGGATTTGTCAAACGCAGCAGTTCGGTGAGGATGTGGAGGTCAGAAGTACAGGATCTAGTGGGACGGGATTGAATGGAATATTTAAATTGTAGGCTGTGAAAAATATAGGAAGGTCTGATGGCTTGGTATAGAAAGGTAGCAAGGAAGTACAGACGGCGGTTGGATAGATAGAGCCACTTCAACTTATTATATGCGGATCTCTTGAGATTCTGAAAAAAAAAACGTATTGTCAAATTAATTAGGCGTTTAAGTTTGGCCTCGAATTCTCCCGAGAATACGCCGTACATCAGACAGCCATAGTCGAAGTGAGAAAACACAACAGAGGAAACCAGGAGTTGACGGGATTTATATGGAAGCAGGTAGTGAAGACGGTAAAACTGATTCAGAGTAGAAATGCAACGGAAAATCGACTAGAAACAAATAATATCTTATTTTTATGGTTCATTAAAAAAAAAAAAAATCATTTTCAGGTTTCTCCATGGTAATATAAATTTGAGATATTTTAATCGAAATGTTCAAAACAATCTAGCAATTAGAGAACCTCTTAAACACATAGAGACAAGTGAAACTATCAATTGGGCAGTGGTGACAGACTCTATGAGTTCACTACTAGCCATTGAACATACAAGGCCCAAAACCACTCTCGCGAAAAATGTAAGAAACATTTGATGGCTATTAAGATAGAAGGGCAAAGAAGTAGTGTTCATTTGGGTCCCTTCGCATTGCGGGATCATCGGTAATGAACGAGCCGATCAAGCATCCAACATGGCAAAAAAGCCAGATACAACATCCGTGAAATCAATTAATGAAATCCCTCTAGAGGATTACGTTAAAAAAATTAAGGAGAATGTGTGGAACATGTGGCAAAACAAGTGGGAACAAGAAGAATCGAAATTAAAGGAGATTAAACCCCACTGTTTAAAATGGGAAACCTCTCGCCGATCCTCTCGAAAAGAGGAGAGAGCCCTTTGCAGATTACGAACTGGACATTACGAGTTCCCGCACTCTTACCTACTAAGAGGACTTGATCCTCCGATCTGCGAGAGCTGCAATGTCCAAAGGACAGTAAAGCATATTATTCAAGACTGTGCTACATTTGAACCTACAAGGAAAAAACGCTGCAAATTATTTCACAATGGTTTATTATCTCCAAACAATTATACATTTAAAGTAACATTACTTTCCGAGTTACAAAGAAAAAAAAAACAAAAGGTGATTCCAATTATTGGACTAAACTGTTTCTTTTATCATTAGTAATATGCTAAAAAAAAATAGAAATAGTTCAGTAACACATTTAAAATTTAAAAACCAAACCAAGGATATAACATTTGGAGTAGAACGCATAAAAAAAAAACCGGAGACCATATCTTTGCTCCTAATTGTCCGATTTTAACGAATTTTTTTTTTGTTTTTTAGGAAATTTCGTAAACTTTTAAAAAACTGTACAATATCAACAAAAAAGTAAAAACTTTTCGAGTTATTCGGAATTTAATTTTACCATCCCTTTTAACTTTTTTTCTAGCTTCTTTTCGTTGAAATATGTTATATAGATAAATTTCAAGGGCGTCGAGAAAATGACTTTAGCGAAGTTGCATTGAAATCTGTACATTCCTTTAGGAGCTACAGTCTATAGCAAACCAGGTTTTTCGGCATCCATTTTGAAAGGTAAAGGCGGAGAGTAATATCGATGAAGGAGGATCATCCTCGGGTGACCTCTGATTTTATATCAAAATTTGAAAAAAAAATCGGACCAGTAGTTTCGGAGAAAATGCGCGGACGGCGGACGGACAAAAAAATTTGTATTCGTTTTTCGAATTCTACGCATCTTGAAACGTGAAACCTCAAATTTTGAGAGGGGGTTATGTTTTTGAATTTTTCGGTCGATCACAATGTTTCATTATTGAAAATAAACCAAAATAGACATGGCACAGATTCTAAAAGAAAATCTACAAGACAGTTAAAGTGCAGTAAAAAAAACTTTAAGGTTTTTAAAAGTGATAAAACTCTACAACAGAGTGTAATTTAAAGGTTTTGCCAATAACTCTACAGGGTAGAGGCAACAAAACATCAAATAAATAAATAATTTGATATTTTGGCACTATCGTTTTCCATTTCTGACACGGCGTCACGTTAAGATACAATTTTGAATTATAGCTCATTACAAAGAGGATGAAATGCTGAACAATTCCCTCGATTACAGTATAAAGGTTCAATTTTTAGTTCGTGAGATAATTTTAGTCCATTAGCAAAAACACTTCAATTAGTTTACTAGAGCCGACTTTATCCAAGTGAGCGTTACACATCCGAGCCTGACTCAGTTTCATTAACTACTAAAGACAAGCAGAGGTGAACATAGCTGGTCCGGGCGATCAGAGATCCACTAGGTCTTTATAGTCAACAGAACAATATATATATATATATACATATATCAGTCGTCGCTAACACGGCCCGCTTGGGCTCATACAGTTCAACATATAAATATAATACATAAATATAAAACTGTGGATATAGTGTGCTTGCTATGATATAGCAATGTATCATAAAAGACATTGAGTGAGATATACCTGTCTAAGAACTCCATTCGTTCCATATCTTCAAGGGTTGGATCTCTTTCATCATTACCAAATATTTCATGTTGTTCTTTCCAAGCTTTTTCTTGCATATCAGGTTGAATCGCTAAAAAAATTATCGAGCTCGCCAAAGCACCAGTAAGAGTATGCGTGGACTGAAAAAACAAAAACAAATATATATATATATATATATATATATATTTTAAATTTATTTATATGATATTTACAACTGTATACAAAAAATACATCTGGTAAATTCGCACATGGATATAATATAACACATGTTGAGAAACTACCCATTGGTAGCACTATAATAATATGTTTATATTAGAAGATCACGTGGCCATCTTCTTTTCAGACGCCTCGGAGGGTTATCAGGAATTGAATAGGAAGCAAGGTTAGAAACGAGAGGGTTGAGATGGTTATGAAGTTTACTATGGAAGGACAGATATCTGGATTGGGCCAAATCTGATACATAAGGAACATTAAGGTCATTATGGATAATTTTATTTGTAACAAAGTAAGGAGCATTGAGGATTTTACGAAGGATTTTGGATTGTAAGAATTGGATGCAAGCGGAATTTGAAGGTTTGGTGGAGCCCCATAGCTCAACTCCGTAAGTCCAAATAGGCCTTATTATAGTCATGTAAATGAGTCTTTTATAATCAATTGGAAGGTTAGAGCGTTTGTCTAGTAAGTGTTGGAGTAGTCGGAAACGTTGAGCTGTTTCTTGTCGTTTGAGTATGAGTCTGGTATGAGGATTCCAAGCTAGACGTTTGTACAGATGGAGTCCTAGGTAAAAACAAATATAAATAAATTAAATTTAGTTTCTTAGATAAAATTAAAAACTATTAAAATAAATATATATATATATATATATATATATATATATATATATATATATATATATATATATATATATATATATATATAAGACCATGTAGATCTTTTGCCGCCTTAACAAGCATACTTCATTTCTGCCTATCTTGAGTTATATCTTTCCAGTTATCTGCACGCAGCTCTATTGTATATTTATTGATTGTATCTATCCATTTGATTTTCGACTTTTCACGTGTTTTACCTCCTATTGAGGCATTCATTGTTACGTAGAGGCTTCCAGATGGCTTTTTACGAGCCACAAGCCCCACCCATCTTAACCTTCCTGCCTTCAGATCATGGGATATTGATTGAGCAGTTTCTGTAAGCAGATCTTTTTTGGTTATTCTTCTACATGTGTACTTTTATCCCAGATCGCTAGGTTTATTGTGCGTAGGAATTTTCTCTCAAATCTTTCAACACTTTTTTCTCGGGTGCTGGTTAGTGCCCAGGTTCCCAGAGCCATCTATTAAAACTGGCTTTATCATTTCATTGTACACCCTTAATCTGAGATTTTTCGGGATTTCAATACTTTTGAAAGGGAGAAGGAAGTTCTGTTTGCATTAGTTATACACTGCTCTATTTCTATCCGTTTGTTATTCATTCATTCATCTAAAAGATAGAGTTTTCCGTGTGAAAATGGGGACTGAGTTTTCTGTCATCAAACAAATAAAAGCTGGAGTACCTCAAGGCAGTGTTTTGGGTACAACACTTTTCACCATTTACTGTGCAGACATCCCACAACATTCTGAAACACTGTTGGCTACATTTGCTGATGACTCGGCAATATTAACATCTAACAAGGATGCAGCAAAGGCTCCTCAGGTACTTCAAGAACACCTAGACGACATAGCTTGTTGGGCTAAAAGGTGGAGAATAAAAATGAACGATTCTAAGATCCAATTTGTTTCATTTACACTTAAAAATGACTCTTGTCCTCCAGTGTTCTTTAGTAATATTGCTGTACCACCTTCAAAAACTGTACGATATTTGGGTCTCCGCTTGGATAAACGATTGACATGGACATACTACATAAAACAAAAAAGAAAAGAACTTAATCAGCGATACGGACTTCTTTCTAGACTACTTGACAGACGTTCTAAATTATCTGTGAGTAATAAATTAACTATTTACAAAGTCCTCACTAAACCACTATGGACATATGGGATCGAACTATGGGGAACAGCAAAGAAATCAAATATAAAAATCATCCAGTCATTCCAGTCAAAAGTCCTTCGGAAAATTGTAGATGAACCCTTTTATGTTTCAAACCTCACGTTACACACTCCTTTCATCGCAGCAACTGCCACTGACCGCTTCAATAATTTTCATGACAGACTGACTCTAAATTCCAATCCACTTACTCAAGCTCCATCTACTGCCACAAATCCATATAATCCGCCCAGAAGACTGCTGAGGCGCTGGCCAAGAGACTTATTGCATTGAGCTACTTGCTGCATTATTTTTTTTATGTGTGTATTTGTTATTATGTTATAATGTATGTGTTATTTTACTACGTGTATCGAATTTTGGGCTTATTATAATATATTTTGTTTTATCTTCATTTACTTGTAGGCCGATCTGCTCTGCATTTCTTATCAGAGTCTCATCGAGTTTCTTGATATTCTCTTGATGACTTTCAAGGCCATATCATATATCATCTGCATATCCAAAGATTTTATGATTCATTCCGATATGGACCCCTCCATTTTTCTGAGATGTTGTTACTATATTATCTTCTCCAGGGATAAGTTGAACAGCATCGGTGATAGTCCATTCTCTGTCGTAAGCCCGTTCGAACTTTGAAGAATTTAAATACTTCACCTTGTATTAGGACTCTACATTTGGGGTCATTTGCACACGCCTCTTTCTCTCTCTCTCTCTCTCTCTCTCTCTCTCTCTCTCTATATATATATATATATATATATATATATATATATATATATATATATATAGAGGACAGATCAGCTCTGTTTTCCAGCTTTGCTCTGAGGTGTTCTCCCCCATCCTTGTACAATTCTGATGGTAGGTTGTCCACCCCGGGAGGCTTTCTTCTTTTAAGCCTGTCGATAGCTATTTCTACATTCAGGATATCTGGTTTTTCAATCTCGAGTGGGTCGATGTCCTCAGTCCATTATTATCCATGTATTCTTTGCTTTTGGGATGACCTTGAATAAGGAGTTGCTGGAAGTGTTCCTTCCATATGTTTCGGATCTTTTCTTTTGATGACGTCAATTTGCCATCTTTACCTCGCATTCGTGTATTTCTCGCTTTATATCCTACCCTTTCTTTCCTGATATCTGCGAAGAATTCGCATATATTTTCAACCTGCCAGTTTTCCTAATCTTTCTTTGAGGATATATATATATATATATATATATATATATATATATATATATATATATATATATATATATAGAGAGAGAGAGAGAGAGAGAGAGAGAGAAAGAGGCGTGTGCAAATGACCCCAAATGTAGAGTCCTAATACAAGGAGAAGTATCTAAATTCTTCAAAGTTACATATATATATATATATATATATATATATATATATCCTCAACGAAAGATTAGGAAAACTGGCAGGTTGAAAATATATGCGAATTCTTCGCAGATATCAGGAAAGAAAGGGTAGGATATAAAGCGAGAAATACACGAATGCGAGGTAAAGATGGCAAATTGACGTCATCAAAAGAAAAGATCCGAAATCCTGAATGTGGAAATAGCTATCGACAGGCTTAAAAGAAGAAAGCCTCCCGGGGTGGACAACCTACCATCAGAATTGTACAAGGATGGGGGAGAACACCTCAGAGCAAAGCTGGAACACAGAGCTGATCTGTCCTATGCCTTAAGAAGGGTTCCACGTACGAATGTGGTAATTACAGAGTCATTGCACCGGTTGCCTATAAGATAATGGCTAATATTCTCCTAAGTCGGATATATCCGTATTATGAAAACATAATAAGCGACGACCAAGAAGGATTCAGAGGAGTACGATAGATCAGATATTCATCCTAATCCAAGTACTCGAAAAACGGTGGGAAGTAGATCAGGACGTGCACGCCTTATTTGTCGACTTCAAATTAGCCTATGCCTCCGTGGACAGAAACTGTCTTTGAAAGTTTATGAATGAGCTGGGTTTTCCCGGAAATTAGTTGACGAAGGCGTGTACAAATCCACCAGCAGCTATACACCATGTTTAAAGAACCAGATATAGTTCAAGTGATGAAGATTGCAAGACTGAAATGAGTATGACACATCGTGAGAAACCACCAATACAACTTCTGGTGGAGCCACTCGAAGGTACCATGAGAAGAGATGCCATGGTACATAAAATATACCGAGGCTTCAGAATCGGATAGCGGCTGCAAGAGACCGAGAAAATTGTTAGAAGATGTTAGAGGTGGCCAGATTGAATAGCCATGATAATAATAACACTAACATGCAAATCTTAGTACATACTATCAAGAACAATTCCTGTAGCTCCTTTATCAAGACGTTTATACTATTATTACACTTCAATGATCTTGATGTAATCTGCAGTGACAGGTTCTTTTCTTTATCTAAAATAAAATAAAAATATTATTGATGAATAGTACAAACTATAATATATCAATACTTTTATCAATGGTTACATAACTTGTATTCCAATGGCCGAGGTAAAACTTCGCGACTTATTTGAATAAATAAAATTGAAAGAGACGAACCAAATATGCAAAAATTCCACTAATTGATAATTTTTTTTTCCTATCAACATGAATCTGCAGTTCCAGATGCAAAAAAAAAAATAAGCCTGATGGTGAAATACTTACAAATGTCAAGGAAACAACCGTTTATAAAAAGATAATTATCATTAACTATTTCGATAGCGGATAATTTTTTACTTTAAAAGAAATATTGAAGATATACTTTTTTCAAATTTAGTTCTTACTTTTTTGGAGTTTTCGATTCATGAAAGTACAAAGTAAAGAAATTATATTTACTACGTTCGATATCCTTTAAGCGATCTACCCTCATCTATACAGACAGTGAGTAAGTTGATTCTAGGTACAGGTGATTGCAATGGTGAAATATAGGACTGTGAATAAAGGTATAAATTTTGCCACTATAAATATTATTAAAATTAATAATAAACAATATTGAAATGGGGTCATTTCAATATTGGTCATTCTGAAAACCGAAAGGCTCATATATGAGGTTTGAAAGTATATCAGAATATTTAACTTAAAAATGATTATGGATTGTAGGACTATTAGTTATTAAAATGTTATTTTACATTGTAGTTTACTTAAATGAAATTAGGAGATTTTCATTGCCCGCTATGGATAGGTCATCTTTTACACTAGTACAATGAAATAGTATTTTAAACAACAGCATTGGCTCGATTCGGTGAATTTTAAATACTTTTTTCAAACTCAGAAAAAAATTTAAAATTTGTACTTAATAAGAAAATTTCATTTATTTCCTTTGAAACATATGATTTATGTTAAATGATGTTAGTTTTCAGAAATTATTACTTATATTTTTTTTGTCAATCTCCGTTACCTTCTACAAATTTATATACTTAATGTTACTTTTTCTAAAATTCTCCGCTTTCCAAGTATTATACGTATACCTTCTAACTAGTATTTCCGGAGATTCATTTTCGACCTGGGTAAGCATTTTTTTTTTTCCCCTTTATTCAATTATCAAATTCTTCCAAAAGTTATATTTAGTATTTTTTTCGTAACTTGATAACTGGAAGATTAATTAATTATATGAAATGAACCATATTAAAGGTACTTTAGAGGAAGACATTTATCAACATTGGGCATTTAAGCCCTGTAAAATGACATCAATGGTGATAAGAATTAAATGATACTAAAGACCACTTAATTATACAATGATACACCGAGTTTGATAAAAATCGTTGGAGCCATTTTTGAGAAAACTGTAAAAGTGTGTTTCATCATTGATATGAAGTGGCACTTCCGGATTTTAAGGAAAAATTTACTGTCACATCTAAGGCATGTACTTATCTTAAATACGTGAATCAGTTTCGTACAACTTTTTGTTTTTGAGCTATACTGTTCTCATACACACTGAACATTTTGCGGGACTTGGTTATTTGGACTAAGGGGACCTCAAAACGTGTATTTCCGTTGAAAACTCAGATCCAAAAAATTTCACGATCTCAATACTTACCCTTACTATATATTACATATACATGTAAGTGAAAGTAATAAAAATAAATATAATTATATACTTAATACATAAATAAACAAACATTATATATTTTGTACTTTCATTGACTGAAAACTCCCACCAACTTCTCTTTACTAACCTATGGGTTATGACTTTCTTCCATCTTTGTGCCAAATCGAACGAGCCGTTTTTGAAAGAAAATTATATCTAAGAAAATGAATTTACGTATGGATTCGATGGAGTTAGACGAAATTGATATGGCACCACGTTGGCAACAAACAACACAATCCATGAAAATTTTAAGGAAATCAGATGATATGCCCATCTTATACTTATACTTATATTTGACTTCACACAGATTCAGATCCAAATTTTTTCCTTGAAGTCCGAAACGTAAAACTTCAGTGAAAATTTTAGATTTTGATTTTATTTATTTATTTAGAAATATAACAATCTGTCACGTGGACAATAATTATAGTGATATATGAACACATTCATACGATATATATATATATATATATATAATATAAAATTAACAAAAGTAAAATAATAATCAAAAACTATGTACAATAAAAAATAAAATAACCTAAAGATAAATAAATTAAAAACATAAAAACTCAGTCATACCTATAATACAATCAAGCAGTAAACCCCAAGCCAGACTGAATTTATATATATATATATATATATATATATATATATATATATATATATATATATATATATATATATATATATATATATATATATATATATATATATTTAACGTCTTGCAAAAATATAAAGCTTACCTACTTTCGGCAGTGCGAATACAAAATGTACCAGCATAAAGATAGCTATTTATTAAACAGACATTATATATAAGTTCTCACTATTGTGACCGTTTTAAAATGAACCGAATAATCTTACCTGGTGTAGGACCCTTGCTTGATTTAACTGTTTTAATTGAATTTTCCAAAATCTGAAACAGCATACAATATATTACAGAATGGAATATTATATAAAATGTTATTATAACCTAACTAGTTGGTCCCAGCAAATAATTTCCATGGTACAATGTTCAGTCATCCAATCGTTATATAATGAAAATGATATAAATATAGTTAAAAGGTAATATTAGTAAAAAAAAATACAATACATTAGGTATTTAGTAGTCTTTTATTATGATATTTACTAGTAATTAATATTGGTTCCATAGTGTCTTGAATGTTTTATTACTGAAGGATACTTTTTTCAAGTTATAGAAATTAAAATAAACAATATTCAATAGCCTGACTCTACTGACTGGAAATACTAGTCAGAAAGTATACGTATAATATATCGTTGGAAAGCGGAGAATTTTAGAAAAAAAAATATTGAATATAGAAAGTCTTAGAAGATAATAGAAAGTGACGAAAATATATTAATTATAATTTGTGAAAACTAATATTATTTAACACATGTATTTAAGGCAATTGAATGAAATATACTAACTAAATTTAAACTTGTAAAATATTTTTTAAAGTTTGAAAAAAAAAATTAAAATCCATCTAATCAAGGCTATGATATTGTTTAAAAACTATTTCATTCTATTTGTGTGAAAGAAGAAGTGAAATATAAAAATAATTGTTGGATATGTTTATAACCTCAAATACATTTACTGTAGTTTAATAACTCTAGATAAGATACAATATTTAAATAATTAGGTATCTATCGGCCTTTATCGTTTATTAAAAAAAATCATTAAAAAAAACGTAACTTTTAAAAAATTATATTAGGGAATAATTTGATGAATTTTCCCTTTCTAAAATTCTGTCATTATCCACTTAAAATTAGTGTGACAAATTTTGACCTTTCTATTGCAGGAAATGAAAATCTCGTAATTTCAGTTTAGCAAACTTTACAAAGGAATATAACAGTTTGAGAACTAACAGGCGTACAGTACATAATCATTTATAGGGTGAATATACAGATTTATTTTATAATCTTTCTAGGTATATATATAAAGTTGTTTTTTACAAAAACAAATATAGTAACGAGATTTTTATTGCCTACAGTTGATATAATTAATAGAGTTTTTGTTATTTTAATGGTCTTAATGATTTTTTAGGTGTAAGCTTCAAGCTGTAGCTCCATTAAAAAATGCACTTTAAAAATTTTAAAGCAGCCTGATATTGCCAGGAAATAATTTCTACTCAAAGTAGAGCGGTAAGTGAAAGTTATGTGTTGAGCGCACCAGATTTTTCTTTATTTGTTATAATGTTCGTTCTATCTCAATTTTATTCCTGATTTTGTTTCGGCATTAGCGGTGATGGAAATCTTCGAAATGATTTATTTTTATAAAGGCATTATAAGTAATATCCCATACTATTCAATAAACAAGGATGCTATTTAATTTAATACTGGATTAGAATTTTATAATTAATAATAATTGATAATATTGATGATAATAATACATTTACCCAAGTCCTCAACTCAGCTCCTTTTGGAAAGAACAATCCGTCTACTCGTCGAAAAATACTTAAAAATAGCGCTGCTAATCTCGGATTAACCATAATGTAAGTTATTAAATTGTTCATCCTAAAAAATGTTATATTCTTCAGTGCTGATGTTTGGACATTGCGAATTACTCTAGAACATAGATGGGGAACATGCGGGTACATTTTCGAGAGTTTTCGTTCAACTTTCATAAAAGCTAACTATGATATTAACTAATATTTAATTATACAGATTACGGTACTATGAAAACTAAAATTTATATTTATTTTATAGAAAAACAATTTTTTAACTGTGTACCATAAAAAAAAAAAAATACTACTTCTTAATTTAATTCCGAGCTCTTATGATAACAAATTTCCCTGTCTATGTTCTAGATGTTATCGTTTAAGAGTCACAAAATATCTAAAAATTATTACATACTTTAAATTAAAACGAATACATTTTTTATTATTTATGATATTTACAACTGTATTAGAAATAAAAATACATTCAGTAAATGTTAACACAAGATTATAATAAAATTATATCACTTATTGAGAAACTAGCCACTGGTAGCACTCTAAAAATTTATTTACAACAGGAGATCTCGAGGCCATCTTCTTTTCAGACGCCTCAGAGGGTTATCAGGGATCGAGGAGGAAACAAGATTAGAAACGAGTGGGTTTGAATGGTTCTGAAGTTTTTTATGGAAGGATAGGAATCAGGATTGGGCCAGGTAAGGAACATATGGAACATTAAGGTCGTTATAGATGATTTTATTCGTTACAAAGTAAAGCATTGAGGATTCTACAAAGATTTTGGCTTGTAAGGATTGGATACGAGAGGAATTCGATGGCTTAGGGGAACCCCAAAGCTCAACTCCATAAATTCAAATAGGTGTTATTGTAGTGATATATGCGAGTCTTTTGTAATTAACTGGATGCTTAGAGCGTTTGTCTAGTTAGTGCTGGAGTAGTCGGAAACGTCGTGCGGTTTCTTGTCGTTTCAGTCTGGTATGTGGATTCCAAGTTAGACGTTTGTCCAAGATATCGGATTCGTTCAACAGTGATAAATGGGTATAGTGGGTACGAAGATTCAAAATAACAAAGAAAACACTGGAATTGGAAACTCAGAACAGTTACATTTTTTTTTTTTTTTTGTGTCCTCCCCTTCCTCGTCGTTAAGGCTATACGCGGTTTTCCCGGGCCAAGGAGTGTGGGAGGGGATTTAGAACACTAGGAATACTAGGAACACTAGGTTACTTAGAATGCACACTAGGATGCGAGATACCCAGGGTGGACAGACACACAGGAGTGTGGGATACCCCATAATGACTTTCGATAACTCCCATTAATGATATAAGCCCATATAAGGAAATGTAGCGCTAAAGACCGATCCAGATACCTATCCTTTCATAATAAGCTTCAGAACCATCCCAATCCTCTCGACATCTGAAAAGAAGATGGCCTCGTGATCTCCTAATTTAGAAACTTTATTAGTGTGCTACCAATGGGTAGATTCTCTACAAGACAAGGCTTATGTTAAGCATTTATCTGTATCACATTTGCTGAATGTATATTTAATGTACAGTTGTAAATTTCATAAATAATAATTAAAAAAAAATTGATAAAATGCAGTTCTGGATTTATGGTGAAAGAAAGAACCAAGAAACTAGTTAATAAGATTTTAATTTATGTTCTTATTTTTATAATATTTTAAATAAAAATATTAATTTAAATCCCTTTCCTAACCTTATGCTTAGCAACGCATGAATATGTTACAACTCACTGTGACAGTATATTTAATTTCTTTTAACATTTCTCTATTGTTATCATTATAAAAACATAATTCTAGTAAAATAAAAGCATGATATACACATACTTCGTGTACATACGTAGCGTTGCTAATCACCTGATTCTGTACAAGCTATCCACAATATTTTAAAATATTTGACACAAAATATGAATTTTATATCTTACCATAATATAAGTTTGAGATTTTTGGGATGGGAAATTAAACTGGTTTCATTACCAAATAGGGTTCCTGAAAAAATATTCCGAATTAACAAAGAATTTCTTTATAATTTTTTTTTTTTAAATACTAAAATATAATACCTAAATGATATGTTTTATTATATAACTCACTCAGAGAAGTGTATAGCATAAGTGAAATGGTTGCATGATGTATATCAGCCGCTGAGGGCGAAGCCAACATAAAATCGATCATTTTATCGCTGCATTTAATAAAAGTATTGAAGTAGTCTCTGTCTACACTTGTTTTTTTCAAAAAAATGCTATATTCCTTTCTTTTAAGTTTCCATAAATCATCCGCACCTGTGACAAAAGAAATATGACATTATTATAGTGATTATATTAATATTATGTTATAAGCCAATGAGCTTAAATGCTATTTTTACGAAAATGAAATTTCCGTATTTCATTTCATAAAAATGCTATTTTTATGAAATGAAATTTTTATAATCATCACCATCTTAGGAAAGCCAACTTTTTGAGGAAGAGGAAGAGGAAGAGGAAGCAAGATTAGAAACGAGAGTGTTGGGATGATTCTGAAGTTTATTATGGTAGGATAGGTATCTGGATTGGGACAGATCTGAAACATAAGGAACATTAAGGTCGTTATGGATTATTTTATTTGTGACAAAGTAAAGATAATTGAGGATTCTACGAAGGATTTTGGATTGTAAGGATTGGATACGAGAGGAATTCGATGGCTTAGTGGAGCCCCAAAGCTCAACTCCGTAAGTCCAAATAGGCCTTATTATAGTCATGTATATGAGTCTTTTGTAATTAATTGAAAGTTTAGAGCGTTTGTCAAGTAAGTGCTGAAGTAATCGGAAATGAGGAGCAATTTAATGTCGTTTCAGTTAGGTATGAGGAGCAATTTAGTGTCGTTTCAGTTAGGTATGAGGATTCCAAGTTAGTCGTTCGTACAAGTGGAGTCCTAGGTAGTGAATTTGCTCAACAGGGATAAGTGAAGTATTGTTAATGAAAACTTTAGGACAGGAAGTCATTGGTTTACGCCGAAGGGTAAAGGTAATTTGGTGGGATTTATTGGAGTTTATTTTAATTCTCCAGTTTTGACAACATTCTTCAAGATTTGTGATGTGTGATTGAAGCATTTGGGATGCAATTGATGGGTCATTATTTACTGATAGGATACATGTGTCATGTCAGCTGTATAAACTGTACAAAGGATAGGACCTAGGATACTACCTTGAGAAACATCAGTGGACTGAAAAGAATTTTAAAATCATTTTACAAGGAATAGAATACGAATCATCAAAAGCGACAAGCAGCGGGGAAAAAATGGGAATCTTTAATAGAGGAACCGATGAAACAAACTAAAAATAGGAAAGAATCTGTGGTGAATTTCCGCATGGCGACAGGACACAATTACCTGCAAAGGAATTTACATAGGATTGGAATAATGGAAAGCTCTGTGTTCCCTCTTTGCCAATAGGACGAGATGTACGACTTGCACCTCCCAGTTTGCCCCGCTCTGTCAGAAGTTTGCAGTAATTCTGATGGAATCGGAACAAATTCAAGCAATTAAATCATGGCGGAATTGTATTAGGCTGTCAGGAGCTTAATGTATGGCCTAATAGCCAAAGGCAGGGCCGTTAAATAAAATGTATATATATATATATATATATATATATATATATATATATATATATATATATATATATATATATATATATATATATAAATATATATAACATTATCTATTTATATTTTCTTACAATATTCGATTTTATGACTAATATTGAACTACTATATTAGAAAAATGCCTTCAAACATTTCAATTCAATACTTACGTTCGCTGTTAAAAATTCCTTCGATGTAGGGAGTAGACCCTCCATACATGAAAGCAGGTTTATCAGCGAGATTGGGATGAAATCCTATTTCCTAAATAAAACAATATATATTAATAATATATTACAAGTAGTGTTCATAAAACTAATGATTATTAAAAGTTTAGGCAACCGAAGGTTCGATGTCCGTAACAGTAATCACTATTTACTTCAGTTCTAACCCATACTTCCGAGATCAACTTTAATGAACGCCAGATACGTTTCGGGTTGTCAGTTGGATACTTACTTGCGGTTATTAACCTTAAATTGTTTGATTTGTTACTAAGCCCTAGAACTTTACACATTATATAACTTGTAATGATGTAGAGATGGTTGACCGTGATACAATATGAGAAGGATTTGGTCGGAGGGTACTGTCAAATAAATACTAATTAAAAAAAAAAAACGGTATTTTTAATTATTATGTCAATGTTTCGGACCTTGCAGGTCTTAATCAGGGCTACAAAATATAAAAGGTACATGGTAAAAATAAGACAAATGAACTCTTTTTTCTTTTTTGTCATATACATCACAAAAAAAAACAATAGAATAACAGTAAATTATAAAACAGACACTAAACATTTAGAAACACATTATACGAACATATCAAACAAAATTAAAATTTAATAGAAATGAAATTGGAGATACATAAAAAAAAAATCTGGTGTGTCCACTTACACGACTTTCCTACCTATTTCAGAAAAGTTTTTATATCTTTACATATGTTCATGAAGAAACAAAAAAGAATTGAACTAAATTTATTTTCCTGAAAATTAAACAAACAAAAGATTTGAGTACGATTTATTTGATAAATTAAGGCAATGGAACCTGCTTAAGGTAGACCAGTGTAAAAAATTCAATATTCACTAATATTGCTGATCAAAAACTTTTTGCCATAGCTTAGTATTGTCAAGCAATAATTTTTGTTAAAAGTAGAGGAAATAGTGAATGTTGTGTGATGCGGGCAACAGAATTTCAGTGGCAACAGGGACACATAAAAAAATGTGTAAAAAATAGAATAAGCTGTATCATCGCTAATACTGGTTCGATTCCGATGATTTTTTTTTGTTTTATTGGTAATTTAATTACCTTTCAAAAGTTTTATTATAAATTTCACAGTATAATATATACTTATGGAGTTAGGCCCCATAACATTTTTCTTTTCCTTATAACTTTTTTTTCCTGAATTTTTTGAGGAATTTAGTTTATATACGAAAGTTGAAAAAAACAGTGATTAGAACATTATAGGAAAGTTTCATCAAAATCGTTAGAGCCGTTTTTGCCCAACAGTCTATAGAAAAACGTGTTTTTCATTTATTGCGCGCAATCTATTGCGCGTGGAGCAATGAATTTATGTCACAGCCATCAGTAGTCGAAACCCTACAAAATAAAAAAAGAAGCAACAAAATCGGTTCAGTAGTTCCCGATAAAATCTTGGCACAGACAAACAAACAGACATACCAATGGCCAAAAATGTGTTTTTCGAACTCAGGGAGCTCTGAAACGTATAGATCGAAAACCGCATGTCGGAAATTTGACCCGATAGCAATACTTTCCATACCTAGTATCACGGGCGGATCTACGGAGGAGGCTTTCGGGCTGAAGCCCCCCCCCCCCAAAAATGGTAAAATATAACTATGTTTTATGCGAAAATATATTAAAAAATTATCTCTTAATGTATTATTATTGGTTTAATTACATTTAAAAGGACTTAAGGAATCACTTAAACACCATTTCATATAGATAGCTAGTTTCGTTCTTTTTAATTTGCCTTCCGCGTGTGGAGGTAAAAGCCTGGCTCGGAGATTCTTGGGCAAATGTATATATTGTATATAGTTATGATTGTGTTTAGAAGTTTTTATTTTATTTTATTTTTTTTTATTTATTTACCTTCTTCATCAGTATTATTTATTTACTTCTTATATTTATATTTATTTCTTTATTATTTGTATATATTGTATGAATGAGAACTTTTAGCCCTAATGCTTATAGCCCTCCAGCAGTGGCTGATTGTATTATTATTCAATAAATAGATTTCAAAAAAAAAAAAAAAAAAAAATTTTCGTTCTTTTTTTCCAAGGTAATTATCGCCATTTTTATGAAATAAAAAGCTTTCGGGCTGAAGCCCCCCCCAAAAAATTGAATCCTGGATCCGCTAGTGCCTAGTATAGGTAGGAAAGTAGTAAATATTAACAACAATAGTAAAAAAATAAACAGTCAGATCCAAGAGTAAATTGTATGAACTATAGCAGACATCCAATAATTAGTCTAAAAGCAAGATGTTTCTCTAGAAGTTATATACCTAGATTACATGAATTAGAAACTGACGATGGAGTACATTAGTTTTAAGGTAATTACAAATTTATTGTAACAACCAAATTCTGACATGTATTGTAACATGCACTATATTTTAACTCAAATTTTTTTTTTGCAATGTATCCACAAGATCATTGGGATTGTGGTTCTGAAGATGGGAGTAAATATCCCGAAACGTAAACATGCAATTTTGATAATAAAACAAATGTAATTCAATTGTTGTTAATCGGAAGTAATCATTGCCAAATAACAAGGAAAATAAATGAATTATGAGAAGATATTAAATAAGAAACAATTGTCTGTTGAAGAAATAATAAGATGACTTCAGAGATATAGTGAGTGACAGTGCAGTTAAAATATTAAGTATTATATATACACTGACAGGCAAAAAATTCCACCCACTTGTTACCCATTAAGGAACCACGTTGGAAAGGTTGGCTCTGCAAAAAATTACAGGCTGCAGATCTTTCGTTTCTTCTTCTCCACACCCTTTCACGCTCGTCTGGAGATCGAAGAGCGAATCTTGACTCATCTGTAAAAAGTACAGTACTCCATTCGTCCATAGTCCAATGGCTGTGCTCTCGAGCAAAAGCCAGCCGTGTTACTCTGTGAGTTCTGGTCAACTCTGGTCCTCTTACTGGACAAAAATCCATACTCATTTAATCTTCTCCGAGCGGTATGCTCGGAAATTTGCACACCTCGAACTTCTTCGAGCTGATGAATCGCTTAAACAACGGTAAGCTGCCGGTTTCGTAAAATTCTCAAAGTCAAAAACCGGTCATCCCGTGGTTCTATTACCCTAGCCCGTCCAAAACCGGGCCTTATATTGTAAGAACCAGTTTCCCGAAAACGCCTGACAGCGTCTCGTAAAGTTTCATATGGAACTCCGATGGCATTAGCTGCATATCTAATGGAACGTCCATCATCAATAAGTGCCACACCACGTGCAACATCCTCAGCACTAAGAGCCATTTTTAAACTTAATTTTGAAAAAATTAAAAGCCATAGACTAAGAAATGTGCTGCTAGAAACGGCACTGAACTAATGATACTGAATAAACATTTTGATTCCATAGAAATTAAACATTGGAATCTAGAATCATTTCATTGAATTAAGGGTTAAGGGTTATTGTCTTCTATATCAACATTCCTAATTGAGAACAAACAATAAGATTACCTATTTATTCATTAAAAACAATATGCCAATTCAAAGCAGAAATATTTTTAGATGAAAACATTAAAAAATCAAGTGGGTAAAATTTTTCGCCTGTCAGTGTATATAGAAGATACAAACAAAGATAGAAAATAAGTATGAATAAAAATAGAAAACAAAGGAGAATAGCGTCTAAGTTAAAAGTAAACAGATTGTGATAAAAGATAAGAAATGAGTGTGCAACAAACTTTTAAAGATTACACTTGATAACTGTAGGTTAATAGATGAAGAAAATGAGAGTTGAACAAACAAAATGAAAATTGAATAAGTAATGATCTAGTAAGTGGGACTTATTTGTAAAATAGTATTTATTTGACCGCAACCCCCGACCAACTCCTCATATATAAATTATGGGTTACAAAAGTATTCCACATAAAATGGATAATATACAACACCTATATCTTCTCGAAACCGACATTAATCGTAAATTAGTCAATAGTAAATTAAATCCAAACTGTATACAAATACACACATATAGAATATGAATGGAAAATTGTTACATACGAATTTTTGCACAAACATTATGTGTTCATATAATAATAAAATTTATAAGCCTGATAGGCAGATCATATATAACCATATATATATATATATATATATATATATATATATATATATGAAATATTACCTTTGTAATATGTGGACTTGTGATTAACACCGTCAGCTTGTAGCCACTAGTCCAACAGAAACACAATCCATCTTTTCCATGTTGTTTTGCCATTACGTCCAAAGTATTGACCATATCTAAACATGAGACAGTGTTATTTCATCGCATATTGTATGTTTAAGGATTACACAATATATAAAAGCTTTTTATTATCAAGCCAATAAATATTCTCAAGTTAATATAAATCGATTAATGTAAATGTAGAGGTGATAGACAGTTTAACAAAAGAACTCCAATATTTACAAACTATAAAAGGTCGCGGGACCACTGACGTTTTAACCTTCTTGGAGGATTATAGGAATGGGTGTTGCTGGATAGGGATTGTGCAAAGGAATTTGGATGAAATTAAGGTTCTGGTGAAATTTTTTGCTATAAAGTCTAGGACAAATTGGATTTTAAGATCATGGTGTAGGGTTTTGTTGGTTACATAGAAAGGAGCATCGATTATTCTTCGAAGGACTTTGGATTGGATGGGATGCGTTGGATGTTAGAAAATTTTGCTGTTCCCCACAGTTCAAGTCCGTAAGTCCAAGTAGGTTTCAGTATTGTTTTGTAGATAATTATTTTATTTTCAATAGAGAGTTTAGGTTTTCTATTTAATATTATGTATAGTTGGCCGTATCGTTGGTTAAGTTCTTGTCTTTTAAATCTAGTATGAGGGTTCCACGTTAGTCGTCTGTCTAAGATAAAGCCAAGATACCGGACTGTGTCTGAGAAAGGAAGCTGGATGGAATTAAGTGTATTTGGATTCATTTACTTTAATACGCCATTTATTACACCATTGCTCTATAAGGTGTCTTTGGAGGTTTAAGGATGCTATATCAGGATCTGAGTCGGATGATATAATGGCGGTGTCATCAGTAAAAGTTGCTCAAGAAAAATTAAGCAAATTCTCACAGCGTATATTGTATCAATAATAAAGATGTACCAGTATTGACCCAGGTTTTGGTGTTGATAGATTTTTTATATACCTTATATAAACATGTAAAACTCTATAACTTATATATTTATATAATACTTATTTATACTTATACTTCTTTATAACTTATATAAATATATAAAACTCCTCCAAATTCTGTACACTTTCACTGTAAGAAATAGCTGATTGCAAAAGAATGAATCTAAATTTCAGATTATTGCCTAAAGAAAGTTTATAAGGAAACATCTTTGAAACCAAACTTCCGACCACCCATCGGTTATTGTGACATGATATCACTTGAGGTTAAGTCATCACACTCTATTTGCTCTATCTATAGGACGTATAAGATGTTATTATGTATTAATGAGTTGAAAACTGTATTACTACTCCAGTGTCTATTACTGGAACATGTAATGTACCCAGAAATTGTGATTTCGAATACTGTCTGTAAATTTTATCTTATTTCATTATGCAAATTATTATTATTATTATCTCTTTATTTTCTACATTTACAATGGTGTTTATATGTAATAGTTGGGGACCTATTAGGTCAGCCTAAAATTACATTTGTATATTTTCATAATTATTTAATGTTTGTGAACTTCCTGACTATATTTGCTGTTCCCAACAACACCGCTTGTGGCATTCTTTCGATCGTCTGAGATGGTAGTTCTAGTTGTCGCAGAGAAGATACAGTTTCTTCCGGTATCAGTCGGTTGCACGAGATTTCAATTCGCAGAATTCGGGTTTCCTTTAAATGATATAATTGTTTGATCTCTTCAGCCAATTCCACGTACCTTCTCTTTTTTTCCGCTACTACCTTGTGTAGGTTATCATCAGAAGGAACTCCAATCTCTATGAAAAACGCAGATTGCTTACCTTTATCTATTATAAGAATGTCTGGTCTATTGTGGGGGATGGTGTGATCTGTCAGGATCTGTTGATCCCAGAACACCTTGACATTGCGCATGGAGTTAATTGGTTCTGGATGGTATTTTTAATACGGACAATATTTATCGACGAGTTCCATTTTCTGAGCCATAGCTTGATGCACTACCTTAGCTGCATTGTTGTGTCTCTGCAAGTATTCCTTACCCGCAAGTATTGTGCATCCCGATGTTACATGTTGAATTGATTCAACTGCCTTTTTGCATAAGCGACATAAGTCATCGATGCCCTCTCCACATATATGTTTTCTATATGCTTTTGTGGCTATTACCTGTTCTTGAATAGCAAACAAGAATCCTTCTGTTTCCGGAAAGATACTTCCACTCTGCAGCCATGTCAGTGACGCCTCAGCGTCCACTCCTACATCCATTAATGAGTGATAAAATCGTTTATTATATTAATTATTATTATTAATACATAACATCAAATTTGACATAAAAATTAAATTTGTGAACTGCAAATTTCTTTGCAATGAGCAAATTTTTTGGCAGCTTCACAGCGTCCCATCACAATCCAGGAAATAGTTCAGTTCAGCAGGTCTCTTGGCCACCGCCTACGTAATCGTCGAGGTGGGCTGTGCGGGTTTCTAGTGCTTTTAAGATTTCCTGTCAGGGGATTTGTGTTGTAAGTTAGCCTTTGGTGAAAGTTACTGTAATTTTCTTTTGCAGTGTCTAAAATGTTTGGGATGTCCAAGTCTTTATGTAATGTATCGTTTGCGACATAACTAACTATTCTTCCTAAAATTTTGGATTGGAAAGACTGGAGTTTTTTTTAATATTAGAAGTTTTAGCAGAACCCCACAGTTCTATGCCATAAGTCCAAATTGGTTTTAGTAAAACTTTATAGAGTGTTAGTTTGTTAGTCAAAGATAATTTTGAACGTCGGTCAAGTAACCTAGATAAAAGACCGTATCGACTGTTTAATTCCATACGTTTTTGTATAACGCGTGTCCTCCAAGTTAGTCTTTTGTCGAGCTAAAAACCCAAATATTTAATTACATTCAATGTTATTAAAATATATTTTGGGGGAAGAGGTATGATTAAGAGTGAATACTACGTACACACTTTTTTTTTTCATTCATTTTAATTTTCCATCTTGTGGCCCAATCAGCAATATTGTTCAAGTGGTTTTGAAGAGTGGTGGATGCTCAAATAGGATTTTTATCTGCGATATCGTCAGCAAAAGTAGCCAGTAGGGCTGTAGTCACTGTGTTGTGGTAGGTCAGACATATATATATATATATATTAAACAATATTGGTCCCAGGACACTACCCTGAGGTACTCCTGCTTTTACAGCAACAAGGCTGTTGTTGGGTATAATGAGGAAACGATATTAGTAAATATTGCAATCAAACTTCTAAATTTTAATTTTTGTGCTTTATCCCAATGTCCAACGGATCCGTCGCTTGGCTTGCTCCACTGTATGTTCTGTGATAAATTAAATTAAAAAAGAAAACCACTACATTCATATATGAAATTTTATTTTTAATGTGGCTACTTATGTTCCTGAAACAGGTTCAAAGTTACTATACATCAAAAGCTCAAAATACACAGTATTCCTGTAATTCATTTTCCTGAAACCCCACTCTACCTATTCTGGGAATAAATAATTTACAAAATAATATAATCACAACAATTGAGGTTTTAATTTACCAATTAACAGTATTTTTACTATATTTTAATAAGATTATAGATTTTTTTTTCAAAGGTAGTTGAATGAGATGTGGTGTTACTACTGTCCGAAGAAATTCATTTACATTATCGTTAGTTTGTTGAACAGAAGCAGCCAATAAACGGTCGACGATTTTGATTTACCGCTGTAGCTTACCATCCAAAAAACATTTTTTTTTACTCCCCTACCCTTGGCCTTTAAGGCTTCCCGGACCAGGAGGTGAGGGCGGGGGATTATTTTTAGAGTTAAATGTCCTTCCCGGCACCGAGACTTATAGCTATTTTGATTTAACATGGTGGAGGGTGCGTACGCATTACCTCGCTCGGCAAACCTGTCTCGACTATCCAAAAACCATATTTGTTAAATTTCCGATGTCTTTTATTTACTTACAGTCCATATTGCTTGGTAACAGAGTTTTGTAGAAGTAGTAGAGGTTTCCGAAGACAGGAAAACCCAATAGTCCAGGATAACAATATATCTTGCGCACTCGAAGCCAAAGTATCACCCCCAAGACCAGGTGAGCCACCAAAATTATAAGAGCAGCTGTTACAACTATATGCATCTTCCTGAAAATATACATCAGATTATCAATAATCAAGTTTGTAAATATGGCTTTAACATTATATTGGATGCCTCAGCTTAAATCAATATATTATTTTATATTATATATTATGATATTTAATGACATAAAACGCTTGGATGAAATGGATAATGGATAATGGATGAAATGAATTGAGAAACTAACCACTGGTAGGACTCTAATAATATGTCTACATTAGGAGATCACAGGGTCATCTTATTTTCAGACGCATCGGAGGGCTATCAGGAATCGATGAGGAAGCAAGGTTAGAAACAAGAGGGTTTGGATGGTTATAAAGTTTATCATGAAATGAGAGGTATCTGGATTGGGCCATATCTAAAACATAAAAAAACATTAAGGTCATTATGGATGATTTTATTTGTAACAAAGTAAGGAACCTTGAGAATTCTGCGAAGGATTTTGGATTGTAAGGGTTGGATCCGAGAAGAATTTGAAGGTTTTGTGCAGCCCCATAGCTCAATTCCGTAAGTCCAAATAGGCCTTATTATATTCATATATATATATATATGAGTCTTTTGTAATTAATTGGAAATTTAATGCCTTTGTCTAGTAAGTGCTGAAGTAGTCGGAAACATCGAGCGGTTTCTTGTTGTTTAAGTTTTTTATGAAGATTCCAAGTAAGACGTTTGTTCAGGTGGAGACCTAGGTATCGGGTTTGTTCAATAGGGATAAGTGATATTTTCTTAAAGGGTACTGTAGGACAGGAAGTCATTGGTTTACGACCAAGGGTAAAGGTGATTTGATGGGATTTGTTGGAATTTATTTTAATTCTCCAGTTTTGATTGAGACCATACTTCAAAGTTTGTGATGTGGGATTGAAGAGTTTGGGATGTAATAGACGGGTCGTTATTAACTGATAGGATAAATGTTTCATCGGCATACGTGGCGATGGCAGTGTTAGGATGGGTTGGGATATCAGCTGTATAGTTTGTGTAAAGGATAGGTCCTAGGATACTACCTTGAGGAAGCCTGCAGATTGGGAAAAAAGGGACTTATAGCCTAACATATTTTTAAAATATGTATAATTAACTTGAAATTCATATTCTCTGACTGAACTATCACTTTGTAGTCTAATTCCCGTAGTTAATACAGCGTTAAACTATGCAGAAAGTGCCTCTGAATGTTTAGCGAATATAGTTCAAAACGATTTGTGGCCGTATGTCGAATCTTGAGTAATTATGAACATTCGTCCACAGACTAACCTACACGAAGAAACGAACACCTTAGCACATTCACCGATTGTCGGAGTTAGACTTTTGGTGTGATTGATTTTCGAAACAAAAAGCCTTGATGCCATGGCATTTCTAATCATTCAAGAGATTTCATCGAATTATTTGAGCAATGAAACTTCAAAGTTGACCCAGCCGCTCGCTCAAAACAGCGTAACAAATTGTTTGCACATTGATAAAATGCATTTTATTTAATATCCGGTCAGTATTTTTAGCTGAAATGTTTAAAAAAATTCTGAGAATCTTACAGAATAATCTGAGTCATCAAACTTAAAAATCGAACCACCCGTTCGCTCAAAAAAGCGCTGCATAGCCTTTAGAGGACGAACAAAACACATAACCCTTTTTACGCTTCGCTTAGTTGGGCAATAAAATAAAATTTACCTTCAGTTGAGTAAAAAGATTATGTGTTTTGAAATTCTGACACCCCAACGAACCTGTGTTTTTAGAAAAAAATAACTAAAATAAATATTAGAATACTTAAGCATTCTCTAACCTAGAATGTATTGTGATAAATCAATAACTAAAAAAATCTAAAAAAATGCCACTCAAAAATTTATTGCCTAAGCTACAAAACGATAACACTGAGCAACAAAAAACAAATTTTCGAATGTTCCCAGCCCTTCATTCATTCTATTCTTCATTCATCCCTTCATTCTATTCTTAATAATTCTGGGTTGAGAAAAACGAATATGACAATGAAAAAATTTGTTTAGCTCTAGATTCTGTGATGTACACTAGGTGGAAGTATTTCATATTAAGAGGTTAATAGAAAAAAAAAAAAACATTTTAATTATAGATACTAACAACATTGAAAGTGCATTTGATTTTTCAAAATGGTAGTTAAATTCTAAGAGTTCTAAATTGCTGGATGAATACCTCTCATATGGTCGTGTCTGAAGATATTATGTGGTGGGTTCATGAGATTGTCGTCTTTTGGCTTGCCTCATTTAAGGGATTTTCGGAGCATTCCTGCACAAAGACCAACAGTAATCCGCAACCATTCCTTCACTCCAATGGCCCTGATATCTTTCTTCCATAACAGAAATGTCTTGATAAAATCTTTCTCCATGTTCTTCATCACTAACAGCTCCACAAATTGTACGGAAAAAGTGTAGGTGAGGGTGGCATTAAATATTATGGTACTTTTGCAGGAGCACTGTCACCAAATGCGTCTAGTTGTTATCTTTTTTGTTGCATAAAAATTCACGAACAATTTCCTTGAAGGGTTCCCAAGATTTCTTTTATTTCCCTTCTGAAACTTGGTCAAATACAGGATCCTTCACAAGTACTCAAAACCGTGGCCTGACAAAATTGCCTTCCTTAACTTATGGATCACTTAATTGCGTAAATTTCTCTCTTATGTTTTAGAGTTAATGAACGTTGTCTGGCAACACTGCTGAGCTGTTGTAAACAAAGCAGGTTGGCTTAGATGAGGTTACCCTGAGAGTAGCAGTCCTTTGTTCTTTGTTTTTGTGATGTAGAGAAGAATAAAGGTGTTTTGTGTCAAGATAGTATAAAAGTTTTTTCCTGAAGTGATTTCCTAATATTACATAATGGCATCCCTTGTGTGGAGAAATTAAAAATAATGAGTGTTGAAGAGTTTAAAACTGCCAAATTAGAAAGAGCTCAGTGGAGAAATTTATTTACAACTTTAGCTACTTCAGTTGAAATAGCTGAAAATAATCCTGAGTTCAAAAAGGAATTTAGAAAACTAGAAGCAAGAGCTAAATGTCTATTAGAGTTCGAGAAAAAGGTAAGAGCTTTGATACCTAGTTGATGAAAAAGAACTGGAGGATGAATTTGATATATCCATAAGTTACCAGGACAAGTGGATAGAAATAGAAATTAAATTTTATACATTGGTAGGGCATGCAAATAAAACTTGGCATATGGCGATGATATTTCAGCAACTATCAGTTCTTCAATACAGAAATTACAGAATGAAAAGGAAGAAATACTTTCATATAAACTTTTAGAGGGTGTTAAAACAAATCAAGTGGTGCACGATGTCAAACTTGAAAATTTAACAGGCAAATTGTCTGGTGAAGTGAAGATGGAAAACATAAAATTTTGCTGTGATATCTTTGGATGAAATTTCTAGAGATATTAAAAAGTATGAATATACCATGGAGCGATGGCGATGATGGGAGAGACAAGCAGAAAGAAAAGTTTATACTTGGAGGAGATGTCATGGAACAAAACCTGACAGGAAGATTAGAATCAATTACTGAAAATTTAATAGCCACAGAAACTAGCCAGTTTGATAGCCAGCAGGAACTATATGAAACCTACAGACACGGCAACAGTAAACTAAACTATGTTTATGATTTACAAACAGTGTTGCCGCGCGCTCTGTGACAAATCCTCGTACTAAAGCCTTGTACATCCTCGCCTGCTCATTCATAACTAGTACTATTGTAAGCCCAGTATCATTGTTTTTTTATAGTAAAATTATATCAGAGCTTTTTATTTTTACCTCTATTCATATATTTTAAAGTCTTTTTACATTACTTTTATTTAAGTTAATGGGTCAAGAAGTAAAATTAGCTTAATAAAATATATAAAAAAGTTTATATATTTTTATAAACTGCTGAAAACGTTATATAAACATTAAAATAGCTAAGTAAACTTCTTAAAGTACTCTTCATAAGTATTAATTAGTAGATCCAAGATTTAATTTGGGGGAAGGACTAATTTTTTTTTCTTTTTTCTAAAAACAAAACAACTACTTTTATGAAAGGATGTTAGTGATCATGGAAGGCCAATAAAAATTAATTATTGGGGCATTAATGCTTTTAGAGAAATCCATTATAATATAAAAGATAAATAGATTGTGATTGTTTCAGTATTTAGCTTGCAAACATATCCCGCACAAAAAAATGTGGACCACTAAAAAAATACCTTTTTTTTCATTATTTAAGATGGATTCATTATGAATAATAGTTAATTTTTCAATTATAACTTAACTCGAATAAAAATCGAAAATATTTTTTTAAAAATTACGATAACAATTTTTTTTTTATTTTGATTTATTTAGAATATATTTACATTTGCCATTTTATGAAGGAAATAATGGATATACTTTCTCGTATTTTATTTTATGTTCGAAAAATGAAGGTAAACATTTCTTTTTAATTTTCTTTTACAACACATTTTAAAAAATACAAATTTATAAAAAAAAGTTTTATGAAGGTAATAATTGATATGGTTTCTTATATTTTATTTTATACTAAATAAAATCTAAAATATATTTTTTTTAAATTTTATTTTCTAGAAAACTAAAAAAAAAACATACCTATACAATCATGGTTTTATGAAGGAAATAATAATCATACTCTAATTAAAGAAGATATAATTGCAATCTATTTGTCTATAAAGCAACAGAAGTTCAGTATTTCATATCAATATAAGTAATAATACAGTAAAAATAATTGTAAAACAATTCTAAACTTCATTCACAAAAATATAACCTTGCATTGCATACGTCAGCAAAAGTTATGTACGAGGTACGAGGCTGGTCTATCCTCGTACCTCGTACATTACATCATAACCTCGTACAAATACGAGGATCCTCGTACAAACGGCAACACTGCTTACAAACACATGAAGAGCGTTTGTGTTTTGTTATTTGACAGGCATACCAATTCCCAAAAACAAAATTCCCCCAAATTGAAGATGTTGACTCTAGAAAATAAAAGGTCACTTTATCTCCAAAGCAAGAGCTAATCTTTCATTTTTATGGCGATTTTTTATTTTTTTAAAACAGATTTCAATTATTGCAATTTATCAGTATAGTATTAAGTGATCAATTAATGTTTTTAATTGTAAAACTCACGTTTTCGTGATAATAATTTAAGCTTTAAAATTTACATTAAATTAAAGCTATAAAAGGTCAATTTATGTCACTGAGTAAAGTTTCAATTAATTGGAAAATAGCTACTACGTTTTCAATTTAATTGGGCAGTATTCCCTTCCATTAATTGAATCGAATGACTAGGTGGAAAAAAATCATTGGTAAATTTTTTTAAAGTCCTTCATAATAAAATATTACAGTAAAGTGTATTTAGAAAAGAATTATTTGTAATGTTAACTTCATCGGTATATAAAGATAATTGCATGGTCACAGGAATTAAGTTTGTTTGTAAAAAAAAATTCCTTGAGTAAACTATGACCGTCACCACGGCCTTCTGTATCTCGGTGTATGGTTTAACCACTCTATATTTATTTCCACTTATACACTTCTTCGCAAAATATTCGTTTTCTGCATCGAATACAAAAAAAAAAAAAAAATGTAAGTCGAGTTTTTCACAAAAACAAAAGTTTAGAAAACTATTTATCCTGTTATTCTGCAGAAAACTATTTAAATAAAATAATTATATTTCGTGTTGCAGGATATTTCTAGAAAATAATTATTTCAATCAAATCCTCAGTCTTATAATAATTCTTTTTTTTTTACTTTATCTTCTGTGCGGGAGATTAAAAATTGTGCTTAGAATCGAAAAATGTTATTCTCGTTTAACGTTTCAGGCATCAATATAAAAATTTCATTAAATTCTAATTAATAATTAGAATTAATTAATTAGTTAGGATTATAATGGCTGTGAACTAGACTAAGTAGTAAACATATGGGAAACTGTGTTCCCGTTTGTACGAGAATCCTCGTATTTGTACGAGGTTATGACATATTGTACGAAGTACGAAGATCTAACGGCCTCGTACCTCGTATATAATTTTTGCTGATGTATGCAGAGTTATAATTTTATTAATGAAGTTTAGATTTGTTTTACAATTATTTTTACTATGCTATTATTTATATTAATATGTATTTATGCTAATATATATTTATATGTATGTATGCTATTATTTATATTAATATGTAGTATACGAAATTATATTAATATGTAATACTTAATTCTGTTGCTTTAAAGGCAAATAATTTACAATTATATCTTGTTTAATTTGAGTATCATTATTATTTCCTTCATTTAACCATGCTTGTATATATATGTTTTTTTTTTAAATTTTCAAGAAAACAAAATTTTAAAATAATTGTCACCGTCATTATAAAAATATAATTCGTTATCGAGTATAAAATAAAATATAAGAGAGTATATCCTTCATAGATTGTTATATAATTCATTTAAACAGATCTAAGAAAGCAAAATAAAAATAAAAATTTAATAATAAAAAAACTGCTATTTATTAATTTCAATTATATTTTACCTAATGACGTAGAGATGATTGGTCGTGATATAATATGAGAAGGAGTTGGTCGGGGGGTGTGGTCAAATTAATACTTCTTCTTTGTCTTACTCTCATGCCACTAGTTACCGTTGAGGAGTCTCAATCCAGAATAACCACTCTTCCCGGTCCCTGCTTAGCCGCTTCATCTCATTGAGGGTTTTGCCTCTTTTACATCCAATTCTTTGAATGTACTCCTAGTATGTCTTTTTCAGCAATATTTCTGAAAACAAAGATGTGATCCTGCGTCTGTCGGCCTGGATGAAAACCAGCCTGTTCCGCTTCTAACTGCCCTTCCACAATCCGTCGGAGTCTCCTTTCTAGTATAGAAGTATAAAGTTTATAGACCACTGATAGCAAAATAATGGGTCTATAATTTTTGCAGTCTGTCGTGCATCCTTTTTCATAGATCGGGAGGATCATGCAATATTCCCAGTCCATGGGAATTTTCTTTCTGTCATATACTTCTTAGAACAGCGATTGTAGTGCTTTAAGAAGTTCTTGACCACCGAATTTTAAATATTCTTGTGCACCGTCCCTTCCTGATGCCTTACCTCTTTTTAGCTTATGGAATACATTTTCTATTTCTTCTTCCTCTATAACCTCTAGGCTTTCTTGAATATTATGCTCTTGTTCTTGGCAATAGTCTGTTTCTGGGTTTTCGGAGAATTGTTCCTGGAAATATTTCTTCCATCTGCCGAGGATCTTTTCCTTGTCTGTAAGTACGATTCCATCGCTACCTTTTACATTTCTAATAGGCTTGCATTGTTTTCATCTTAACATCTTAACTTTTCGCCAAAATTTTCTTATAGATTCGCGATGATCCTCGTTCAGCCTTTTACCAAACTCCTCCCACGACTGCTTCTTCGCCTGGCGTATGAAAACCTTACATTCAATCCTGGCTATTCGATAAACGTGTAGCTTTCCTTCAGTTCTATCCTTCAGGTATGCTTTGCAGGCAAGCTTCATCCGAGAAACCAGTCGTTGGAGATCATTTGTCCACCAGTCTGTCCGCTTTCCCTTACCAAACACTCTCTTCTTCCCACAAACTGTATTTGCTGTTTCCAGAATACTTGTTTTCAGTGTCTTCCATATCTCTTCCACATCTCCATCGAATGACGTTTCCCTTAATTTATTTTTCCAGGGTTTCTGTAAAGAGTACCCTTTTCTCTGGGTCATCCAAGGCTCTTACGTTGAGGGTGTCAAATATTTATGTTTTCCTTTTATACTCAGGAACGATCTTTGTATCAGCCACAAGTAAAAGGTGGTCGCTGCTTATCTCCGCTCCTCTTACTACTTTTATATCAGCGAAATACTGCCTTATGTTCCTATCGTATATGAAATTGTCAATTACACTATTTCCTTCCATGCATGAGAAAGTGATTTTGTGGATTCTCTTGTGTGGATAGAAAGAATTTCCTATGAGGAAGTCACTACGTACGCAAAAGTCTAATAGCCGTTGTCCATTACTATCTTCATGCAGCTCCAGAACTCCATATCCAGATCTTTCATCATTTCTTGTTCTGGCATTGAAATCCCCACTCAGGATTACTGACTTTCCTTTTCCTTTATCTTTATCCACTATTTTTTGCACATCCGAGTAGAATGCCTCCTTGTCTGCAACACTAGCATCTTCCGTTGGTGCATACAACTGGATTATGGAGATCTTACCTATGGTCATCTTAAAATCTGCTACAATCATTCTTGGAGGTATCGGCTCCCAGTCCTCCAAATGATCATACATATTAGGCGACATTACTAGGCCCATTCCTTTGGCAAAAACAGCTCTAGGTATTCCAGCATAAATTAAGGAGTAATTATTAGCCAATTTCATTTCTCCACTGCCCTTTTTCTTCACTGGGTTCCTGTTGGTCCACGGGTCTTTATTCTGTATATTCAGACCGACCCTCCTAAGAGGGATCCTCCATCCGCCACCTGGGGGACGCACTCCCTAGTGGACAGGTTCCACCGAGAGTCAAATAAATACCAAATTTTTAAAAAATAGTATTTCTAATTGTTACGGCGACATTTCGACACACCTTGCAGGTCTTCATCTTGGCGTGGCATGTGGCACTGCAGGAAGCAGTTGGCAGGCTGCTGATGTGAGGAAGACAGTTGTTGGGGGTAGCAGTCTATCAACTGCTTTCTGCAGTGCCACATGCCACGCCCTGATGAAGACCTGCGAGGTGGGTCGAAACTTCGGCGTAACAATGAAAAATAAAATTTTATAAAAATTTAATATTTATTTGATCGCACTTGAATAGTTTCATTCCATCGTAACCTATAACTATTTTATTTACGAAAACTCTTGGATTGGGGGGGGGGGGTTTTCAGTCTGGGGATCGGCAAACTTTGCCTATTTAATTAGATACTAAAAACTAATTATTTTACGATTCAAGTGGAAAGCAAATGGGTATTTACGAGTTTTTAGTACCTAGTTAAATAGACACAGTTCGCCGATTGAAAACGCACCAATTCCGGGAATTTTCGTAAATTAAATAGTTGTAGGTTACGACAGGATGAAGCTATTACGAAATTTCAGGCTGATGTTAATGATTTAATTAAAAGGAGGCTGTACCACGGACTCTTTGGTACCTGATATCTTTCGTAATGACCAATAGCGGAATAATCTTCCATATTTTAGTATTAACTCATAATAAAAAATCGTGGATATCAAATCCGGAAATTTTGAGAAATCGCTGTATTAGTGTTTCTTCCCAAGATTTTATTCTCAAACGAACAATTATACACATTGAAATAAGGGTAATTATCAATGAAAATAATGAGGAAGAACCTGATTTAACCTGGCGTACTTTTTGGTTTGTTATTTTCAAGGTGAAGCATTTTAATCGAACCAAAAATTCTTATACTTAATCTCCTCTCAAAATTTGAGGTTTTACGTTTCAGAATACGTAGAATTGGTAAAACGAATACATTTTTTTTTTGTCCCTCCGCCGTAAGCGCATCTCCGAATCTAATGGACCGATTTCTTTTCAAATTTGGAATTAAAGTCAGAGGTCACTCGAGGATGATCCTCCTATATTCATATTACTATCTGCCTTTTCCTTTCTAGTTGGCGGCCGAAAAAGGAACCTGTATTACTATCGACTGTAGCGCCTAACGAATGCAGCGATTTCAATGAAACTTCGCTAAAGTATTCTTCCCGATGTCCTTTAAATTTATCTACATAACATACTTCAACGAAAAAAAAGCAGGTAAAAAAGTTACGAGGGGTGGTAAAATTATATTTCCGAATAACTCAAAAGTATACACTTTTTCGATTTTGTATATGGTTATTTAAAATTTTACAAAATTTCGGGAAAGAAAAAAAAATCGGTAAAATCGGACAATCTGGAGCAAAAATGTAGCCTCTAGATATTTTTTATTTGTTCTACTACAAATGTTATATCCTGTGTTTTTGATTTTTCAAAGTGTTATTGAAGTAATGAAGTAATTTTTAAAGCAAATTACTAGTGACGAAAAAAAAAAATGTTTAGGCCTATATTTGTAAAAACCACCTTTTATTACTTTTTCTTTGTTACTAAAGTAATGTTACTTTAAATGTATAATTGTTTGGAAATAATAAACCGTTATGAATTAATTTGCAGTGTTTTTTTATATCATTATAGAATAAACTACAGCGAGATAAACATCACCTAAAGATGAGTTAGCTTTCAAAGAAGAAGAGGAAGAAATAGGTAATTATATACCATAATTTATAAACCTAGGTATCATTAGTATTCTATAAAAGTAAACTAATAATAGAATTTACTAATAATAGTTCATTGAGAAAAAAAAAAAAAAAAAAACAGTTTGCCTCAATTAAGGTCATTGAGTATTTAGGATGTATGAAACACAAACATACCATATATACAATTTAAAAAAACAAGATTGTAACAAAAGAAAAGAAAACTTGGAATTACAGAATAAATCAAACATGAGACAACATTAAATAAAAATTAGAATAAATAAAATAACTATAAAAATATTTATAGTCAGCCGAGGGAGCTCCGAGTCGGGCCCTTTCCCCCCATGTGTGGAGGATAAGGCAAGACTCCAAGAGATCCCAACGCTTTTCTCTCAGCCGCATCATTAGAATGGGAATCCACTAGTTACAGAATTAGTTAGTTCTATTCAGATACTCGTAAAAATTATTTTATCTATAATTATAATTATTTTAATTGATAATTATTTTACCTATAATTAAAATTATAATACATGTAATTTTGCAACGGTTCTAGTTGAAAAACACCTAATTGGCAGTAGTAAAAGTTATAACGAAACAGCGATAATGTGGTTGATTTAAGAAAATATATTCGCCTATAAATATAAGTTTTGGTTGTAGAATATAATAAAATTTGAAGAGAGGTTGGGACGTTCAGTTAAAAAAAATGTATAAATAAATATAATTTATGTATTTTTAATTTTTTTTTTTACTGAACTCGACTCGGGAAAATACATTTTTTTTTTTAATTGTTCATGTCAATCACTGATTTTACTGCTCTGTATGTGCTCCGTGTCCGTTATGACAAATATAACTTATAACTTAAAATAATGAAACTTCCTGGATGTTAATTTTGAAAATTAATATAATTAATTGTAATTAATGCATTCTATTCAAAAAGGTTACTACTTATCCATTACCAAACGATATTCAGCAACGAGATCACCGGCGTTGAATTGACTAAACTGAGCAGCTAAAGCTTCGACTTGAAATACCTCACTTCTACTGCAACTGCAGGAGCAGTGGGGATACCGTAATCTATACTTCATTTCAAAAGTCTGTACTAAAATACGCTTGATTAACATAAAGCCATTTATTTCAATCATAAACTTCAAGCCCGGGAGCTACGAGACTATTCTTAATTAACAATTCCCATAATTATTCACTGAGGATGATATCAACTCGGATGTCTTCCGAAAGAGTAAGCTGCGTGTTTATGAAACTAGTTCATATCAACCTGAATACTTTTTCTTCATTTGTTAATTTTTTTTTTTACTTCCACTTACCTATATATGTTATATATAGTAAGAGAAAATATTCCCCATCGTGAAAATTTTTGAATTTGAGTTTTCAACGGAAATACACGTTATGATTTCCCCTGAGTTCAGATAACCAAGTTCCGCAAAATGCTATGTGTGTATGTGAACAACCTAGCTCAAAAACGGAAAGTCGTATTAAACTGACGTATATGTCTTAGATGTGACTTTTTTTCTTAAAGTTGGCTAACCGAAAGTGTTATCAACGGTGAAACACATTTTTACAATTTCCTCACTCTAAAGATTTTAATTAAACTTGGTGTATTATTGTATAATTAAGTAGTATTTAATATCAATTAGTTCTTTTCCCCATTAATGCGAGCCAATTTTCATATGCGTCTTCCTTCAAAATACCTTTAATATGATTTATTTCATATACATTAGCCAATTTTTTCTCTGAAATACATAACTCCGGAAGAAATAGTATCAATCCAGAAGAAATTGACCTTGACAGAACAATCGAAGATAAAAATCTCGATGGTACAACCTAACATTTTCAATGTGGGAATTCAAAAATATCCTAGCTACCATTAAGTGCTCAACGCATGGCCCGGACAACATACATTATGACATGATAAAAAATCTTCCAGAAAATACACTGGAATGGTTACTTGGATGGTATAATCATGTCTTGTCCACTGGACATCTCCCGAATAATTGGCGTGATTCGGTGGTAATCCCAATTTTAAAAAGCGTCAATGATAGACGTTTACCTACAAGCCATCGCCCTATATTCCTTACAAGCTATTTAAGTAAAGCAATGGAGCGGATAATTAAAAAAAGACTAATGTGGGAAATATAAAACAACAATTTAATTCAACCTACATAGTCATTTTAGGGTTTAAATAGGATGCGATTTATTCTAAGGCCACGAACAATCTAACGGTGTCCCCCAGAGCTGTGTCCTGAGCACAACTTTGTTTTGTCTAGTGATAAATGACCTGGGGCTTAACTTGCCAAGTTAAGGTGTCTAGGTAGCCATTTTCTGTCAATCTGACAATATTACCACTATACAACATAAATTACAGGACGCTGTTAATAGAATCAATAACTGGTCCCTTTCTGTTGGTTTCCAATATTCCTCCGCAAAAACTAAGTGTCTACATTTCAGTCGAAAAAGAAACATTCCTAACTTACCCGAAATCTATGTAGGAAATTCCTAAATCCCGTACTTGAACCAGCATAGATTCTTTGGCATAATTTTCGACCGAAAACCGACTTGGGAACTGCATGTTTTAGCAGTAAAAACAACTAGAAAAATAATATCCACGTTACGATACCTGAGTGATGCTTCCTGGGGTTCAGACAGACTCACGTTACTAAGACTGTATGGAGCGTTAGTCTGCTTCAAGTTAGACTATGGGTGCTTTGTGTACAGTACCATCGGACCCTAAATAAACTCGATTCAGTCCACCATTAGGGTCGTCTTCTCAGTCAAATAGGAATAGTTGGTAACGAGCTTGTTGATAAGGCAGCCAAAGAAACACTAATGCGACCAGGCCAAGGATCTCCTGGAGCCATGCTTTTCCCTCCACACTTGGAGAGACAAGTCTGGTTTGGAGTTCCCTTACCAAATTGGAAATATTGTATATAGGTATGTATGTGTTCTTTTTATTTATTTATTTTTAGGTTATTTTATTCTTATTTATTGTATATATGTTATTTCCTGTATAATTTATTTTATTTACTGTACATAGAGTGTGAATGTGATCTGTGAACACTATTATAAATGTCCTTGAGACAGATTGTAATATTTTTCAATAAAAAAAATAATAAAATAAAAAAAAATTGTGAGTAATTAGAGCCGTCAAAGTTAAAAATAATCGTTATGTACCTTTTAGCGAATCGATTAAACATACATTACATAGTAGTTTGACAAAATTTCGAGCTCAAATTGTTTCAAAATACTGAATTATTCATGATATCAAACATAAAATTCATCGATCCTGTTGCAAATTTTATCAACTTTAATTTTGTATAGAACGTTTTTATCGCTAAGTCTTTTCAGATGTAAGCGAAGTGACTTTCCGGATACACCACATTCCTCTCCACTCTTAGAAGTGGGGACTTTTGTTGTGTTTTCCTGTTAGCTAGTTCAAACAAATACCTTAGTACCAGACAAGTGCTATTTTTCCTTCACGAGCTCCTATTGGTGCAATCGTCTATTTGCAAATTTCCAAGGCCAAACTGTATCAATTATCGTTTTATTTAAATTAAAGAAATGTAATAGTGGTAAACATTTAATGACTTACACCTTCATCCACGTGCAACCTTTTTCTAGCATAACTATGTTATAATAGTTTCAGTTGGACATTTATTATGTAATTAAAATATCACTAACAATGTAATTTGCAATGTTAATTTAATGGAAATAGAACCGGATCGAAGGTCAATAATTCACATGTGGTTATGGCCATTGTCTTTATTGTAACTAATCAGATCCCCGTTAACAAATGAGAGCTGAAGATGTAAAATAAAAACTCTTGTTGTAAATAAACGCTTGTTGAGTTTATTTTAAACAGCGGAACTGACCCCATTTTATCAAATTATTAAACCTTCGTCTAATACTTCGTTAATGTCTTTATCTTATCGTAAGTTAACGAATTGTAGGCAATAAGGACATTAGAAGTAGTACTTTTATTTATAAGGCTGTTACATATGTCATCTTACATACTGTAATTTCGGTTTTGTACCAAATATAAGCTCCTGTCATGCTCAAATATCATGAATGGGGTATCGTTAGATTCAGAATTTCACGGGGGGTTAGCAAATCGTATTCTCCACTTTTGTTTTTCTTTGTAAAACAAATAAAGTCGATACAAACATTTAACTAGGCTTCAATATCTAACGGTGGCAAGTCTGTAGATCGATATGGGACAAATCGGGCTTTGAAGATTTTGATTCGTACAGCAAGACCCCTTCGGAACTATCGAGCCCTGCGTTTTAAGCCCAAAAAACGTACTATTTTCGAGATATTGCAAGGCATAGGGTTCCACACAACCTTACGTTAATTGTTATACTGTCATTGAATATATGTCTCATTTCGTCGACTTGAGGCCCCTATGATCGAGAGAGGAGGAATTTATACTATTAATTAACGTTAATTGTTCACCAAATCCCAAGATTAAACCATCAATTGTGAAGGCTTCCTAAATCTTCAGGCCGGCAAAATAGTCTAATCACCCTGAAAATTCAGGCAAACAAGTTATGAAAGAAAGGAAACTTTCTTTGCAAATAAATAAAAAAACTATACAATTTCTCCTAAGATAGAGGATTAATAAATTCTGTACAAAAAGAAAAAAAAATCATCGAAATCGGACAATTTTTATCAAAGATACAGCTTATTGAAATTTGTAAAAATTGTTGGTTCCAAACATTAATGAAGTTTTATATTAATTTTTGTTTCCTTTGTCGATTATATTTATCGATAAAGTAACAATTGATTTATTTATCTTATGATACGTTGAATTATTTTCTTTTCTTATTACTTTGTCATTTGATCACTTAACAATATGATGAGCGAATTTTTCGCACGGGCCTACTAGCAATATAACAATTGTTTGACTACAAGAGTTCACTCCAGGTCTTCCACAAGAGTATGGCAACTAACTATCTAGGCAAGAGTGTGACTTCAAGAATGTAACCGCAAGAGTGATTTGTCCGGGGGAATATACCCCACGGGGAATATAGGACATGGGGGCAATACCCCAGGAATAGTACGAAGAATAAGGGAAATCGGGAAAGGGCTTCAAAGGTTATAAATATTTGATATTCTTAATATGAGGTCTGTGAGAAAGATGCCTTTTGCCGAAATCTGTTTTTGTTAACTAAGTTCTGATAAGAAGTCTTATTGTGAAACGTTGGTGTTTATAGATAATTATTTCTAAGATGTCAGAGAATTTAAGGGTTATGGGAATTTTCAATATATGCTTCAACAATTTACACAGTTAATAAACTTAATAATAAATGACTTAGTGAACCCGAAGATTCGATGCCAACACCATCAATCAATTACACACCATCTCCACCGTTCGCCGTCAACACCCAGTCCCTTAAGATCGGCTTTAACGTAGGCAAGATATTGGTTTTATAAAATTTAAAAGAATATCAAAGCACTTGGAGAGGATATACTGGTCGCGGAATTCTTTAAGTGCGGAGAAGAATAATTAATAAGCCAAATACATTTACTGTTGGAGGAAGTTTGGAGTGATGAAATCATGCCTCAGGAGTGGTGCACCAGTCTGATATGCCCGATATATAAAAAAGGAGATAAACTCCAATTTGAGAATTACAGGGGCATTTCTCTATTTGCTGTAGCCTATAAAATTTTTTCAAACAACCTCTCTGTGAGGCATATTGGAGGAAACACCAGTGTGGATTTCGGAAGGGGAGATGAACAACTGATCAGGTCTTTGTGATGAGACAGGTAATGCAAAAAGCCTGGGAATATAAGATTGACCTACATATGCTGTTCATAGATTACCGGCAAGCTTTCGATAGAGTGATAAGAAGGAAATTAATAAATGCCTTACATGAGTCCCAAATTCTCAAAAAATTAATAAGGTTATTGCAAATTACTATGAATTATAGCAATGCAAAAGTAGTTATTAAAGGCAATGTAAGCAATAGCTTTCCAATGACGGATGGAGTTAGGCAAGGGGATGCTTTGTCTGCCGCATTATTTAATATTGTACTTAATAATGTGTTGAAAAAACTGGATTCACCTGGTTGCATACTTAACGCAATGGTGCAAATATTTGCTTACGCAGACGATACATGCCTAATTACCAGGAATTTAAGATTAATAAAAGAAATATTTGCAATATTGAAAGCCGTAGGTGAAAATGTTGGGCTGGAAATCAATCAAGATAAGACAAAATACATGTCTGGTCCAAAGAGCATTGAAATATGTGGCTCACCTTCGAGTGTGTTAAAAAATTCGCATACCTTTGGATGGAAGTGAATTCTGAAAATAAAATTGCTGCTGAGGTGTACAAGAGGATCATGGCTGGAAACTGGGCGTACTATGCCAACCTACAATTTTTTCGATCATCGCTTCTGTCACGAGAAACAAAGATAAGACTTTAGTGAGACCTATTGTGCAGCGCAAACATGGACCCTTTGTACTAGCATAATTAGTATGCTGAATATTTCTGAAAGAAAAATATTGAGAAAAATTTATGGAGCTGTTTGTGAAGAGGGTGTGTGGAGGTATAGGGAAAATGCGGAGCTATATGAATTATATAACAGCCCCAACATAGTTAATTTCGTTAAAATTAGGCGCATGGAATGCCTTATAGGGCATTGTTCTCTACGATGTTACAAAAAGAAAGGGAATACCAAGAAAAAGATGGATATAAGATGTCGAGATCGACCTTAGAACACTGGGTCTTGGAAGGAAAGAGCGAGCGATAGAGACGGTTGGGGTGCTATGATTCAGGAAGCCAAGGCCCACCCTGGGCTGTAGAGCTATATAGTAAGTAAGTAAGTAAGATAATTGTTTTATTGATACTAGCTTTTAAGTTCCGGGAGAAGAAGCGTGAGCTAAGTAGTTTTGTCACAGAAAAACAATAAGCATTTCCCGCATTCAGTCTAACCTTAATCTCTTCTTCAGTTTTGTTTTATCTAGTTATCGTAGACCCCACAAACCTAAGCTTATATACGTGTTCAAACATATTACCTTCTATAACGATATCATCGGCAATATTGCAGCTAACCATATATTTTGTCTTATCCGTGTTTATTTCAAGCCATAGTTCTTTATCGGCTTCCATTGAGGTTTTCGTATTTAGTTATATAGTTTCCACGTCTTCGCTTACAGAGTCATATCATCCGCATAGCCAAGCACGGGTGTTGTCCAACCCTTTTTCGGTACGCATTACCTCCCTAATGGTATGTTCTAGTGCCCAATCGAATAGGACAGGCGAAAGGGAATCACATTGTTTTAAACCTGAACGAACCTCAAACGTTTCGGATAGATTATTACCGATTCTAACATTCTCCATTTAAGGAAATACTAAATACCAGAGATGATCAAATGGTACTCTTAGTACTGAGTAACGGGTATGTTACTCAAATAATTTTGAATACTAAATAATTTAATGACTACTTCAGATGATGTCAAACGATTAACTAAAGTAGTGATTGAATTCCCGATAATGATTAAATTTGAGCAACAAAAAACAAAACAAATAATAACGAATGTTTTGAATATTGTTACTAAAATGTCATAAATTTTGAATATCATGGAAAATTGTGAAATTAATTAATTGTAAAAGTAATTACTAGCTGATGTACCCATCGTTGATGGGTGTATAATTAAAATTTGAGAATCTTTTTTTGAGATGGATATTATATTATAGGGGGGGGAAGAAGGAGGTTAATTTCATAATATTGGCTGAGGGGGGAAAAGTAATTTTAATTTTTAAAGTTTTTCTTCCGATTTCCGGCTAATCCATTTGGTTAATCCTAAAAACGTATACGACAACATTTTTTAGGCTTAAGAATTTGAATCGAATGACACCTTGTACGGGAAGATCGAACAAATTTGAAAAACGAGAGTGTTTTAAGCGACAACGCATTACAGATGTTTGGTATTTCGGATTTTTCCGGTTGAGTTCTGACAATTTTTTCTATCAGTTGAATAGTACAACTGTTAAATATGGCTCGCGGTAGATTAGGTTTGCATGGGAATCGAAGTAACTGCCTAACCGGGATCTTTAGACAAATTACCCAAGAATTCAAAACTCTGGTTCTTTTCAATATTTTGTTTTCATTTAAAGTCTATGTTTTAAGTCAAGTAAAACTTAATATAATGTCAACATTTCAAAAGTGTACAATAAACCATTGCTGAGCTTTCCCCTGACAAAATTTCGTTGCAATGCGGAAATACAGACAGACAAAAAAATCTTTTAAATGTGGATTTCTTGTCTGTAATGTATGAAACGGAAAGATATCATGAAACTGGTTGATTCAATTCAATATACAGACAAAACCTTTATTTCATTTATACAGATGTTCTTTTACAAACATATGATTATTATTAACATTTATAAACTTTGGTTATACTGAATATTTTGTTTTCATTTAAAGATTATGTTTTAAGTCAAGTAAACCTTAATAAGAAGAGAAGAATAGTTGGGGTGCTCAGTCAAAAAAGGAAGGCAAAAATAAATTATAATATTTATTTTTTACATCTGCCGACGTTTCGACCTGAAGTTCAGGCCATCATCAGGGCTAAGAAAATAACCAGATAACAAGGTATGAGAAAAGTTATCTGGTTATTTTCTTAGCCCTGATGATGGCCTGAACTTCAGGTCGAAACGTCGGCAGATGTAAAAAATAAATATTATAATTTATTTTTGCCTTCCTTTTTTGACTGAGCACCCCAACTATTCTTCTCTTCATTATCCACGACAGTCAACCAATTACCAATTATAAACCTTAATATAATGTCAAAATTTCAAAAGTCTACAATAAACCATTGCTGAGCTTACCTCTGACAAAAATTCGTTGCAATGCGGACATACCAGACAGACAAACATTTTTTAAAAAGTGGATTTGGTGTCTACAATGTATGACACGGAAGGATGTCATAAAACGGGTTGATTCTATTCAATGTGCAGACAAAATCTTTATTTTATTTATATGGATTGTTTTTTATAAGCCGTAAAAATAAGAAATTAAGCGTTAATATGCGATTTGCTGTTGTACATGATAGTGTTTCGACAATGATAATTAAAATCATAATAGTTTTTTTTTTTACTTTCACTTACGTATATATGTAATATATAGTAAGTGTAAGTATTGCGATCGAGAAAATTTTTCATTTTGTAATCGCAAGTAGGCAAATATGTGATTCACAAATGCATAAATCTACGTTGTTTTAGCTGGTGTTAGTTGATGGTCGCGGATTTGAAACTTGCGAATGTCAATGGATTATAGATCTTGAAAGATGCCTACTAGTGTAACCAACGAAAATGGTGAGGAAGCTATACTGATCTTGCTTGGGAAACTTTTATTGTTTGGAATCTATTATCTGAATTGGTTAGGAATGAATGTGATGTGGGTGTATACAGATTGTCGCTTCGGCTCTAGAACATTATAATATCCCCACTGCTCCAATAATTGAGTGGCATACAGGTATTTTAAGTAGGGATGAAATCTCCTCAGTTTAGTCTCTTCAACGGCGATGCTGTGGTTGCAGAATATCGCTTGGTAATGGATAAGTAGTCATTTTTTTCAATAGAATACATAACAATTATTTATTTTATTCTTCAAATTTTATATAAAAAACATTCCTTCATTTTAACTTATAAAGGTTGTTAACTTAAAACACCCAAACTTTTAATTTTGTCGTAGTTACTAAGTGTAATTCTTAATCAAATTTACGAAGTTGTCATCCTCCAGTCGTTTTTTTTGCATTGTCTATTCTAAGCAGTAGCAGATTCAGGATTTAATTTTGGGAAACGGGGCTTTCACTGTGAAGGAAAAAGAAAAGAATAATTCTTGAATTGAGGCTTGATGTCACAGGATTGAAATATGGATTCAATATCATAGACATTGTCATCATGTATATATTTTTTACTTTTTCGTAATCGGTCTTTAATCATGCCTTCATTAACAGCAATCAACATTTATAAAACAATTTAAATTTTTTTTACAAAATAATAATTTTTTAAAATTTAATAACGAAAAATTAACAATTAAATTGTTATTATTATTATTATTACGGCGTTAGTGTCCTGCAAGAACCCGGTCCTCCTCCACTACAGCCAACCAATCTCACCTGTCTTGTTATACTTCCCTCCATATTCGAAGGCCCAACCGCCTCAGATCGTCCTCTACATCCTCCAACTATCAGATCCGAGGATGTCCTCTACTTCTTTCGTCATCCGGCTTCTGGTACATCATCTTCTTTGACATTCTTTGTTCGGGCATTCTTACAACATGACCTAACCATCTTATCTTGGCTCTTTTTATCAATGCCACAATATCAGGTTCTCCACAAAGTTCCAGAAGCTCCTCATTCTTTCATCTTCCCCACATTCTTCCCAATAATTTCTTCTTCCAGGAGTTGAGCATGCGTTTTGAGTTTTTGGTCATGAGCTAAGTCTCACACCAGTATGAATATATTACATACATTCATTTTTATTTTCACTTACCTATACATATTAAGATTAAGTATTGCGATCGTGAAATTTTCGAATCTGAATTTTCTATAAAAATGCATGTTTTTAAGTTTTCTGAGTCCAAATAACCAAGCCCCGCAAAATGGTCTGTGTATGTATGTAAAGAGCCTAGCTCAAAAACGAAAAGTCGTACGAAAGTGAAGTGGCATATTTAAGGTTTGTATATACCTGAGATGTTACAGCAACTTTTTCATCAAAATCGGCTAAACGGAAGTAGCACTTTATTTAATCGATGTTATACATTTTTACGATTTTCTCGAAAACGACTATAACGATTTTGATCAAACTCGGTATGTCAGTGCATTATTATGCAGCCACTTTAGCGTTCTTGTCCATTTCTCATCTGTTCAGGAAATCCCTCTTGATGGCTTCAAACATTCCGCCAGCACTTGTCATTCTCTTAATAACCTCTGTGTCAATATATCTATTTTCATTCAGGTGCGCACCTAGGTATTTTAAAACTTTCCACTAGTTCGAGAACCATATTTTCAATGACACACATAATTCTTCGTGGCTTCTTATCTATCCACATTATTTTTGATATGTATGGTTGTAGGTTTGTCGAGGAAGACGAATTAGAGGAAGCGCTACAGAGTATAAAGCTGGGAAAATCTGCAGGTTAGGACGAAATAACTCCCTAAATGCTGAAATAAATGGGAATTTAAGGATTCTGCGGGTTCGTTCAATAAAAAACTACATACAAAAAAACTTTAATACATAAAAACGTTTTGGTAAAATCAAAATTAGAAAATTTTTATTTATTTATTTATTTAGAAATATTACATTCTGTCACATCAAGGACATTTATAATAGTGTTCAGAGAAAGCACACTCACACTCTATTTACAATAAAAAAAAATAAATAAAAATTAGAAAATAAAAACATACCTCTGAATGCACATGGAATAATATAGAAACAAATAAGAAAGCAAGAAATCAACTAAAGTTTAACTAAAATTTGTACACTACTGACAAAAATGCTTTACAATTACTAAAACTGAATATGAATAACTAAATTAAAAGTACTGTTATTTTTGAGTGCATGCAGGCCACTAATAATAATAACTAATGTTCATTAACTAGTGAACCAATAAAAAACAATGTAGCGTGTTAAACAATTGTGCTAGCACTAAAAACAACAGGCGGCTACAATCGATCTCTGGATCCAAATAGGTTGCATCAGCTTGCGCATGCTATAGGCTAAGTTGTCTTGGACGTTTGTCATTACACAGAATCCTAACAGGAATAAAAGGAAAAGAAATGATGCTGCACTTTTTAAACCTAGTGTGGAAGCAGAAGAAAATACCGAAAGATTGGAAGTAGTTCCACTCATTAAGAAAGGAGACAACAGATTTTGAAATAATAACCGTGGAATATCTCTCCTAAGCAGACCAAGCCAAATATATTTCAAGATCGTGGATAAGAGACTAAGAAGAAGCGTCGAAAGATTATTAGAAGAAGAACTACACGGATTTCGAGAAAATCGCAGTACCCAAGGCCTTATATTTACAATAAAACAGGTCTTTGAAAAAGTATTAGAAAAATATAATAAAATTGCAGTATGCTTTGTTGACATTATAAAAACATTTAACTCAGTATTGAAAACGGATATCTCAGAGGCCTTAAGAGATAAGGGAGTAGATCAAGGACATATACTGGCGGTGGAAGGTTTGTATAAGAGAACAAGAAGCGTATGGTCTGCCAATTGTACATATCAAGAAATCGAAACCATGATAGGATTTCGGCAAGGTTGCAGCTTGAGTACTCTACTGTTCATTTTAGTTATGGATGCAGCTATTCGGAGAACCATGGAAAATATAAGGAAATTCCACCTAGAATATCCCAATCTAAGACCAGTGAAACAATTACTTCTTGCATTTGCCGATGACATTGTCATTTTCTCATAAGACGATAGGAATCTCTAACACAACAACAGGTTAAAAGAAGAACTGCTTATGATCAACATAGTCATAAACCTTACAATTTTATTTATTTCTATTCTGTTTTCGTTCTTCAAAATATTTAGGATGAGAGAAGGCGAAAAAATATTTTCGCCCCTTTCTTTTTTTATGGGGGGGGAGGAGCGGATCGACCCCATTGCTCCCTTCCATAGTCTGCGCCTACGCTTCAAGAAGAAGACTGTAGATTCATTAAAATCGTTACAGCCGTTTCGGGCAACGGTCTCTAGCGACAAATATTTCAAAAGAACAGGTCGGATGGTAATATGTTTAAGAACACTACTGAATTTGATTCCTATGTTGCGTCAAAATTTCAAAGCAATAGGTGAAGAACTTTTGG